>CM044004.1:64073402-64075902 GCA_024085815.1 Flaveria linearis | reverse complement strand
ATGTAAAGATAAGCAAATGTGTTTATAAATTAAAGCCTAGAATGCATGCTGACCCGTGCTGTGCTCCTACTGGCAAGCTGAATTATCGACCTGAGATAGCATACTAAAATGTCAACACAATGGTTGGTGAGTTCAAGAGTTGGCGTTTAACATAAACATTTTAGTTATGAGATATATAAGCAGTGTATTGTAACAGATAGCTAGTCTATTAACAATAAATATTAATTCATAGTGATTTCGCAATGAAGCTGACTGTGATAGTTTTTGCCTCCCTGTCACGACTTACCAGGTCGTGACAAATGTTCATAGGACAAATTGCAACCGGTTGATCTCGAGTCACACAGGTGGGGCTCGTCAGATCCAGTAGTACTACCCAAGTTTCCCCGCTATTCAATATTAACAATTCGAAAGTGTGAGGACTTTTCCATGGTAAACCACACTATATTAATATTATACACAACTTAAATATATAAGCTTTATGAGATTACCAGTATGCTATCTCCCCCAAAAGAGATTAATAAAACAAAAAAAGCATGAACCTCACCTTTGGTGCTCGGTAGATATTAGCCAAGTTTTTATCAATAGAAAACTTCGAACCTATTATGTCAAATTATCTCATAAGTTGTGCACAAGTTATACATGTAACATCCAGTCACACAACAGTACTTTCATCGAGAACAATAGTACACACACAAGGGAAATTCAATGACCCATTTGACCCTTTAATTCTGGACACCTTTTATAAAAAATTCACTACAATTTATCTATTCATTAATTTGCATCAAGACCAGTTGGAAAAGATTTTAGACTCATAGGGATACTTCCCATTCATTGGCATGAGCCAAAGACTCGCCATTTTAAAACCATGCCCATTTTAACTTGACCATTGATTTCTGTCAAAATTTAACAGTTTTGACATACCGTCACTAAAAAGCCATAACTCAGGTTTCACATACCCAATTGAGACATGGTTTGGACGTTAAAAACTAGACTCAGTAAAAATACAATTGGGACCAGAAACACATCATTTGGACCGTTATGACCTGTTTCGTGGCACAGTACAAAATGAGACTCAGAATCTTCAGAAAGTTTGTTTCTGACCACACTACCACTAAAATGATCATAACTCACGTTTTACACGTCCAAATTGGACAAAGTTGGATTTTTGAAAACTAACTCCATGACAGGAACATGTTAGACTCATAAAAACCAGTTTTTGGATTCGTCTTCATTTAGTTATGTCATGATGAAAAACAGGAGTATGCAATCTGCCAGATATCAGAACGTGTACACATTTCACATTTGTCATACCCCACATACCACATAACGATTTCCCAATACAAGATAGTTTTTAGAGCAGGTCATAGCTCTATTAGAACATTTCTACATACACAAAGTTTGTTTTAAGTTAAAACTTGTTTATAATAATATTCAATTTCAAAGAACGTTTTTTGGATTCGATAATCAAACTTTTGTAACAAGGTTCACAAACGCATTAACCACAACGCACCCCATTTTCCCTTATGCTTATGCATTTTCCAGCCCCCAATATAACCGTATTCACGCTTTCAATGAAGCCAAATAGGATATCACATGTTCTAACAGAATTCTTGCAAGAATGTATTCCAAAACAACAATCAATACATAGCACATTCGTATTAAACATATTCCAGCCCTAAAGGTCCGATTTTTACCTTAATGAAATGAGTTTGAGATCAGATAATCACGTTCAAAGGCTCTTGGATTGATGGAATTAGTAGAGACTCAAGATAGAGATGAGATGAGGATGTATGGTGGCTGATTTTAGGGTTTTGTGGTGGTGGGAGTGATCGCCGAATTCAAGGGAGGAGGAAGGAGAGGTGGCTGATTTTTCTTTTGTTTGATGGGGATTAGGGTTTGCAAAAGTGGTATGTATAGTGTTCATGGCCCATGGGTTGGTTTGTGGCCTAACGGACCCGGTGTCGGTTTTTATTTCGTTTTTCGAATCGTTTTCACTAACTTAATGAACTCTAATTTATTTCAAGATTTCACAATTCTTTTCACTTGTTATTTAAATTCTTGTGTTACTTAGTTTGCTTACCAACACACTATTCCAATAGAATTAAATGGATTTAACGGAAATCAAGTTTCGTTATTAACGACGTTTACCCTGGGATTTTTCTCGGTGTCACAACTGAGATTGATATTTTATTATGAACTGTAATGGAAAAATTAAAAGAAATATCTAAACTATGAATAATTATGAAAAATTCACATTAAATATGATGTTCTGGATTTCACAACATGTGTAAAATTCGTAATTTTTTGGAGATATGTAACTATTTTTCATGAATTTTTGGAGTTTTGGAAAAATTACAGTATGCTATTTATTATGAATGTACAAACCAGAAATTTATGAGATACAAGAGACTACAAAATAAACACTCCTGAAAAATTTGAGAACTTTAGATATCAGTACTATCTTTGCCTATTTATGATAAATTTGTATTAATTCTAGAAA
>CM044004.1:63893417-64073302 GCA_024085815.1 Flaveria linearis | reverse complement strand
TGTTCACATGACAACCTAATTTCCCTTAAGAATAATCCAATAAGTATCATAATATGATGTGTAGGAGTATCATCACTACTCTACATTTCTTGAAGTCCATCTTTATTCTAAGCATTCATTCGTTCCCTAGTTACTGAAATGCTAAGTGGAGGAATGTTCGCGGAAGATAGGGTCAATGTCATGATTGGAAGTGCCATGAAGGCTCTAAATAGGGCAGGACTTAAGTAATGATAGGTGTTAGTAATGTTATGTTACCCTTAATAAAGCCTCACTAGGATTATGATCCTAGCACACCCTAGGGTATAAAATAGCAACTAGTAATACTCCTGATCGTTACCACCCGACCAAACTCACCGGACTTAGCATGCATGACAAATTACAATTACGTGTGCACCCGTAATGGTAATTTGCCTTGCATGGTCACCCTAAGCTTCACTTACCCCAAGTTAACGTCATAGTATTGTCCAATTCATCAAGTACAAATTAGGTATTGTCCTCATGTCCCTAAACCAATAGTATTCAATAGTAGATTGTAATAGCAAGTAAACTCTAAGCACGTAAGCACAATATATCTAATGATAGCTACCTATCCTTATACTTCAGGATTTCAGGCATAACCATGTTAGGGTCGGATTTAGTATACGAGATCGACGCTAGGCGTGTTCACCAAAGATCCCCTTTTGTGTAGGTATCTCGACCTAATGGTATGATGTTGTGCGCACACAATCGCAAGGTCCTAGTATAAAGGTATTCCATGGAGAATGACTAAGAGTGATAGTGTCTTCCTCAGGATTATCAGGTAGGAAGTACACTTGCATAGAATCAGGTTCCAACGTTCGATGCTCCGGTCAGTCAAGATCACCATGCAGCCATTTTAAGCATATCTCGGTATACCGGTGATGTTTATATATAGGGTTCCCGCAGCGTTCCCACCACACCCACGGTGTACCGAGAATGATGCCTAATCTGGTTGCATGACGTCTGACCTTCCTTCACATCATATCCATCAAGTCAACTGAGAGCCCAAACATGTAATCACGTATAATCTAGCGGAGGTTGTCTATCTCACGTCCTTGAAAGGACTCAGACATAGCCTCCTCGGGTCGGTCTCAGTATCTGGGGTCCAGCGCAGTGTATGATCTGTGAAGATCTCTCGGGTCTCAACACCCGACTTTGGTTATGATAACTTGGCGCAGAGGGAACGGAAGATCCAATAGGAAGCACTCATCAGTGACGAGCACAAGGCTCAAGCACAAGGTGAAGGATCACATAACCGAAAGATAATCAATCATGTAAGGAGGAACAATACACGAGATATATAAATGCACACAAGCTTAAGCATGCAATCTACATGAGGGTTCCTAGGTTATAGTCTAGGTCAAGTGTAATTGCCTAATCTCTATAACCAATGGCTCTGATACCAGTCTGTCACACCCCCGCTATAGCGGAAACACGGGGAATGCGAGCTAGACGGGATCGTCATAACACATGGTATGAATAAGAGTAGCAATATTAGTATGATGACAAGCGTGTCATGACGATACCCGAGCACAATCGGAGACTTGTGTCGTGTATAATCAAGGTTCACGACAGCATAGCCATGAACATAACATAAGATGATCATATAAACATTAATAACGACTTGCATTGTAAATTCCCATAACTCGGGAACAAGTGCACAATGTACAAGTTTGAGCAAACAAGATATCCAAGGTTAATGTTTACAAATGCTTAATTCTCCAAAACATGTCCTAGGGTCTCCTCTAAAAGGCAGCACTCCTAGATCTTCAGTTCTCATTGTTACCTGAAAAATATGCTCAAAACTGTCAACAATAATGTTGGTGAGCTTCGCAGGTTTAAATTGTAAACAGTAGTTGATGCTGCATAGTGTTTGTAGTGGAATACCGTGCATACAGTTATAAGCAAACAAGATCACATACCATGAGTTTTGTACAACCAAACCTAACGACGTTATGCATATAAACTTGTCAGAATATATTCACCCCAGGCCCGTTCCTGGCAGTATGGATGGTACTCACAAGTAACCATCTCGTCAAGGGTGGGGGTGTCAACCCAGTAGTACTACCAATACCTATCTGTTGGTTCCAACACCGGAATTAATGGTTGTCTGAGTTTTCCATAGATTAACATCATGTATGAATGCAAAACAGTATCACGTTGATTCCAGGTATGAAAATTGTATGTATGTTGTACAGCATTGAAAACGTGTGAGCATACTTTTCCCCCATTTGTAAAAGATTGAAACAATTGTATAAGCGTAAAAAGGGGCCACGAAACTCACTTGTTAAGTGGTAAGTATGTCTGATGAACTTCCCAAACTTGTATGTATGTATGAACAGTCAATCACCTATTGACAGTTATGTTAAGTATAATCTTATGAACTATTGTTAATAATATTGTTTAATTGAGTCGGGTCATTCGGTTCGGTCGTGAGTAGTACACACAAGCAGTCACACACACTTAGACTAGATTGTTTTGAACAGTACGTGCTGTTAATGGCGTTGATTTTAATCTTTGTGATCACGCTATGACACTTAATTATATTTTATTATCGTCGCGAGATCTCCGAAGAGGGGATCCACACACTCACACACCATTAAGTTATACAGTAGGACCGGACGCACGACCGACACTCCATTCGCATGAGTGGACTTTCAGTCAGACGAATTAGCTACTTTCGTACGATTGAACCTTCATTCATGCGACTAAGCATTCAGTCGTACCATGCATCACAAGTCGCACGGCCCAACAGTCAACCGCGCGAATCAACGTCCCTCGCGCGAATCGGATTCATTCGCGCGATTGGATATTCTTTCGCGCGACAAACCTTTGATCGTGCGATTCACACACTCGCACACACATACAGTCGCATGGCTTAGTCACGCGACAACCCCTGTCGCGTGACAACTCCAGTCGCGTGACAACACCAATCGCTTCACCGACAGCCGCGCGACATAACCGCGCGACTCACCCAATCGCACGCTCAACTCGCACACACACATGCAGTCGCACGCCCCTTTCGCGCGACAATCCCAGTCGCGCCGACGGGGGTCGCGACTGCAGGAAGTTGCAGGTCGGCCTTCGGCTGCCCGAACACGAATGTTACCCAACCAGAACCTCCAGAACTCATCTTCTAACCTATCTAGACAAGAAGCACACTCAGAAACAAGACATACAAGTCCACACGACCTCATGTGCTCGGATGAACCCGAGCACCCGAAAACCCTAAAAACGCAGAAGTAAACGCAAGAAAAGGGACGACCGAGGTCGTCTACCTGTAAGAAGCATGTAGACTCAGCTGTAGTCGAAGTCTTGACGGTGAAAACGAGGCGAAAACGGGCGATTTGGTGCAAGATCGAGAGAGAAATGGGGATGGAGGTGAAGAGGAAGAAAGAAGAAATGGGGGGGAAATGGCTGGGAAGAGGGTATTTATACCCTGCCAAGTTTGGCAAATGTCCAGTTTAGTCCTTGCACTTAGCTCCCGAATCGCCCAAACTTGTTTCGGTTGAAAATGACGCAAACACGCGCGTTATACTACTATAAGGATGTATTTAGTGTTGTTTATATTATATCACATAATATAATTAGTGGTGTCGGTTGTGGTATTCGTGAGCGTTTGGATGGTAAGGTCGCGTACAAAGGTATCACGAACGTCTGAGATAACTAAACAAGTATGGTGATCTCACAAATAGTCTGTGAAGATAAAGTAATTGAACGCTCTAAGAATAGTTAACGAGGTTTCACGTTAGATGGCAAACCTTGAAGTGACGGATGTCACAGTATCCCCCAGTTGAGAGAATTTCGTCCCGAAATTCAACTGGTATTGGTTCCAAGAGCGTCATCCTCGAATAGGTGTGGATACTCGAGTTTCTCTGGTCTTCTCGTTCCCACGTGTATTCTGGTCCTCACTTGGAGTTCCATCTCACGCGAACGATCGGTATCTTGCTGCGCCTTAAGCGTTTGACCTTTCGGTCCATGATTTCAACAGGTTCCTTGATAAAACGAAGTTTTCATCGATCTTGATTTCCTCAATCGGTAAGTGTAGGATTTGTCGGCCGAACACTCCTTGAGGTTCGACACGTGAAAAGTATCATGTACACCGCCGAATTCTTGTGGCAACCTCAATCGGTAAGCCACCAGACCGATTATCTCTGTAATCTCGAATGGTCCTACGTATCGAGGGGCTACCTTCCCTTTTCCTTCCAAATCGTACAATCCCTTTCCAGGGAAAGACTTTGTGTAAGACATGTCCTCCAACATTGAATTCTAGAGGCTTTCGGTGGTTGTTTGCATAGCTCTTTAGGCGATCTCTTGCAGCTTTAGTCTGTCTTTGATTTTGGAAAATCTTGTCAGTCGTCTCTCGAATAATCTCTGGGCCCGTAAGCTGGCTCTTGCCGACTCCAGCCCAACAAGCTGGGGACCCACATTTCCTCCCGTACAATGCCTCGAATGGAGCATATCCATCGCTCGTATGCTAGCTATTGTAGTAGGAGAACTCAATCAATGGTGAATGAGTGTCCCAGCAATCACCTAAATCGATTTCACAAGCTCCGAGCTTGTCTTCCACTGTTTGTATCATTCGTTCACTTCGGCCATCGTTTGCGGGTGATAGGCGGTACTCATATCTGATCAAGTGCCCATCTCTTTTATAATGTTTGCCAAAATCGTGAAGTGAATCGGTTGTCGCGGTCGGATATGATTGACACCGGCACATCGTGCCGTGCCACGACCTCCTTAATGTACACTCTCGCCAACCTTTCCATCTTGTAATCCTCCCTGATCGGTAAGAAATGAGCGGACTTCGTCATCCAATCCACTATGACTCATATCAAGTCGGGTCCGTTACTTGATCTAGAGAGTTTGGTAATGAAGTCCATAGTTATGTTCTCCCATTTCCACTCGGGAGTCCCGGTTACTGTAATAATCCCGATGGTCGTTGGTGTTTGGCCTTAACTTTCGAGCACGTCCAGCATCGGCTTACATACATAGCAATGTCTCTCTTCATGCCTAGCCACCAGTATAGATCCTAAGATCGTGATACATACTGCACCAGGATGAACAGAATATCGTGTCTTGTGCGTTCCCTCCATGATCAGGGCACGAACACCTCTCCAAATGAGGTACCGTATGCGATCACGAAGTACGACGACTTGACGCCAGGTATGTTTTCGGTGATTAAATGGTGCATATATGCCTGTGTGTGATGCGGTAGTGGTTTTGTTTATTCTGCTTTCGGTTGTAAGTTGCATGTTGAGAGAAGGAACATTGATCAGTACGCATGGGTTGCCGATGTCGATAGTCCAAGATTGACCCGAAGTTGAATGGTCACAAACCATGTAGAGCGATAGGTCTGTATGCCATCACCCTGCAACTCGTCGATTTGTCTAACCCTGGAATTCTTTCCGCAAGGTTTTCTTCTTGCAATACTTCCCTTTGTGCAAGTTGGATCTGAGCTTTCAAGTTTGTTTGAATAGTCAGTCCCAAAGCTCGAGCACATAGTGATTTCACATAGTGATTCTGAGGGCGTCAGCCATCACATTTGCTTCCCTACTTCAACCCTTTAGAAGCTATCCGAATTCCAATTTCGTTAACCACTTGGCCCGGAACCTCACTTTTCGAAGCCAAAACTCGCACTCCGAGTACTTGGCGTAAAGCTTCTCTTCTTGCAATAGACTCAGTATGGTCCGAAGATGTTCCTTAGGGTCTTATTTCAATCGGGAGTAGGTAGGTATATCGTCTACGATCACGATCTCATCCAAACGAGGTCTGCATACTCGGGTCATCAGGCCCATGAACACAGCTGGTTCGTTAGTCAGTCCGATCGACGTGACTGAGATTTCATATTGCCCATAACGAGTCCTGAATGCTGTGTTCAGTATATCATCCTCGAAACTCTCAGTTGATGATATCCAGGACGGAGATCGATCTTGGAGAAATGTGAAGCTCCTCGTATCTTGGTCAAATAAGTCGTCGATTCTTCGCAGTCAACTTGTTCAACTCGCGGAAATCAATGCACCGCGGAGCGACCCGTCTATCTTTTCGGCAGTTAGGACGGTGCTCCTCATGGCGATTGACTCAATCGAATAAGACCCTTCCCTAGTACTTCCTGTAAATGGGTTAGATAATCCTTGTATTGCAGACGACGCTAGCTGATACAGTGCTTTTGCTACCGGCGTAGCTCCAGGAACTAACTCCATACGAAATCCCACCTATCATGGAGGAGGTAATCCTGACCAACACTCTCGGCTTCGTTTTTCGATAACTAATCCATTCCCACAATTCCCATCTCGAAGGTATTATGTCTATGTCGGAGGCATGGTTCTCCAATACCCTAGAGCACTTTCTAGAATCTCATCTGCTAACACTCCCTACCGTTAGCCATTTCTACAGGGAAGTTAGTCTCTAATCCACTATTAAGGCAAACATGTGTACAAAATCAAAAGGTATAAAAATATTGTCTGCTCTAGTACCATTCAATTTTGAAGACGAAGGGGTGGTTGAGCAAAATACGTACCTGTATCAACGTTCTGGTCCTGACGGCCGCCATTTGCTCCGTTAACGTATGCACGTCCTCTTGCAGCACTTCTTTGATTCCCTTGGCCTGGGTTGTCAGTTATGGCCATCGCTTGCTGCTGGTTAGTCCCTTGTTGACCCGGTGCCCTATTCAGTCTGGGGCACGTGTTCCGGTAGTGACCAAGACCTCCACACTCATAACAAGCTCTGGCATTCCCGACGGGGTTCACCGCGTTGACGCGTGTCACCAGGTTCGGCGCAACTCTACAATCTCTCGCTAGGTGCCCCGGGCGCCTACAGTTCGCACACTTCCGACACGGCATTACTGGGGGGTGATGGTGGTTGCACCGGTTACATTTGGGGTGCGAGCCAGCATATTCTTTCTTTCCCTGAGTCACAGCCCCAAATTTGGGTCGTCTTGGCCTTCTTATCGAACCTTCCGGCGTTAGACCGGCTCGTTTCCCCAGCCTCCTTTCTCTTCTCTGTTCCTTGATCATACTGATCATTAGTATCATTACTCCTGTAGAACTGATGATTCCGAAGAGTGTCGCTCACTTGCGTCACTATAGTTGGAATCAGTGCGGCTAGCTGCTGAGCGATCATAGCAGCTATATCAGGGTTTTCAATTCCTGGTTGTTGCCAACTGGGACGCCACCTGCTCTTGGTGATCTACCCCTACCTCCGCCTTGTGGGGTCTCTCCATCTTGGTTGGTACCCCGTGTGATTCTTCGGGGTGGCATCTTCTAGTCATAGAAAGATTTAAACATGTAAGCTTTGGTCACTTCTGAGATACACGTATGATTCCACTCATCAAGTTCCGATAACCCATGCTTCGGTCCATTAAGATCGTCACGTAGCCAGTTTAAGCACATTCTTAGTATATCGGTGATGCTTATATATAGGGTCCCCCGCAGCGTTCCCACCGCATCCACGATATACCTTGAATGACACTTAAACCGTTCACATGACAACCTAATTTCCCTTAGCATAATCCCAATAAGTATCATAATATGATGTGTAGGGAGTATCATCACTACTCTACATTTCTTGAAGTCCATCTTTATTCTAAGCATTCATTCAGTTCCCTAGTTACTGAAATGCTAAGTGGAGGAATGTTTCGCGGAAGATAGGGTCAATGTCATGATTGGAAGTGCCATGAAGGCTCTAAATAGGGCAGGACTTAAGTAATGATAGGTGTTAGTAATGTTATGTTACCCTAATAAAGCCTCACTAGGATTATGATCCTAGCACACCCTAGGGTATAAAATAGCAACTAGTAATACTCCTGATCGTTACCTCACGGTAAGATTAGCCAGACTTCTCATGCACGGCGAATCGCAATTACGTGTGCACCCGTAATGGTAATTTGCCTTGCATGGTCACCCTAAGCTTCACTTACCCCAAGTTAACGTCATAGTATTGTCCACATTCATCAAGTACAAATTAGGTATTGTCCTCATGTCCCTAAACCAATAGTATTCCAATAGTAGATTGTAATAGCAAGTAAACTCTAAGCACGTAAGCACAATATATCTAATGATAGCTACCTATCCTTCATACTTTCAGGATTTCAGGCATAACCATGTTAGGGTCGGATTTAGTATACGCGATCGACGCTAGGCGTGTTCACCAAAGTCCCCTTTTGTGTAGGTACTCGACCTAATGGTATGATGTTGTGCGCACACAATCGCAAGGTCCTAGTATAAAGGTATTCCATGGAGAATGACTAAGAGTGATAGTGTCTTCCTCAGGATTATCAGGTAGGAAGTACACTTGCATAGAATCAGGTTCCAACGTTCGATGCTCCGGTCAGTCAAGATCACCATGCAGCCCATTTTAAGCATATTCTCGGTATACCGGTGATGTTTATATATAGGGTTCCCCGCAGCGTTCCCACCACACCCACGGTGTACCGAGAATGATGCCTAATCTGGTTGCATGACGTCTGACCTTCCTTCACATCATATCCATCAAGTCAACTGAGAGCCCAAACATGTAATCACGTATAATCTAGCGGAGGTTGTCTATCTCACGTCCTTGAAAGGACTCAGACATAGCCTCCCGGGTCGGTCTCAGTATCTGGGGTCCAGCGCAGTGTATGATCTGTGATGATCTCTCGGGTCTCAACACCCGACTTTTGGTTATGATAACTTGGCGCAGAGGGAACGGAAGATCCAATAGGAAGCACCTCATCAGTGACGAGCACAAGGCTCAAGCACAAGGTGAAGGATCACATAACCGAAAGATAATCAATCATGTAAGGAGGAACACATACACGAGATATATAAATGCACACAAGCTTAAGCATGCAAATCTACATGAGGGTTCCTAGGTTATAGTCTAGGTCAAGTGTAATTGCCTAATTCTCTATAACCAATGGCTCTGATACCAGTCTGTCACACCCCCCGCTATAGCGGAAACACGGGGAATGCGAGCTAGACGGGATCGTCATAACACATGGTATGAAATAGAGTAGCAATATTAGTATGATGACAAGCGTGTCATGATGATACCCGAGCACAATCGGAGACTTGTGTCGTGTATAATCAAGGTTCACGACAGCATAGCCATGAACATAACATAAGATGATCATATAAACATTAATAACGACTTGCATTGTAAATTCCCATAACTCGGGAACAAGTGCACAATTACAAGTTTGAGCAAACAAGATATTCCAAAGGTTAATGTTTACAAATGTTTAATTCTCCAAAACATGTCCTAGGGTCTCCTCTAAAAGGCAGCACTCCTAGATCTTCAGTTCTCATTGTTACCTGAAAAATATGCTCAAAACTGTCAACAATAATGTTGGTGAGCTTCGCAGGTTTAAATTGTAAACAAGTAGTTGATGCTGCATAGTGTTTGTAGTGGAATACCGTGCATACAGTTATAAGCAAACAAGATCACATACCATGAGTTTTGTACAACCAAACCTAACGACGTTATGCATATAAACTTGTTAGAATATATTCACCCAGGCCCGTTCCTGGCAGTATGGATGGTACTCACAAGTAACCATCTCGTCAAGGGTGGGGGTGTCAACCCAGTAGTACTACCAATACCTATCTGTTGGTTCCAACACCGGAATTAATGGTTGTCTGAGTTTTTCCATAGATTAACATCATGTATGAATGCAAAACAGTATCACGTTGATTCCAGGTATGAAAATTGTATGTATGTTGTACAGCATTGAAAACGTGTGAGCATACTTTTCCCCACGTTTGTAAAAGTTTGAAACAATTGTATAAGCGTAAAAAGGGGCCACGAAACTCACTTGTTAAGTGGTAAGTATGTCTGATGAACTTTCCAAACTTGTATGTATGTATGAACAGTCAATCACCTATTGACAGTTATGTTAAGTATCAATCTTATGAACTATTGTTAATAATATTGTTTAATTGAGTCGGGTCGTTTCGGTTCGGTCGTGAGTAGTACACACAAGCAGTCACACACACCTTAGACTAGATTGTTTTGAACAGTACGTGCCTGTTAATGGCGTGATTTTAATCTTTGTGATCACGCTATGACACTTAATTATTTTTATTATCATCGCGAGATCTCCAAGAGGGGATCCACACACTCACACACCATTAAGTTATACAGTAGGACCGGACGCACGACCGACACTCCATTCGCATGAGTGGACTTTCAGTCAGACGAATTAGCTACTTTCGTACGATTGAACCTTCATTCATGCGACTAAGCATTCAGTCGTACCATGCATCACAAGTCGCACGGCCCAACAGTCAACCGCGCGAATCAACGTCCCTCCGCGCGAATCGGATTCATTCGCGCGATTGGATATTCTTTCGCGCGACAAACCTTTGATCGTGCGATTCACACACTCGCACACACATACAGTCGCATGGCTTAGTCACGCAACCCCTGTCGCGTGACAACTCCAGTCGCGTGACAACACCAATCGCTTCCACCGACAGCCGCGCGACATAACCGCGCGACTCACCCAATCGCACGCTCAACTCGCACACACACATGCAGTCGCACGCCCCTTTCGCGCGACAATCCCAGTCGCGCTGACGGGGGTCGCGACTGCAGGAAGTTGCAGGTCGGCCTTCGGCTGCCCGAACACGAATGTTACCCAACCAGAACCTCCAGAACTCATCTTCTAACCTATCTAGACAAGAAGCACACTCAGAAACAAGACATACAAGTCCACACGACCTCATGTGCTCGGATGAACCCGAGCACCCGAAAACCCTAAAAACGCAGAAGTAAACGCAAGAAAAGGGACGACCGAGGTCGTCTACCTGTAAGAAGCATGTAGACTCAGCTGTAGTCGAAGTCTTGACGGTGAAAACGAGGCGAAAACGGGCGATTCTGGTGCAAGATCGAGAGAGAAATGGGATGGAGGTGAAGAGGAAGAAGAAGAAATGGGGGGGGAAAGGGATGGGAAGAGGGTATTTATACCCTGCCAAGTTTGGCAAATGTCCAGTTTAGTCCTTGCACTTAGCTCCCGAATCGCCCAAACTTGTTTCGGTTGAAAATGACGCAAACACGCGCGTTATACTAACTATAGGGATGTATTTAGTGTTGTTATATTATATCACATAATATAATTAGTGGTGTCGGTTGTGGTATTCGTGAGCGTTTGGATGGTAAGGTCGCGTACAAAGGTATCACGAACGTCTGAGATAACTAAACAAGTATGGTGATCTCACAAATAGTCTGTGAAGATGAAGTAATTGAACGCTCTAAGAATAGTTAACGAGGTTTCACGTTAGATGGCAAACCTTGAAGTGACGGATGTCACAAACAAGGACTTACAATGTTTGATTGCCTTCAACAAGAACTTACAATGTTTGATTGCCTTCAACAAGGACTTATAATGTTTGATTGCCTTCAGCAAGGACTTACAATGTTTGATTGCCTTCAGCAAGGACTTACAATGTTTGATTGCCTTCAACAAGGACTTACAATGTTTGATTGCCTTCAACAAGGACTTATAATGTTTGATTGCCTTCAACAAGGACTTACAATGTTTGATTGCCTTCAACAAGGACTTACAATGTTTGATTGCCTTCAACAAGGACTTACAATGTTTGATTGCCTTCAACAAGGACTTACAATGTTTGATTGCCTTCAACAAGGACTTATAATGTTTGATTGCCTTCAACAAGGACTTATAATGTTTGATTGCCTTTAACAAGGACTTACTAGAATTATGACCCTAGCACCCTGGGGTATAGAATAGAAACGTGTGATACTCATGATCGTTACCTCATGGTACGATTAACCAGACTTCTCATGCATGGTGAATTGCAATTACGTGTGCACCCGTAATGGTAATTTACCTTGCATGATCACCCTTAGCTTCACTTACCCCAAGTTAACATCATAGTATTATTTAGATTCATCAAGCACAAATAATGTAATGTCCTTATGTCCATGAGCCAGTATTCCAATAATAGCATGTAATAACAAATAAGCACATAAGGACATTATGTCTGATGATAACTGCATCTCCATCATACTTTCAGAATTTCAGTCATAACCATGATAGGGTCGGATTCAATATCCGAGATCGACGCTACGCGTGATCACCGAAGTTCCCTAATGATGTTGTACGCATACAAGCGTAAAGTCCTAGTATCATAGTATCCCATGGAGAAAGACTAAGAGTATTAATGTGTTTTCTCGGGATGTTCAGATAACACGTGTATATGTATAAAATCAAGTACGTAGGAACATACTTGTAATATATATATATATATATATTATATATACACACACTATATTAACATGCATTTTAAAAGGGCAAGAAAGTCATTTCACACAAAACTCATAAAATTAAGAGTTGTGCAAGCTATTATACACAAGGTACAATCCATTAAGCATTATAAATCTAATTTAAACATGTCACACCCTCAAAATCCACGTGCAGAGTTTTACGCGAGGCGTGTGAACAAACCAGGATCACAGTCAATAGTTACTTGGAATGACTCTATATGCTACGTTTAACATAAATCCAACCAGAGTTCAAACTTTAAAAATCATGCGGAAGGTATAGTAAATAAAACAAACCCAAAACATGTAAAAGTATCGTATGGCAAAACAAGTGCCAACCAAATATTTTAAACCATAAA
Source organism: Flaveria linearis (assembly GCA_024085815.1). Lineage (NCBI taxonomy): Eukaryota > Viridiplantae > Streptophyta > Magnoliopsida > Asterales > Asteraceae > Flaveria > Flaveria linearis. The sequence continues at coordinate 64,060,664 of CM044004.1, read as the reverse complement.
TAAAAGACGAGTAATTATGTTTGAGTTTAGATCTCTAAATGCATGCTGACTCGTGTAGTGCTCCTATCGGCAGTCCGGATTAACGACCTGAGAATAGCATACTAAAAAGTCAAAACACATGGTGGGTGAGTTCAAGGTTTGCGTATAAACATAACAGTTTATCAATAGTATATAAATAAGCATGGCATTGTAATAGTAGCTAGTCCATTAACAAATAGATATTAATACATAGTGATTTCGCAGTTGAAGCTGACTGTGTTATGTTTGCCTCCCGTCACGACTTACCATGTCGTGACGAATAATCATAGGACAAATTGCACCGGTTGACCTCGAGTCACACAGGTGGGGCTCGTCAGACCCAGTAGTACTACCCAAGTTTCCCGCTATTCAATATTAACATTCGATAGTGTGAGGACTTATCATGGTAAACAGCACTATATTAATATTATACACATTTTATATAAAAAGTGTTGTAAAGTCACCAGTATGCTATCTCCCCCAAAAGAGATTAAGTTAAAACAGTGGGCATGAACTCACCTGATACGCGTGATAGATATCTAAGGCTTAACTTGACAAGAACGAGTGGAAAACAACCTTCAAGGTTACCTAGAACACACAAGTACATAAGTACATATACACACAACAATCCCAAGAGAAACCCTAGGTGTTCTACAAAAACAAAGAACTCAGGTTCTATAAAAACAACATACATGTGACCTAGTTGACCCGTTGGACCGTTGGTGACATTATGTGTTGGAAAACCATTTAAACTACATAAGCATATAACATACATGGTTAACATCCCAATGAATCACACATGGTGCTACATTCCCAATGCATTGCTTAAATCATCATACTATGCACATATCATACAAGTTATGTAAATTCTTAGCATCTAGCATACTCGTGTGTTCATAACATAAAGTGTATCATATAACAGGTCAGATCATGCATAACCTACTTAGATGACCTCAGCCATGATTTAGCACATACGGGTCAAAACAGATAATTTATAAAAAGTCATCCATACTATCCATAACACATACAAGATATCGATACATGCAACATATACCAATATGATCAATTCTAGTCCCAAAAATGATGTCCTAGTTACTAATCAACATACCAAACCATACATGACCATCAAAGTGCATAAATCACCCAATAACCAAATAAAACATTCCATACTACCCAAGTAAAGATTCTACCACTTTAGACATCCATAACAATCATTCTAGCATGATCCTAAAAACATGAACAGTCCAATTCCCAATATCCAAAGTTCATGCACAATAAAGTTCCCTTTGGGAAAGTAATACCCAAAAGTGATTTAGCATCCAATTCAACCATAATTTCAACTATTATATCCTAATCAAGTTCATAGAATTCATCCTAACATGCTAATCACCTCCAAAAACATCCAAATTCCCAAAATCATACACAAAAGTTTCTACTTTTAGTAAGTCATGATCAACATCACAATTTCATGGATTTTCTTGCACAATTCAATTAAACTAACATCTAAGCATTACATCTAACATCTTAGAATCATCAAATCATGAATTCAAGAACAAAAAGTTTCCTCTTATGGCAATGTATGAACTAGATGATCAAACCCTAGATTTCTTGCAAAATCAAAATCATTCAACATTCATACAACCTAACTAACATCATATAATCATCTAACAATCATCAATTCCATGTTATCATCATCAATTTCAAACTAGGGTTTATCAAGAATCAAAAAGTATGAACAATCAATCAAAAATGTAGTTTTCTTGCATAATCACGTTAACTAACACGTATACAATCTAACTAGCATGATAACATCATCAAACAACAACCAATTTCGACATTCAACATCCAATTTCGCATGGAACCTTCGGCCACATGCACAAGGCTTCAAAAACATGTAAAAATCTCACCTTTAACGCGTAATGGCTTGCAATCAATGATCCTAACGTGTTATGTTGCTTGAAATCGACCAAATCAACTTCTAATTCCTGTTCTTGGTCGAAATTCGCAGAAAGGGGAAGGGGGACGGCTGGTCACGGTCGAACAAGGGGAATGGGGGCTAGGGTTAATTTTGTTTAGTTTAATTAGCACATGTACACTTTTAACCCTCGCATTATGTATTTTATAAAATTTTGTCTTTTAAACTCCTTGTGAAGTGTTTTAACTTAATAATATGAATATATGACTAATGGTAACATATATATTTATTTTATAAAAACACAAGACATACAAATTAACATGCGTGTTTCCGCGTTACGCGATAAAATCTCAAATAGTCTTTAAACCGCGTTAAAAAACATAAACATAAAATAATAATCATCTTATCAACTAAATTATTATTAAATTAACATTATTAATTATTTTTAAGTCACAACGTCAAACGAAACTAGTGTGTGCTTACGACACGTGTATGCAAAACTTAACGGAACTAACGGAGTTTGGTAAAGGAAAATTACCGGATGTCACAAAACATCAGCCTTTTTTGAAAATCGGGACTAGGTACCATCACCATCATCCTACTAGAGAGAGTTGCTTTTAGTTTTCCAAATTCAAACACCCACACATTTTGAAGGTGTCACACCCTCAATTTCCACAAACGGGGTTTTACCGCTAGGCGTGTGACATAACCAGGATCTCAGATAAGCATCAGTTACACCAAACGACACGACAATTACAAATCATATAAGTTGCTTAGTAATAATGAAATAAACCAACTTGTGTTTAAGTATTGCGGAAGCGAAAACAGGAAAACATTTAACAACGGTTTTGGAACACGCAAACACGCGCCCAATCCAATTTATGTAAAGTACATGAAATTAAATCTTGAAAACAGTTTGGGATGAATGCGGCATGACATGCAGTGGATGATGTGCTCCTAAACGTGCCACATCAATGTCCTGAGAGGAAAACATGCAAAGTCAGTACAGACTGGTGAGTTCACAGGTTTATCAGAAATAAGTATTAGTAATGTAATTCCTGGATTTAGTAATCAAAGCATATAATAGGTAGCTAGCCATAGCAATCACTATGTGTATGAAGTTGTGACCGAGCTGACATGTAATCAATAGTAATAAAGTATGCCCGGCTATGGATTCCCCACCACAACAATGTAAAACAGGCTGACCGTTCACCCATTTGCCTCCGGTCAAGCTAGCACGACTAGCCCGGGCGGGGTATGTCAATCCAGTAGATCTACTAACAATCACCTCGCTATTTGCATATTAACGGTCCGAAGGGCAAAGTATAACACCATAGTATCAGGTATAGGCAGTATTACAAAAAAAAACCAATGTATGTAACGTTTATGAAAGCAGCAGTTTCTCTCCCCCCAAAAAGAGTATAAAGTAAAAGTGGGGTTGTAAACTCACCTGGTATGCGTAACAACTATTTAAAGTTTACTTGGGGAATAAGTGAACCAACAACCTTCAGAGGTACCTAGATCATGTAAGTGCATAAGTAAGTGTAAACTGAGAACATGTGCAACCCTAAGCACACACAACCAAAGACTCAAGGTTTCAGAAAAATAGACATGTTGAACCGGTTGACCCGTTTGACCCGTTGGTGACATTATGAGTTGTAATTCCTTTAAGTCACATAATCATTCCACAAGCATGGTTAACATACATCATAACAATTAATTTCCAATCCCAAACATGATGTCCTAACTAGTAATCATCATTCAACATCATACATGATCATCAAGTTCCATACAAACCAATTAACACATTTTATCACAATAAGAATCCTTAATAAATACTCTAGTAGTACTAACATTACACGCAAAAGCCAAGTAAATATGCTACAGGTTGTAGGTATTCGTTTTCCAGAATCTGCGTTTTTTCGGCAGATTCTAGGTGTTCGGAAGATACGGTCAAACACATAACCAACCAAGGGTTTATGCCAAGGCCAAACTCCAGTAGGCTCTCCTATGAGTCATTAAGTATGTGAAAAGTTGTTTTAGGTTTAAGGGCCTGGAGTTACTAGAAAACTAAAAATTTTACAGCAGCTCTCAACCGGAGGGCTGCTGGAGTTAGCTTGCCAAATTATGCATAACTCCCATTTCAAAATAGCTATTGGGTTAATTCTTTTCTGGAGTTCAGAGTATTCTAGGAAAAAATTTTGACTATAGTGTTTGATCTCAGGTTTTATGAAATAAAAATGGCACATCAAACAAGTCAACACATACATTCTGTCTAAGAGGACAGAATTTACCCTTCTAGCCAAAACAGGTAAAACACCAACTTATCCACTCCAATTGGAGTGTGGTTACCCTTTCTGGAACCTAGACTCAGTAACAAATAATTTGGGCACTAGAAAACACATCATTTGGACTGTTATGACCTGTTTCTGGCACATACAAAATGAGACTCAGAATCTGTCAGAAAGTTTGTTTCTGACCACACTACACTAAAATGGTCATTACTCGCGTTTACACGTCCAAATTGGACAAGGTTGGATGTTTTGAAAACTATACTCCATGAGGAAATGTTAGACTCAATAAAACAAGTTTTTGGATTCGTCTTCATTTGGTTATGTCATGATGAAAACAGGGTATGCAATCTGCCAGATATCAAAACGTGTACACATTTCACATGAAAGCATATACATACGCATGTTAAATACTTACAGATACATACATACGCAGAACATATACATACATACATATGCATATCACATACACATACATACATACGCAGAAAACATATACATACATACATATGCAGGTCACATACACATACATACATACGCAGAAAACATATTCTAGCATTCATCCAATCAAACTAACATCATGAAATCATCAAACAACCATCAATTCATGTAATTAACTTTATTTCGAATTTGAGTTCATCATGTATCAAAATCCACGAATTAATCAACAAAAACGTATAATTCTTGCATAATCGATATCAAACGAGATGTATACCATCAAACTAAACTACTAGCATCATCAATTTCATGTAATTAACCAAAACTCAACACCAAGAACATCAATTCAACTCTAGGGTTTTGGCCAACTTAAAGAGACCACACAAAACATCAAACTAACCTTTGATTCTTGCAATAGAACACAAATTGATGCTTGTATCACCTTCTAATGCTTGAAATCGGTCCAATCCAAGGTTCTTGGCTTGATTTGATCCAAAACCGAGAGAGAAAGGGTGAGAAGAAAGGAGTCGGTCGAATGAGTGGGGATTTGGGGGTTGGGTTGTTTATTTAATTTAATTTTGCATATTTACCCTTTAGACCTAGTGTTTTGTATTTTATAAAAAGGCACCCCTTTAAACACCTTTTAAATGGTTTTAACTACAATAATTAAACATATAAACTCATGGTAACAATTACACATTTAATCTTTATAAAACACGAAACATATGAATCTATGCACATGTATCCACGTTAGGCGATTAATTCTCAATTTACATGTAAAACACACAAGCACATAAACGTAACGCAATGATCACATAGTCAGTTAAATTACCTTTAATTAATCATTATTAATTGTCATTAGGTCACCAACATTAAACGACAACCAGTGTGTGCTCAAGACACGTGTATGCAAGACTTAACGAGACTAACGGAGTTTGGTAACGTAAAATTACCGGGTGTCACATTATCCCCATGTTGGAAGAATTTTCGTCCCAAAATTAGAACATTGGGTCAATGTACATAGTGAGTAAACGAAGTATTGTGAGCAAAATATTAGTTATCCAGCACGTAGACGTGCTAAGGTTTCCAAGAGATTAAGAATAAATCCAAAATAAAGGAACGTAAGGTTCTTAAGGTTTCGCAAGAGTTGTGACATTATCCCTATGTTGAAGGGAATTTCATCCCGAATTGAAGGAAAATATATCTTACAACTGTATCTTAGGCATTGGAAATTTGATCGTTGAACAGTTGCGGATACTCTTTTTCATTTGATCTTCGCGTCCCAGGTAAACTCTGGTCCACGCTTTGAGTTCCACCTAACACGCACAATAGGGATCTTGCTACGTTTTAGGGTTTAGACTTCTCGATCCATGATCTCCACGGGTTCTTCGATGAAATGTAATTGGTCATCTATCTTTAGTTCTCCAATGGCATGATCAAGGATTCATCAGATAAACATTTCCTCAGATTGGATACGTGAAACACATCGTGTATCCCCTGAGTTCTTCAGGTAAATTAACTGATAGGCCACTAGGCCAATCCGTTTGATCTCAAATGGCCCCATGTATCTAGGGCTTAGCTTCCCACGCTTGCCAAAACATATTACTCCTTTTCACGGCGAGACTTTTAAAAGTACCTTGTCGCCAATCTGGAATTCCAATGGTTTATGAAGCTTGTCAGCATAACTTTTCTGTCGATCACGTGCCGCTGCCATCCGATTACGTATTTGTACAATCTTTTTAGTTGTTTCGTGCACCAGTTCCGTACCAGTAAGTGGCTTTCTCCAACCTCTGCCCAACATACAGGTGACCGGCACTTACGTCCATAAAGTGCCTCAAATGGTGCGGCTTTAATTGAGGTATGATAATGTTATTGTAGGAGAACTCAACCAACGGTAGATAAGTTTCCCAACTACTGCCGAAATCGATCACACAGGCACGCAACATGTCTTCTAGTGTCTGGATCGTACGCTCACTCTAGCCATCGGTTTACGGGTGATACGCAGTGCTCATATCTAGTGTTCCTAATGATCGTTGTAATGACCACCAGAAATAAGAAGTGAACCGAGCGTCATGATCAGATATAATAGATACTGGTACGCCATGCTGAGAGACTATTTCTCTAAGTAAATGCATGTCAGTTTCTCCATTCGGTCCGTCTCCCGTATTGCCAGAAAATGTGCGGATTTTGTTAAGCGATCTATTATAACCCAAATAGTGTCGTATCTGCTGGGAGTCCTGGGTAACTTCGTAATAAAGTCCATTGAAACTGCTCCCATTTCCACACTGGATTTCTGGTTGCTGGAGTAAGCCGGATGATCTCGGGTATTCCACCTTAACTTTGGAGCAAGTTAAGCATCTGCTTACATATGCGGCGATCTCCGCTTTCATGTTCGGCCACCAGTAAAACTCATTTAGATCATGGTACATCTTATCTGAACCTGGATGAACTGAGTAACGTGTCTTATGAGCTTCATCCATTACAAGTTCTCTCAAATTCCCATACAGTGGTACCCAGATCCGTTTCATGAAGTAACGGATTCCATTAGTTTTGATCTCTAACTGTTTCTCCATGCCTTGCATGGATTCTGCTTTCAGGTTCTCAGTCTTTAAGGCCTTACTTTGAGCAGCCTTGATTTGCACAGGTAGATCAGAATGTATGGTCATCTGTAATGCGCGCACTCGACGAGGTCTTAATGTTTCTTTCCGACTAAGGGCGTCGGCTACCACATTAGCTTTACCGGTGATACTGATCGCACAATCGTAGTCATTGAGTAATTCCAACTACCGTCGTTGTCGCATATTCAATTCCTTATGATCGTATATGTGCTGGAGACTCTTGTGATCTGTATAAATCGTGCACTTGGTTCCATATAGGTAGTGTCTACAGATCTTCAGGGCAAATACTACAGCTCCCAATTCCAAATCATGCGTGGTGTAGTTTTTCTCATGCACCCTGAGTTGTCTAGACGCATAAGCTATGACTTTGTCACGTTGCATCAGTACGCATCCCAAATCCTGGATGGAATCATCACAGTAAACAACAAAGTCATCAATCCCTTCTGGTAAGGCTACGATTGTTGCAGTGCAGAGTCTGTCTTTAAGCGTCTGGAATGTTGTTTCTTCTTTGCTACCCCACTTGTAAACAGTTCCTTTATGGGTCAGGGCAATCAAAGGTTGTGCTACTTTTGAAAACCTTCAATAAATCGTCTGTAGTAGCCTGCCAAACCAAGGAATTGTCACACCTCGGTAGGCGTCTTCGGTGCTGGCCAATCCTTGATGGCTTCAATCTTTGATGGATCCACATGTATACCCTTGTCGTTCACTACATGCCTAAGGAAATGCACTTCGCGCATCCAGAAGTCATATTTTGAGAATTTGGCATAAAGTTGTTCGTTCCTTAATAATTCTAGTATGGTTCTCAAATGTTCCTCATGATCTTCCTTATTGCGGGAGTAGATCAGTATATCATCAATGAATACAATGACAAACTTATCCAAATAAGGCTTACAGACGCCATTCATGAGGTCCATGAAAACTACTGGGGCATTGGTCAGTCCGAACAGCATTACAGCAAACTCATAGTGTCCATAGCGAGTCCGGAACGCCGTCTTCAAAATATCCTCTTCTCGAACTCTTAACTGATGATAACCTGATCTCAAGTCAATCTTGGAATAGTAGCTAGATCCCTGCAATTGGTCGAACAAGTCATCGATACATGGAAGTGGATACTTGTTCTTGATCGTCACCTTGTTCAATTCGCGGTAATCAATACACATCCTGAAGGTTCCATCTTTCTTTTTAACGAAAAGCACTGGAGCTCCCCAGGGTGAAGAGCTGGGACGTATGAATCACTTGTCTAACAATTCTTGCAATTGCTTAGACAGCTCTTGTAGTTCATACGGTGCCAGACGGTACGGCGCCCGAGCGATCGGAGTTGCTCCGGGTGCTAATTCAATCTGGAATTCCACCTGTCTGTGTGGAGGAAGGCCAGGTAGGTCTTCGGGAAATACCTTGGGAAAGTCTCTTACAACTGGAATATCTTCGACTCGCCTTTCATCCGTCTTCATTTCAGTAACAAGTGCCAACAAGGCAAGGTGTCCTTTCCTGAGACATTTCTGAGCCTTTAAATATGATATGATGTCGACCATCGCACCCCACCTTATCACCTTCCACTGTAAGAATTTCATCGTCCGAAATGGTTAACTTGATCAGCGTCTCCTTGCAAATGATCTCAGCACTGTTCTTGGATTACCAATCCATCCCGACCACTACATCGAAGCTTCTGAGTGTGACAGGAACAAGGTCTATGCAGAAAGTGTGTCCAAATAAGCCTAGCTTACAGTTTCTAAACACCGACTCCAGCTTTTGAACCAACGGAGCAGACCCACTGCTCCCTCAGTTCCGCTGAATGGATTAGGTTTGCAGTCTATAAAGGACTTGTAGGTGCAAACCGGTTGCCCAATGGGATTTTGTTGTGGAGGGTGTTGGCTTGCCAATGCTGCGGTAACACTCTGATTGATTAGCGCCGCCTATTCTGCAGGCGTCATGGAGATGTTACCTCTCCCGCGTCCACGTCCTCTTCCAGACATTCTTTAAATTACCATATACATAAATAAGTAAATATCCAACCAAATATTAAAATCCAAAGCTATCAGTCGCATGAAAATAACCCCTTTGTCTTGGCATGAAAAGGAAGAGAGGTCCAAGAATTTAAAGTAACAGACAAGCTAGAAGATCAGTTCGAATCCGAGGGATTAGGACACATGTCATGATTTGAATTTCATCCGAATTCAAGTAAGAGTGAGCATTCATACGAGTAGAATTAAAGGATAGTTTCCACATCAATAGCCATGTTCTATGAAAATCGAAAATTTCTTGCTCACGGTGTAGAAACGATGACTTATACCGACTACAACGTTACCACCCGACCAAACTCACCGGACTTAGCATGCATGACAAATTACAATTACGTGTGCACCCGTAATGGTAATTTGCTTTGCATGGTCACCCCCGGTTCCTCCTATCAGGCTAACATATCTTGTCAAGTACAGTGGTCATCAATGATAGGAGTACCAAATATGTAAGTATTATATCGGGGTCGATCAATCAAAGTATACGAAAGGATCAGTAAGGTTCAGGAAATTCATAAGTAACCCCTCCCGTGATTCACAACAACTCGGAGCCACCATCCTGTAGTCGTAAGCTCACAGGGATATGTTAAAACAAAAGTTCTCAGGCAACCAAATTAAGTAAGCACAGCTTAGTAATCTATGTGTGTGTAACTAATGCAAATTCAGCTATAGTCTAAAATGCAATGCAAATGAAATGCAAAGTTCATTTTAGTTCGCTATAACTAATGTTCTGATACCACTCTGTCACACCCTCAATTTCCACAAACGGGGTTTTACCGCTAGGCGTGTGACATAACCAGGATCTCAGATAAGCATCAGTTACACCAAACGACTCAACAATTACAAATCATATAAGTTGCTTAGTAATAATGAAATAAACCAACTTGTGTTTAAGTATTGCGGAGCGAAAATAGGAAATATTTAACAATGGTTTTGGAACACGCAAACACGCGCCCAATCCAATTTATGTAAAGTATATGAAATTAAATCTTGAAAACAGTTTGGGATGAATGTGGAATGACATGCGGTGGATGCTGTGCTCCTAAACGTGCCACATCAATGTCCTGAGAGAAAACATGCAAAAGTCAGTACAAGACTGGTGAGTTCACAGGTTTATCAGAAATAAGTATCAGTAATGTAATTCCCGGATTTAGTAATCAAAGCATATAATGGGTAGCTAGCCCATAGCAATCACTATGTGTATGAAGTCGCGACCGAGCTGACATGTAATCAACAGTAATAAAGTATGCCTGGCTGTGGATTCCCCACCACAACAATGTAAAACAGGCTAACCGTTCACCCGTTTGACCTCCAGTCAAGCTAGCGCGACTAGCCCGGGCGGGGTATGTCAATCCCAGTAGATCTACTAACAATCACCTTGCTATTTGCATATTAACGGTCCGAAGGGCAAAGTATAACCCCATAGTATCAGGTATATGCAGTATTACAAAAAAAACCCAATGTAATGTAACGTTTATGAAAGCAGCATGTTTCTCTCCCCCAAAAAGAGTATAAAGTAAAAGTGGGGCTGTAAACTCACCTGGTATGCGTAACAACTATTTAAAGTTTACTTAGGGAATAAGTGAACCAACACCTTCATAGGTTACCTAGATCATGTAAGTGCATAAGTACGTGTAAACCGAGAACATGTGGAACCCTAAGCACACACAACCAAAGACTCAAGGTTTCAAAAAAATAGACAAGTTGAACCTGGTTGACCCGTTGACCCGTTGGTGACATTATGAGTTGTAATTACTTTAAGTCACATAATCATTCCTCAAGCATGGTTAACATACATCATAACAATTAATTTCCAGTTCCAAACATGATGTCCTAACTAGTAATCATCATTTAACATCATACATGATCATCAAGTTCCATACAAACCAATTAACACATTTCATCACAATAAGCATACTTAATAAATACTCTAGCATGATCCTAACATCATACATGACTCACACCATCAAAATAAATTCTAGTAGTAATAACATTACACGCAAAAGCCAAGTAAATATGCTACAGGTTATAGGTATTCGTTTTCCAGAATCTGCGTTTTCCGACAGATTCTAGGTGTTCGGAAGATACGGTCAAACACATAACCAACTAAGGTTTTATGCCAAGGCCAAACTCCAGTAGGCTCTCCTATGAGTCAATTAAGTATGTGAAAAGTTGTTTTAGGTTTTAAGGGCCTGGAGTTACTAGAAAAACTAAAAATGTTACAGCAGCTCTGAATCGGAGGGCTGCTGGAGTTAGCTTGCCAAATTGTGCATAACTCCCATTTCAAAATAGCTATTGGGTTAATTCTCTTTTCTGGATTTCAGAGTATTCTTAGGAAAAATGTTTGACCATAGGGTTTGGTCTCAGGTTTTATGAAATGAAAATGGCACATCAAACAAGTCACACATACATTCTGTCCAAGAGGACAGAATTGACCCTTCTAGCCAAAACAGGTAAAACACCAACTTATCCACTCCAATTGGAGTGTGGTTACCCTTTCTGGAAACTAGACTTAGTAACAAATAATTTGGTCACTAGAAACACATCATTTGGACCTCTTATGACTTGTTTTTGGCACATACAAAATGAGACTCAGAATCTGTCAGAAAGTTTGTTTCTGACCACACTTCACTAAAATGATCATTACTCGTGTTTTACACGTCCAAATTGGACAAGGTTGGATGTTTTGAAAACTATACTCCATGAGAAACATGTTAGACTCAAGAAAACAAGTTTTTAGATTTGTCTTCATTTGTTATGTCATGATGAAAACAGGGTATGCAATCTGTCAGATATCAAAACGTGTACACGTTTCACATGAAAGCATATACATACGCATGTTTCATACTTACAGATGCATACATACGCAGAACATATACATACATACATATGCAGATCACATACACATACATACATACGCAGAAAACATATACATACATACATATGCAGGTCACATACACATACATACATACGCAGAAAACATATTCTAGCATTCATCCAATCAAACTAACATCATGAAATCATCAAACAACCATCAATGTCATGTAATTAACTTTAATTCGAATTTGAGTTCATCATGTATCAAAATCCACAAATTAATCAACAAAAACGTATAATTCTTGCATAATCGATATCAAACGAGATGTATACCATCAAACTAAACTACTAGCATCGTCAATTTCATGTAATTAACCAAAACTCAACACCAAGAACATCAATTCAACTCTAGGGTTTCGGCCAACTTAAAGAGACCACACAAAACATCAAACTAACCTTTGATTCTTGCAATAGAACACAAATTGATGCTTGTATCACCTTCTAATGCTTGAAATCGGTCCAATCCAAGGTTTCTTGGCTTGATTTTGATCCAAAACCGAGAGAGAAAGGGTGAGAAGAAAGGATTCGGTCAAATGGGTGGGGATTTGGGGGTTTGGGTTGTTTTATTTAATTTAATTTTGCATATTTACCCTTTAGACCCTAGTGTTTTGTATTTTATAAAAAGGCACCCCTTTAAACACTTTTTAAATGGTTTTTAACTACAATAATTAAACATATAAACTCATGGTAACAATTACACATTTAATATTTATAAAACACGAAACATACGAATCTATGCACACGTCTTCACGTTAGGCGATTAATTCTCAATTTACATGTAAAATACACAAGCACATAAACGTAACGCAATAATCATATAGTCGGTTAAATTACCTTTAATTAATCATTATTAATTGTCATTAGGTCACCAATATTAAACGACAACCAGTGTGTGCTCACGACACGTGTATGCAAGACTTAACGAGACTAACGGAGTTTGGTAACGTAAAATTACCGGGTGTCATAGAAGGGATCCGGTGTTGGTGATGGTATTCTCGACTCTTTCGGTTATCTCCATCGTCATGACTGTTTGACTAATTAACATGGATGGTTTTGCAATTTGCAACTCTACAGCTACATCATCATGACTGTGGGCTATTTGCTTCATTTTATAAAGTTCGATTTGTTCCTCACCCTCTTCAAATTATGCTTTAGTTTCATTGGGTGTTCTTTCATTTGTGATTTTCTTGAACATGCAACCTTATTTATTTTGTTTGTACATTCGTTTTTAGATGTGAGTTTAGAACGATTACTATTAACTTCTATACATGTTTGTCATTCATTCAATTGAATGTGAAAAGTGTGAAATTAGATAAGAAGATGAGCGAGTTTATTTGAGGTTTAAAAGGCCTAAATGTAAGTTTGATATGATAATATGGTTTCTGTTGTTGGTCTTAAATAGAGTTCTTATATACATACTACCTAGCAACCACTTTGAAATAGAATATTTGGATGAATCTCTAGATGAAATGAAACGGGTCTCACTACAGGTAATTGTTAAAACCAAATCATTATTTTTTGGTGATCTTTGATAGTTCTGAGTTTAATGTTACAACCTCATCTAGGGCAAATCTTTTATGTTCTATTGTTCACAACATAATAATTTAAAGATGCAGACAAACTGATCGATGAAATGCTTCAACCAAATTCTACCTTTTTTTTCTTGAAAGAACATGTAGAGTAAGTTGATAAAGTTGGTCTATATTAACTCATAACTGTTTAGTGATTGAGATAATGTTTATATGTTGTTGGTTCTGCTCATCGAGTTGATTGCTTAACAAATGTAAATAGTAAGATGATTTTGTTGATTTTTTTAGAGGTTGAACATATGCATCTTCCTGGCCCATTAAATTTCAGCTTTATAGGATTTGAAATGAGTGGAAACTAAGGTATTGTAGTGTTCAGGTTTAACTGTCTTGGCAATTTAACTCTTTGGTTTTAAAGTTGAAGTTGATGATAAAGCATGTGAATGAATCAATTTTTGTTATTTATATTTGACAATAATATACCTTTTATGTGATAAAATGCAGCTTGCATGTAAGTGATAAAGAGCAGGTATATCAACATAAGTGATAAGACATATTCTCATAGCTAGCAAGATGCTATATATCAAAGTATTTCTTTATATTTTGGTAAATATTTCTTTAAGTTGCTAATTTGAGTAAGAATTTAATTTCAGTAATGCTAATCCAATTGTCTTTATGCATGTAGTCAAGAATTTTATAGCATTTTGGTTAGGAATAACCTACATTCACTTATAATGATAAGAATTTAAAGTTTGGGTTTTATTTGGAACCTTTGAAATTATTTCGTGTGATTTATCTAAGAACCTTAAGTTATGGAATTCGTGACTATTATCAATTGAACTTACAATGATAAGAATTTAATGTTTGGGTAAACAGATTATGCTTTTGATTATATGAATATTACATGTCAAATAATTACTCTCATACCATGACTCCATGAGCAACAAATCCTGATTATCAAAATAAATTTACATGTTTACATCTTCTTTTAACCTAACTCGAGGGACGTTTACTCCAATTTCACAAATTCTCATGCTCTTTTTTCACAATTATGTTCTTTTTGGCGTTTTTGCCTATTAATTCTCTAGATAGGCAGAATTTTCCAAGCATTCAAGCATCTAATTTACTGATTATTTCAACTTCAAACACATACCAAAATGCTTGATCTGATTTTGATTATGTGGTATATTAAAATCATATAATCATTGTCAGAACGCAAATCTGAACCTCAACAAAATTGATTGCCAAGAGGATAAAAATATGATTACCTTTTCATCTTGACATAATTTAACAGGTAATTATCTCATAAAACCCATTTTAGTATAGTGTTATGTTTTCTGATTATTAAACTCTTTATGATTATTACATTATGTTTAACCAATATTATTGATTTTTTTATGGAAATTATGTTATAATGTTAAATGCTATGTGCAGTAGTTGTTCAGTAGCTGTCGGCTTCTGATGTGGTGTTTGTGAAGTTGATATTGTAATAATGTTATCAATTTTTTGTGTTTGGAAGGTGGATCCATAAGAATATAACATTTTGCCTACAGATCTCCTCTTAATCCTTCAAGAAATGTAGCAAAGATGGTTTGTACAAACATATAATTCTACTAATGGCTTATAAATTTATTTTCTCAAAGAATGTTATAGTTTATAATAAAACTTAATTTAGGGTTATTCTTGATTTTAGGTCGAGACTATGTTCGTGCAGTACAATTTTACTACTGTCTTCATCTGGATACACTGTTTTAACATTGTATGCTCAAGGTGAAGGTTTAAATTACAGTAATCCATGCATTGTTTAAATTATAGTAATTCAAAGTTGGGTCGTACATTTTCCATTAAAATAAAATTTCAATTGAAACATTTAATATGCCTTTATGTGTAAGGCCCCCTTCCCGGGCACCTCACAGTTGGTCATTCACAGCATAAAACATACATATTATAATATTAAGCAGCGGAATTTATATTAACAAAACCATCCATTCATTTAAAACACTGTTGATAAGCAATACATTTCAGTTTATAAGTTCACAAAATATTTAATTGAATGAATTACAAAACAACAGTATCGTCAAAAAGTGAATGGATGTCAGTCTTGCCCGCCAAGTAGCCACCCCTGTGTGCCATCCTCAGCAACCTGTCACCTGCCAACTGGAAAATACATAAAAGTCAGCGTTGCTGAGTGAGTTCTAGTTTTATAATTAAAATACTTTATTTTCATTCAAAAACCGTTCCTCATCTTCTTAGGTGATCATACATCGTACGTACACATAGGTAATATTTTTATTATCTTCACCATCGTTCAATTCGTACTTTATTATTTTTCTCTCGGTCTTTTGCAACACATAGTTGCTCAACCATTAACGATCTCAGGGATCTCAAGACTTTTGGGTCTGTTGTGACACCGAGTCACTCACCCATTCCAAACCGCACAGGTTGTAAGTCTTCTGCGGGCTTTTGCAACACCAAGTTGCTCACCCATTAGCAATCTCAAGGATTGTAAGGCTTCTGCGGGCTTTTGCAACACCAAGTTGCTCACCCATTAGCAATCACAAGGATTGCAAGGCTTCTGCGGGCTTTTGCAACACCAAGTTGCTCACCCATTATCAATCTCAACGATTGTAAGCCTTCTGCGGGCTTTTGCAACACCAAGTTGCTCACCCATTATCAATCTCAAAGATTGTAAGCCTTCTGCGGGCTTTTGCAACACCAAGTTGCTCACCCATTATCAATCAAGACTTTCGTTTATTCATTTACATTCCACTTTTTATTACCATTAATCTTCCACTTTATTAATGATAATAATAATTCCTGTCTTGATCATAATCATTACACGTAGAATCATACAATATTATTATTAATAAACATATTAATAATAATAGTACTGATAATATTAATAATCATATTAATATTAATTCCCATCACAGCCCTAATCATAACATTAATTAAAATATTAAGAAAGGGTATTAATACATTCAGGCATTCATCATCATCATACCATACTTAACAATATTTTATTAATAATATTGTTAACAATAATACTACACTGATAATAATATCAGTAATAATAAGGGTTAATCATAATCATCATTACATGCCTGAAACATCGTCATTTATTAACCCTAGTCAACCCTTGGTCAAAACCTCGAACTTCGGATTTACAGAAAATTTCTGTAAAATTCTAAGTAATTTGGGCGTTTTAGCCCTGTTGGGCGCATAAGCCCTCTGGGCGTATGAGCTGTTAGGCGTAAGAGCACTGCTGGACTTTCATCTTATACTTAGCATTATCTGGTCATACGACCACACTGTTGGTCGTATGAGCACTATTGGTCGTACCATCCCCAGACTTAGAAATATGTTCTGATCACACGACCACTGTTGGTCGTATGAACACTAGTGGACTCATCATCATACTTAGAAAAATATCACTTGGTCATACGACCATACTGTTGGTCGTATGAGTCCTATTGGACTCAACACTTAGAAAAATCACTTGGTCATACGACCACACTGTTGGTCGTATGAGTCCTATTGGGCAACACTTAGAAAAATCTTCTGGTCATACGACCACACTGTTGGTCGTATGACCACTAGTGGACTTATCAACTTTTACTCATCTATTCTAAGTCCAAATTTCAGACATATTAGTAACATGTTCATGTGTCTAAATCATAGTCCAAGTCCCAAACATCATAATGCCTAATTCTAAACATATACACATGATTCTAGGCATAAATCTAACATAAACATAAACATACATACATTCATTTCATACGGGTTTCAACCCAAACTTTACAAAAACATACTTGCATGCATTTTCCAGCCCCAAAACATTTAAAAACCAGTAAAACGGGGTCTAGAACTCACCTTAATTTGTCTTCGGTTTTGGATGCCCTTTCCTTGAACTTCTCAGTCGTTTATACACCAAAAACTTCGAATTTCTCAGGTCCTTCTTCAAAATCCCGATGGTTTTCTGCTCCTGCTGCTTTCTCTCTCTAAAAACCGATGCAGAGAAAATGTGCAGGAGGTAATGGGCGACCATGCCTTCCTTTTGTACAAAATAAATAATAACTTTGTCCATTTGGCACTTTTGGTCCCTCCTTTTTAGTTGCTTTTATTTTCTTTTCTTTTCTTCCTTTTTCTTTATTTCTTGCTAAAAAAATACGGGTGTTACAAGTCCACCCCCCTTATATAGGTTTCGTCCCCGAAACCTGTTATTCCTCAAACAGATGTGGGTAGTGTTGTCTCATTTCTTCTTCAGTCTCCCACGTAGACTCGGATCCCTTCCTGTGCTTCCACTGTACACGCACAAGAGGAATCACTTTATTCCTTAACCTCTTTTCCTTACGATCAATGATTGCCACTGGTTGCTCCACGTAGTTGAGCCTCTCATCCACCTCAATATCCTCCAGTGGTACAACCATGTCATCATCAGCTAAGCACTTCCTCAGATGAGATACATGGAAGGTGGGATGAATTCCACTTAATTCATCTGGCAATTCGAGTCGATAGGCCACCTCTCCTACTCGTGCGATAATTCGGAAAGGTCCTATGTACCTTGGGCTTAGGTTACCTCGTTTCCTGAATCTAATAATTCCCTTCCAGGGCGAGACCTTCAACATGACTCGGTCACCAACCTTGAACTCTATCGGTCTTCGCCTCTTGTCAGCATACGACTTTTGCCTATCTTTTGCCGCCTTCATGAAGGCTTTGATCTTTTCTAACTTCTCAGTCGTTGCTTCAATTACCTCAACACCTCCCAACTCTTTCTGCCCAATGTCTCCCCAGCACACGGGCGTCCTACATCTCCTACCGTATAGCATCTCGTAAGGTGGCATGCCAATGCTGGCGTGATAACTATTGTTGTACGAGAATTCTGCTAACGGCAGGTGGTTGTCCCAACTTCCTCCAAAGTCGATCACGCACGCCCGAAGCATGTCTTCGAGTGTTTGGATCGTCCTCTCAGACTGACCGTCTGTCTGAGGGTGATATGCTGTACTAATGTGTAGTCTCGTCCCCATCGCATCATGAAATCTCTTCCAAAACTTGGAGGTAAACCGGGTGTCACGATCAGACACAATAGACACCGGCACACCATGACGAGCTACAATTTCTTTGATGAATAGATCCGCCAATCTTTCAGATGAGTACGTTTCGCGGATCGGTAGGAAGTGGGCACTCTTTGTCAAGCGGTCCACTATCACCCATATGGCATCATACCCTTTAGGGGTACGTGGTAACTTCGTGATGAAATCCATGGTGATGTGTTCCCACTTCCACTCGGGTATATCCAACGGTTGGATCTTCCCGTACGGTTTCTGGTGTTCTGCCTTTACTTGTAAGCAAGTTAGGCACTTACTCACGTACTCCACTACGTCACGTTTCATTCCCGGCCACCAGTAATCCTTCTTCATATCGTGGTACATCTTAGTAGCACCGGGGTGAATGGAGTATCGGGTCTTATGGGCCTCGTCCATAATTCTACTACGTAGATCCCCGTATCGAGGAATCCACATTCGCCCAAATCGGGTCTTAACACCAAGAGTGTTCTCACCCAATTCCGTAACCAGACCTCTCATCCTTTCGGAGTTAAGACGATCTTCTTTCAAAGCCTCGTCTTGAAACTCCTTAACCTGAGTCATTACGTCTGAGGTCATAATTAGCTGATATGCCTTTACCCGGATCGGCTCAGGCCTTTCTTTTCGGCTAAGGGCATCGGCCACCACGTTGGCCTTGCCCGGATGGTAATGGATTTCGCAGTCATAATCCTTTATGAGCTCCAACCATCGCCTTTGCCTCATGTTTAGATCTTTTTGCTCGAAGAAGTACTTCAAGCTTTTGTGGTCCGTGAAGATGGTGCACTTCGTCCCGTATAGATAGTGCCGCCAAATCTTCAACGCAAAAACCACCGCAGCTAATTCTAGATCGTGTGTGGGATAGTTGACTTCATGGGTTTTCAGTTGTCGAGATGCATAGGCTATTACCCTTCCACGTTGCATCAACATGCAGCCTAGCCCAGAGTAGGATGCATCCGAATAGACCACCAAGTCTTCATTTCCCTCGGGCAATGTCAAGACAGGAGCTTGTGTCAGTCTCGTCTTCAATTCCTCAAAAGCATCCTCCTGTTCTCGACCCCACACGAACTTTACATCCTTGCGAGTTAATTTTGTCAAAGGTGAGGCTATCTTGGAGAAGTCTTGAATAAATCTCCTATAGTAGCCCGCCAACCCCAAGAAGCTACGAATCTCGGATGGCGTCTTTGGTGATTTCCACTGCATTACAGCCTCAACCTTAGCTGGGTCCACCATGATTCCCTCTGCATTTACCACGTGACCCAGAAATTGCACCTCGCGTAGCCAGAAGGCACATTTGGAGAACTTAGCATACAGTTTCTCCCTCCTCAAAGTATCCAACACTTCCCGAATGTGACCGGCATGCTCTTCTTCGCTCCTCGAATAAATCAAAATATCATCGATGAACACAATCACTGATTTATCTAGCATTGGCCGACACACTCGGTTCATCAAATCCATAAAAGCAGCTGGCGCATTGGTCAACCCAAAAGACATGACGAGGAACTCGTAGTGACCATAGCGCGTACGAAAAGCTGTTTTAGGAATGTCTTGCTCCTTCACTTTCAATTGATGGTAG
This sequence comes from Flaveria linearis, assembly GCA_024085815.1. Classification (NCBI taxonomy): domain Eukaryota; kingdom Viridiplantae; phylum Streptophyta; class Magnoliopsida; order Asterales; family Asteraceae; genus Flaveria; species Flaveria linearis. The sequence goes on along the minus strand of CM044004.1, from coordinate 64,040,309 downwards.
CCAGATCGAAGATCTATCCTCGAGAACCAACTGGCACCCTGGAGCTGATCGAACAAGTCGTCAATCCTCGGTAACGGATACCGATTCTTTACCGTTAGCTTGTTCAACTCACGGTAGTCGATGCACATCCTCATGCTACCGTCCTTCTTCTTCACAAATAAGACCGGAGCACCCCAAGGAGAGATACTCGGTCTAATAAAGCCCTTGTCAAGCAACTCTTGTAGTTGCTCCATCAACTCCTTCATCTCAGTCGGAGCCAAGCGATACGGTGCCTTGGCGACGGGTTGGGCACCTGGTATCAGGTCAATTTGAAATTCAATTTCGCGGTTAGGTGGCAATCCCGAAAAGTCTTCCGGGAACACATCCGGAAACTCACACACAACCGGAACATCGGATAGTTGTGGTGTTGGCGTTTCCACATCCTTTACGTAACATAAGTAGGCGCCACACCCACGCCTCATGCACTTGCCTGCCACCGCCATCGAAATCACCTTCGGAATCAGCGTTACCCGATCACCGTATATCGTTACCAGACTCCCGTCAGATGCCGTCAGTCTAATCATCTTCTTTCGACATACGATATTCGCTTCGTAGGTTGCCAACCAATCCATCCCTAGCACTACATCAAATCCACCTAGGGGCATCACATGTAATCTAGCGGCAAATCTATAGCCTTCTAACTCTATGGTGCAGTCCTCTATCACATCAGTAACTCTAGTGGACTTACCAATAGCAGTTTCTACTTCAAAAGGCTCACTAATGCATTTACTACTGACAGGCAATTTAGCACAGAAAGCAGCAGAAATGAAACTCCTACTAGCACCAGAATCAAACAACACAGAAGCAAGAGTTTGATTTACTAGAAACGTACCTGACACAACATCGGGGTCCGTCCTAGCCTCCTCTCTGGTCATGGTGAAGGCTCTGGCACTTGCCTTCTGCCCTTCAGTCCCGGCCGTCTTCTTTACCCCGGAACTTTCCACCCTCTGCTTCTTGCAATCTTTGCTCATATGGCCCGCCTCACCGCAGGTAAAACACCTCAGATCTTTACAGTCCCTCGAGATGTGGCCCAGCTTCCTGCACCTGTAGCACACCTTGGGCCCCATTCTGCACTCCCCCGTGTGCTCCTTCCCGCACTTGCCACACCTTTTGGGCCCTGAGCTTGATGACCCCACCCTACGGTCATCCCTCTCATCCTTTTGTTGTTCGGGGTAAGGCCACCACGCCCAAACCGCTTCCCGTTCCAATTCCGGTCAGCACCACCGGATTTCCTTGACTCCACCACTGTCACTTCCCTTTCATCGTAGAGTCTGCCAGCCAGATCCACTGCCGACCTAAACGTGCTTGGCCTAGCAGCAATCAAGTGCCTACGAATGTCGGCTGGCAGTCCCTGAATGTACCGGTTAATCTTCCGAGATACCGGTGTCACTTGATCTGGCACCAGCCTCGCCATCTCATTGAACTTGGCAGTGTATTGCTGGTGGTTCATGGTTCCCGCCTCGAGTTGCAGGAACTCTCTCTCCATCTTATCCAGTTCCCTGTGAGGACAAAATTCCTCAACTACCAACTTCTTCAACTCGGGCCACTTCATCTTGCTTATGGCCCTGCTGCCTTCAGCCTGGACAATATTGTCCCACCAACATAGGGCTGAGTCAGTAAAGGAGTGGGTGGCAAATTTCACCTTCTGATCTTCCCGGCACTCACTGATCTCGAGTACCGCTTCCATTTCCCTTACCCACCGATGGGCAGCAGCAGCATTGCCATTCCCATCAAAAATCGGGGGCCTGCACCTCTGGAATGCCCCGTAATTGCATCCCTTGGTCGTCACCCCAACCACATCATCTTCCTCTTCATCGGATACTACTATCTCAGGATCCGGTCGTTCCTCTCCTCCCTTGCTCTCCTTCTCAGTTGACCCTCTCCTGTCTTCCTTCTCTTTCCTCTCCTCATTCCTCACAGCGCGAATAACATCAGTCACTACAGATGGCATAACTGCCTGTAGGATCTGGTGTACCTCATCAGCAATCGCCTCCCTAGCTGAGGCATTCAGGCTTGCATTCTCAGTTTCTTCATTCCGGTCAGGAACCTCAGGGTTCACGGGGGTCGTCTCAGGGGCTTTAGTGATGTTCCTAGTCGTACGCGGACGACCTCTACCTCTAGCAGCTTTGGTAGGTTTCTTCCCAGCCATTTTCCTATGCACTATAAGATTCAAACACTAAAACAGTCATTCAAGGTAACAGCTCAGTTTATGTCAAGTATAGTAAGTCCCTAATTACAGTGGCCAGTTGTGATTAGCCACTTACTTTACTCTTCACACCCCAAGCGTCTCCTATCCTGACTACATCAGTATCTAAATCTACTAAGAACACATATATCACATAGCACACGCACATAATACTGATTAACTTTTAAGAAAACAATACCTGATGGCACATGGCTACTCGGGCTGACATCCCTCTTTCCGTCCCATTCTCAGTTTAAGTTGAGGTTTATTTTGAAAATTTACCCGTTCCACTTAAACTTTAGCTCTGATACCAACTTGTAAGGCCCCCTTCCCGGGCACCTCACAGTTGATCATTCACAGCATAAAACATACATATTATAATATTAAGCAGCGGAATTTATATTAACAAAACCATCCATTTATTTAAAACACTGTTGATAAGCAATACATTTCAGTTTATAAGTTCACAAAATATTTAATTGAATGAATTACAAAACAACAGTATCGTCAAAAAGTGAATGGATGTCAGTCTTGCCCGCCAAGTAGCCACCCCTGTGTGCCATCCTCAGCAACCTGTCACCTGCCAACTGGAAAATACATAAAAGTCAGCGTTGCTGAGTGAGTTCTAGTTTTATAATTAAAATACTTTATTTTTCATTCAAAACCGTTCCTCATCTTCTTAGGTGATCATACATCGTACGTACACATAGGTAATATTTTTATTATCTTCACCATCGTTCAATTCGTACTTTTATTATTTTCTCTCGGTCTTTTGCAACACATAGTTGCTCAACCATTAACGATCACAGGGATCTCAAGACTTTTGGGTCTGTTGTGACACCGAGTCACTCACCCATTTCCAACCGCACAGGTTGTAAGTCTTCTGCGGGCTTTTGCAACACCAAGTTGCTCACCCATTAGCAATCTCAAGGATTGCAAGGCTTCTGCGGGCTTTTGCAACACCAAGTTGCTCACCCATTAGCAATCACAAGGATTGCAAGGCTTCTGCGGGCTTTTGCAACACCAAGTTGCTCACCCATTATCAATCTCAACGATTGTAAGCCTTCTGCGGGCTTTTGCAACACCAAGTTGCTCACCCATTATCAATCTCAAAGATTGTAAGCCTTCTGCGGGCTTTTGCAACACCAAGTTGCTCACCCATTATCAATCAAGACTTTCGTTTATTCATTTACATTCCACTTTTTATTACCATTAATCTTCCACTTTATTAATGATAATAATAATTCCTGTCTTGATCATAATCATTACACGTAGAATCATACAATATTATTATTAATAAACATATTAATAATAATAGTACTGATAATATTAATAATCATATTAATATTAATTCCCATCACAGCCCTAATCATAACATTAACTAAAATATTAAGAAAGGGTATTAATACATTCAGGCATTCATCATCATCATACCATACTTAACAATATTTTATTAATAATATTGTTAACAATAATACTACACTGATAATAATATCAGTAATAATAAGGGTTAATCATAATCATCATTACATGCCTGAAACATCATCATTTATTAACCCTAGTCAACCCTTGGTCAAAACCTCGAACTTCGGATTTACAGAAAATTTCTGTAAAATTCTAAGTAATTTGGGCGTTTTAGCCCTGTTGGGCGCATAAGCCCTCTGGGCGTATGAGCCCTGTTAGGCGTAAGAGCACTGCTAGACTTTTCATCTTATACTTAGCATTATCTGGTCATACGACCACACTGTTGGTCGTATGAGCACTATTGGTCGTACCATCCCCAGACTTAGAAATATGTTCTGATCATACGACCACTGTTGGTCGTATGAACACTAGTGGACTCATCATCATACTTAGAAAAATATCACTTGGTCATACGACCATACTGTTGGTCGTATGAGTCCTATTGGACTCAACACTTAGAAAAATCACTTGGTCATACGACCACACTGTTGGTCGTATGAGTCCTATTGGGCAACACTTAGAAAAATCTTCTGGTCATACGACCACACTGTTGGTCGTATGACCACTAGTGGACTTATCAACTTTTACTCATCTATTCTAAGTCCAAATTTCAGACATATTAGTAACATGTTCATGTGTCTAAATCATAGTCCAAGTCCCAAACATCATAATGCCTAATTCTAAACATATACACATGATTCTAGGCATAAATCTAACATAAACATAAACATACATACATTCATTTCATACGGGTTTCAACCCAAACTTTACAAAAACATACTTGCATGCATTTTCCAGCCCCAAAACATTTAAAAACCAGTAAAACGGGGTCTAGAACTCACCTTAATTTGTCTTCGGGTTTTGGATGCCCTTTCCTTGAACTTCTCAGTCGTTTATACACCAAAAACTTCGAATTTCTCAGGTCCTTCTTCAAAATCCCGATGGTTTTCTGCTCCTGCTGCTTTCTCTCTCTAAAAACCGATGCAGAGAAAATGTGCAGGAGGTAATGGGCGACCATGCCTTCCTTTTGTACAAAATAAATAATAACTTTGTCCATTTGGCACTTTTGGTCCCTCCTTTTTAGTTGCTTTTATTTTCTTTTCTTTTCTTCCTTTTTCTTTTATTTCTTGCTAAAAAAATACAGGTGTTACATTATGCCTTATGTACAACGAGATTCTTTTATCTGATTTTTGACTGACTTCATGAGACTAGTGATATAATAAAACCCCCACCTTGTGGATATTTTTTACTATAAAATTTTTTTAGGTTGTTGTAGATGGCTACTCATTTCGCTCGATAAGGGTTTAATATCAAATTTTTTGGTTTTAATGTTTTAATATTTTTACTATCAAAATTTTTTTAGGTTCTTACTTTATATTTTAATGTTTTATAAAACCTATGAGATAAGGGTTCTTCCGAACCCACCCCCTTATAAGTTTTATCATTCATTCCAAGTGTGTATTTTTTGTGCATTTTTTGGATTATTATTATTATTATTATTATTATTATTATTATTATTATTATTATTATTATTATTATTATTATTATTATTATTATTATTTTCTTACATGTAAATAAAGAAAGATCAGTTATAGTTTGGAGGAAGATGAGTGGAATAAATTTATATAAACCCACTTGTCAAACCACTCGTATTCAAGTTGTCAAAACTAAGCCTTACAAATTTTAAAAGTTAGCCGCCGCATTGTGCGGGTTTCTTACTAGTATATATATATATATACATATATATATATATATATATATATGTATATATACGTGTGTGTGTCTATATATATATACATACATGTGTGTGTATATATATATTCACATATATATATATATATACACACGTATGTATGTATGTATATATATATATATACACATATATATATACACGTATATATATATATACACGTATATATATATATACACACGTATATATATACACGTATATATATATATATATATATATATATATATATATGTATACGTATATATATACACGTATATATATACACACATGTAGATATATATATACACACGTGTATATATATACACGTGTGTATATATATATACACGTATATATATATACACACACACACACGTATATATACATATATATATATAGACACACACACACATGTATATATATACACATGTGTGTGTGTGTATATATATATATCACGTGTATATATATATATCACGTATATATATATATATATATATATATATATATATATATATAGGGGGAGGATCCAAAAAATCTAGTTATAAATAAAAACCTTGCAAACTAAATCTTAACCATTGATTATGTAGATCAATGGTCATTAATTACTAGTGTCAATTTCATAAATAAGTGTAATCTAAAAAATCATTTAAAAAATAGAAAAGGGCAAATTAGGAACATCCAAATTCTAGTAACTGATCCCTAATTTAATTCCTAAAAATATTGAGTTTCAATTAGCGGACATTTAAAAGAAACCAAATCAATCGATATTCACCAATCTTCTAATTGATATACTAAGATTCGAATCTAAAATTCATCACATTCTTGAAGAAGTTTGAAGACGAAGATCAGGCGAACGAAGAAATGACATTGAAGGTTCATAATGTAAATGTGTAAAAATTATAAATTTTTGCAAAATTGGTACATATAAATGCCGAAAACTATATAGAGTTGAGAATATTTTTGATTTTGATGTATTTTCTGTGTAATGAGAGAGATTTGTCGAGGTATTTTATGTTTATTGAAGTAGTTTCTTTACAGTCGAAATAGGTAATATTACGAATGCTGATGCAATTTGATTATTGGGAATTTGATGATTATTGTTGGAATTGTGTGTGATGAATGTTAAATCTAGTAGAAATCATAGAAGTAAAGTAGGTTTATGTGGGATGTTGGCTGTTTTATGTACTGGATATAGTGTAGAATAAACCGATGGTAGATATGTGTACCAAATAAAACATGTTTGTAAACACTTTAATTTAGTAAGTAGACAAATAAAACATGTTTGTAAAACCCAGTGGTACATATATGTACTACTTGGTAAGCAATACCATTAAAGTAACATTCTGGTTATTATTTTATATTAGTTTTGACAAGGACATACATGAAGGTTCATGATTTATATGAAAAATATACAAACCATCAACGTACTAATGTGATTATACAAATGTGTTACATATAGGCACAATCTTTGCACAGTCAACTGGTACATATATGTATTAAAACATTGTACATATATGTATTAAACCGGTTTTACTTGTAAAAAAGATAATACTAAAAGAGCTTTTTGACTTTATAAAAAGTGTCTATATATGTACCACTTGTAGTCTTACACATATTCTAAAACAGTGATACATATATGTACCACTTGTAGTATACACATTCCTGTAATTTTTATGAAACACATTAATTTAGTAAGCAGACAAATTGAATATGTTTGGAACCCCCAGTGGTGCATATTTGTACTACTTGGTAAGTAATACCATTAAACTAATAGTTTGGTTATTATCTTATATTAGTATTGATAAGGACATACATGAAGGTTCCTGATTTCTATGAAAAAATACAAACCATCATCGTACTAATGTGATTATACAAATGTATTACATATATGCACAATCTTTGCACAATCAACTGGTACATATATGTATTAAAACATTGTACATATATGTAACTTTGAATTCTTACCGTATATGTTCAATGATTAAATTCAATAATTGTTTTGGGTTGTAAATGATGTACCTTTATTATACATACACTTTGACTTATTTGTGCAGTGTACAAATATTTGGAACGAAGAATTGGTCTGGTGCAACTTTATACCATCTTGTTAGCTTGACACCAGGCCAACAAATATTTAATGATGTGATCGATTCCTGAGCTAAAGTTTTAAACCATAATGAAAAGGATAGAAGCCCAATATCACCATATCGTATTTTTAGTGGAATAAACCCATTTGTAAGTATGTTACATTCAAATGCATGAAATATATCATGTAATAACCTTTCTAACATAACGTTGTTTAACTTGACAGCTTGGGTGGATAATTGAAAGCAACGTATAAAGTGTTGTTTTTTATTATCATATATTATATTTTACTAATTAAATTTGAAACTGTCCATAAATGTACTTGTGATGTATTGTTTAAATTATAAATGACATAAACATATCCTTGTGGCATGTTTGAGGTCGTTGGAACATCCAAAATGGAAAGAAATTGAAGCAGCAATTCCTGTGAAGTTAAAAATCAGGAATTTGCGGAAAAATACGCTTATAGAATCCTTACATCAGGTGTTAATATCTATAAGGAGAAGGTGATGAAGGAATCTGAAGATTGGATCAAGAATCAAAAAGGAAGATATGAAATGCTATGATAGTGTTTTAAGGGTGACTATAACCTAATTTGTTTTAGTTAATTTTATTCTTCGTAAAGTTAAGAAGTATAATAGATTGGATTATGTTATTTAAAATCTTTTGAAATTTGACAAATTTTTGTTGAAGATGGTACATTATGTTGTTCAAGCTATGAATATGTTTGGTTGTTGTGTTATCTTAATTAATACTTAGTTCCCACTTTATACATGATGATACAAGTGGTACACATATGAACTGTGATGTTATATATATGTATACATTTATATTCAAAAATAAGTATTGATTTTTAAATTGTCCAGTTTGTTTCGAGACACACCATTGTATGTAAAATTAAAAAATGACATATTCAGTAATGTTACATATATGAACAAAGAAGTGTTGTGTTTTAACAAATGACAATTATATACATACGTTCCATTTGTTATTGATAATTATTGACTTATATATGCCGAATATTCAATTAGCAGAAGTAGATGGTTCATATATGCACACATCCATTACTAATTATTACTTTATCATCAAATTTGTAAATTATAACCAATACATAAGAGAAACAAATGAAATTGTATGTAAATTTATAAGATGTGCATAGTTTAAAAAAATGAAATTGACTAACTTACAATTATTAATAAAGCAATAACAAATTAAAATACTATTATGGTTCATCCTCTTTGGAATGATCTTGATCTTTCCCATCATCACTATCGTCTTCTATCGAAATGTAATCTGATGATTGATCCGAGGATTCGACATCTTCTTGGTACATATATGTATCTATCCTATAAAAACTATATATATGAACATACTTATCAGCAACAACACATAATGTGCTCAAATATATGTACATATATGTATGTATATGTACATATATGTACCACTGTTTGTAGTAATTCCACATCATCATTTGTGTAAGACTACAAGTGGTACATATATGCACACTTTTCATAAGGTCAAAAAATGCTCGTTTATGAGCAAAAATAAGTACATATATGTAAAAAAAAACTTACACATGCAGATAGAAAGTTATATAAACATTAAAACAATAGAGGTACATATACGAAAACAACACAGAGGTTACATATAACACAGAGGTACATATATGTACAGAGGCAAAAGGGACTGCATCTGGAACAGGATGTGAGAGCAAGCTGCATCTAGAAGTAATAAATCTCAAAAGAAACAAAAAAAATCCTATTATTAAACCATAAACATAAATACGCATACAGATACATATAATTGACTGACTAAAAATGAATTTAAAATTTAAAAGCAATGATTAAAGAGGAAATTAAAATTCCTTACTTCAAACAATGCAGAGATAAAAATAGCCATATTCAATCAACAAACACCATGTTTGTTGTTCAAAATAAAATGTCGCAGATATCTTATTAGCTCGAGTGTTTTAGCGCTGAAAAATGGCTAAGATTTCAAGTTTTATACATATTTTTCTGACTAAGATTTCAGTCGCCGGAAATGGCTCATGTTTTTTTAAAATGTACTAGTTCAAAACGATAATATACCAAAAAAACTCGTCTGCAACTTCATCTACTAAGCATTGGTACATATATGTACTAAGGGTAAAAACAACAGGCTACATATACCTTCATTCGCAACTTCAACATCATCAATTATACTATCCTGCAATCGATCGGAACAAACTATCATATCATCATTTGTCGAATTTTGAATTGTAATCACACCATCTTCAATAACCGCACATTCAATTGAATTAACCATATCGTTATTTGGACTGTATATATCGACCGATGATGTCTGGTCTCCTGAATTCATCCCTTCCATCACTTTAAAAAGATACAATGAATAAGCCTTCAATTCACAATATGATTTAGAAATTAGTTTTGTTAATTCGAACACATATTGCGAATCCTGTTTCAATTGGTGAAGATCTGGAAATCAACATCGCAAATAGAAAACTAATGTGGGAGCATAATCAGGGAGTTAGTTTTACAATTGTAGAAGTTAATAAAAAATAACATGTTAAAATTACTAAATCACCCTCCTACATTAAATATTTAAAAATAGAATAGAAAAATTATACTTGGTGGATGTGGGTTTTCATGGTTTTCAATTATAATCTTGGTTTTCGTTTGATCCTTCCTCTATATATATATATATATATACTACTATATATATAAGCATCTCTTTAGGGCAAAAAGGTAATTTTACAAAATCTCTTAAAATTAAGAGATGTACATCTCTTCATGCACAAGGTACAACTCAAGAGCAGACGACCACAGTTGCTTTCTATCTATCTGAGTTGCTTTCTTTCAGAGAGATGCTTTCTTTCGGAGAAAAGAGAAGACGACCAGAGTTGCTTTCGGAGATCAAAGACTCACAGTTGCTTTCTTTCGGCATAGTAGTAGAGATGAAGGTACCATCACCATCACCATCAGAGTTGCTTTCGGAGATGAAGGTACCATCACCATCACCATCAGAGTAGCAGACTTGCTTTCGAAACTTACCACCAAAGTTACTCTCTTCTAAACATCAAACCAAACGGGATATTAATACTCAGAGGACCAAATAGCAAAACACAATTGAAAACTTTCTCCTTCAACCTGCAAAATCCCCCTTCTCTCTTCCATCGGAAGCCACCATGGCTATGCCGGAGCACCACCGCTTTCAAAACTACCTTCAGCAACAACCGCAATCGAAACCCTTCAGGTATTACCGAAAACCCCCTTATTCGCCGTTTTCAAAACCCTAGAATGTGTAATTTTTTCATAATATTAATCTTGTGTTTTTTCTTTGTATTTTGATGTTTAGATACATATTCAACAACCTCGAAGGTCAAATTCCACCGCAGATGAATTATATCAATGCCGATCAAGCTCATCACCCTCCGTACATCCCTCAATGTAAACCCTAAAACCCTCTTTTATGATTGTAGTTTTAAAGGTTGAGTTTTTATGTTAGTTGAAGCTGGAAGTGTGATTTGATTGGAATTTATGGTGTTAATTTGTGTTTTGGTACAGTTCATGTAGTAGGTTTGCACCTGGTACGGATGTTAGCGATGGTGGATTCAAATTGCAGACGAATTATGATTTGGAGTTGATGAACAAGAGGCCAAAAGAGCAAGAGTTTTTGGAGAATAATAATGCAAATTCTCAGATGTCATCTATTGATTTCTTGCAGCCACGGTCGGTTTTGAAAGGTTTAGGGCCGTCTCTTGACAATGGTAGATTGGGTTCTTCTGGTGAGTCATCTTTTATTTCTGGGCTCTTAGGAGATGATCTTGAACCCGAGTTGCGTAGACAGGATGCCGAGATTGATAGGTTCATGAAAATGTAGGTATCTTTGATCATAAAGTTCTGATCTTGAATCAAATTTGGATATTATAGTTGAATCTTGAATCCTTTTGTTCGAAGGTTTATGCTATATATGTAATGATATCCCCTTTTTGATTGTATTTAAGGCTGACAGACTCAGATACAGGTATGAGCTTTTTATCTTGAATTATGTGATTATTTAGGGGTGTTTGGATTTGAATGTTTTTACCAGAGATATATTTTTGTTTAATATTCATTAGTGGTTGTCTTGCAGCAATTGATCCTGATATGTCTCTCTCTTATATTGTAAGCAATTGTTATATCTTAACAACTATTCTAATTCTCTTTGTGGTTCTTTTGATTGTCAGTTTCATCATTTAGTTTTGATTATTGTTTGTTATTGGCACATTCTCTCTAATGAAAGTTTGGTAAAAATAATTAGCTTCTTCAAGTTGTTTGGTTAATAAGGTAACTATGGATTTGACTTTTGTGGACATGATTTAGTTGTTGTAGTAGAGATTTTGGAAGTTGAGTTTGGCTAGCTGCAAGAAGCTCATTAATCACTTTAACCTTAGAAAGTATCATCATTAATAGTTGATGCGTTTACGGGGTGTTAGATGTGCGCTTTCATATTAGTCATTACTCATTAGATAAGCAGTTGCTTAAAGATTGTTATAATTTGGTAATTTACTTTTTACATTCATCTCAATTTGTTACCTGAATATGCAATTCTGTCTATTTTAAGCATAAGTCATAATCAGATTACCTAAACATTCATAGATGACTATAGGGACTTCAAATTGCAACAATTAACTTAAAAACTTTAAAACTATCTTCCCTCCATAGTTTTGCGCTGTATACGAATGTGCTTTTAAACTGATTCCCAGTTGAATTAGCACTAATCAACTTTGTGTGTTTGGGTAAACTGATTTAGAGTATGATCTGTCTATTTAGTGCCAATATTTAGAGATTTGGATGTTTCATGTAAGGAGTTGCTATAAGAAAACTGATTATTAAGATAAATGTGAAATTACCTAATTATCTCTAGGTTTAAGCAACTGCCATCCAATTATCTGATTTGTGTTATGCTTCTTCAAGCCCCAATAATCACTCCAACACAAACATTCAAACTGCCCAAGTGCCTATAGTATGAACTGATGAAGTATCATTTCTACAACTGTAGTTACATAGTTTAGTTTCCTAAGTATAGATACACTCATACAATATGTTATCTGCTTTTAAATGAAACTCATTGTTGTAATTTTTGAAAGATGAGAAAATTCAAAATGTTTTGGGAGATTGTCAAAAAGATTTTGAAGGTGGAGTTTCAGCTGAAAATTTAGGTAGGTAAAATCATTCATGTCTAAGTTATTATCATTATTTTTTTAAATTAATTATAATTCAGATGAAATTATGTAACACCCGTATATTTCTTTTAAAGAAACAAAAGAATAAAAGAGAAAGAAAAAGGGGGAAAAGAAAGTCAACCCCAAAGTTGAGGGACCAAAAGTGTTAAAAATGATAAAATCTTGAAAAGTTGGTGTAAAAGGCGATATGGTCGCCCATATTCACTGCACACTCTTTTCTTGTTCGGATTTTAGAGAGAGAAAGCAGAGGAACTCTCGGGTTTTTGAAGAACAAGAACAAGAATTCGATTTTTAGGTAAGGTTTAATGTTTTTAAGTTGTTCTTGGCTAGATTAGCCTCGGTTAAATGCTTATGTGTGTTTCTATGTGTTCAAATACGTGTTAAGAAGGTTTCTAAGTGTTGGAATTGGTTGAAGAAGCTTGGGAGAAGAGTGTAAACTCGAAGGACAATTAAGGTGAGTTTCTAGACCCCTTTTTACATGTTTTATACGGTTTTTGGGGCTGGAAATACATGTATGTATGTTTCTATACGGTTGGGTATTTTACCCGTATGTTTATTTGCATGTATATGTGGGTCGGGTATGTGTTGGGAAGAGGTATGGTTATGAATATGTTGAGTTCATGCTTAGAGCCGTATGTGAATGCTTAGAATTAAGTGATATGATGTTTGGGATTGGAAACGACTTAGAATTAAGAACAGACTGCTAATACGCCTGTATTCTATGCTTTAGAAAATTTTCAAGGTGATAAGTCCCAATAGTGCTCATGAGTCCCAACAGTACTCATGAGTCTGGAAAATAAACTAAGTATGGGGTCATGAGTCCCAATAGTGCTCATGAGTCCCAACAGTACTCATAAGTCTGAAAAATAAACTAAGTATGGGGTCATGAGTCCCAATAGTGCTCATGAGTCCCAACAGTACTCATAAGTCTGAAAAATAAACTAAGTATGTGTAACACCCGGAAAATTTTCTAATCGAGTCAAGTGATAGTGATGGGCTCGGATGAAAACCATTTAATAAATATAAAATGGTTACGGGTATTACACCGAGTTAACCCTTCGGGTCACGAGTTTAATGAGTTTGGGGCCCCGGGAACGCCTGGCATATAAATAGATGGATCAGCTGAGCAACTCTAATTTTCACTCAAACTCCCATTCTAGAGAGAGAAAGTGTAGAGAGAGAAAGTGCCGGATTGAAGCTCGGGTGGTCAAGAATCGAAGGCTGGTGTTTGTGGACTCCTAAACTACAAGAATCAAGGTGAGAAACGTGTCTAAATTGCTCCATTTGGTGAAAAACCCGAGTTTGGGTTTTTGGGGTTTTAAAGTGGCAAAAATCACCCCAAAACACACGTTTTAGGGTAAGAAAACATGTAATGAGCTTAGATATAGCTTCCTGGATGATAATCCAAGGGTTTGGGTGGAAAGGATTGGGTTTTTGGGCTAAAACGAGCTGATTCGTAAATTTCAGCTCGTTCTGCGAATTTAAGGTCTCATCCAGCGAAACTGTAAGTTCGTCCAGCGAAACTGGAAGGATTTACAGCGAAGTTACAGCTTCGCTGCAGCGAAACTACATATTCGCCTGAGCGAAACTATAGTTTCGCTGATGACTATGCCAATGCCCAAGTTGACCTTAGATATTGCGAAACTAGGGAATTCCAACGAAAGTTGGGCGCTCGAGGTAGCGAATCTGTCCAGCGAAACTGGCAGAATGCTGCCCAGCGAAACTAGCAGCGAAACTGCTAATTCGCCCGGCGAAACTACGGGCGAATTTACGGGCGAAACTACCTGCGAACTTAGTAGCGAAATTAGGCAGAAATTAACTCTTTTGAGTGTTAACTTATCTGCAGGCAGTGTAGTGTAACCCGCGTCTTTAAGGCTTGATTGAGAAGCTGCTTGTCAAGCACAGGTGAGTTCTAGGACCCCTCATTTACTTGTTTCAAATGATTTTGGGGCTGGAACACATATAAACTTGTTTATTGACGTATGTATGTATGGCCCAATAGGGTATAATGTTGTGTTATACGTCTAAGGTATGGTTGTGGACTCGATGTGTTATATAAGGTCCTAGTATGAGTCCCCACGGTCTTGGAGGGACAGTTAGTGCTACTGCACTCAAGATGACGCATAGTAAGTCCCGGTTTCGGGAGGGATACGGGAGCAGGTGCCTAGTGATGATTGATGATGTAGGCTATGTATGTACGAGGTTATGTATGATGATGTATGATGATGTACGTATGATGCTATGTATGATGACATTTGTGTGATGTGTGCGTGTGTTCCTTATAATAATGTATGAATATCTTTCCATGGCTTTACGTATTAATGAACGAACGAACGAAGTATTATGTAACGTAAAGTGAAAGATAATGAAAGAGGAACACGATGACGAATGCATGTATTAATGAACGAACGAATGAGTAAAAGATGATGAATACATGCATTAATGAACGAACGAACGAATGATGTCTTGTAAACATTGGATAAGTTTAACGGGTCCTTCTTGGTGATTGACCATATGTATGGTACCCCTACCGCTTACCTCTAGTACCGTGGCATACGTTTTGCTGTTCATTTAATGACTTCGGCCTGGTAGCTAATAACGTTCGGGGTATAGCAGATGGTAGTGGTACAAAAGATATCCAATGTGCAAGAAAAGATGTAACGGGGTCCTTGTCATTCGACCACAGTAATCATGGCTGTGTGCCATGAAGTGGGTAAAGCCTGACAGGATCTAAACGAGAAGTGAAAGATAACGATGTATGACGAACGAACGAATGAACCAATGAGATAATAAAGATATTACCTATATGTATGTACGATGTATGATCACGTGTAAAGAATGAACGGTTTTAATATGAACAAAGTATGTTTATTATAAAACTAGAACTCACTCAGCAACGCTGTCACACCCCCGCTTATAGCGGAAACACGAGGATGCGACGGACGGGATCGTCATAACACTTGGCATAAATACAGAGATATAATACATGCAAACTTCTCGTGTCATGACGTCCCCCGACACAATGGTGACTTGTGTCATGGTTAGTCAGTTCCACGACTATCATAGTCTTATTGATTCTAAATCCAAAACACACTTAGTTCACAAATGAATACAAATGATATACATTACAAATGTAAATCTAATGAATTCCTGAGGGTCTCTGCTAAGGCATCAGCACTAGTTATCCTCTTTGATTATGTTCACCTGAAAAGATATACTCAAAAATATCAACACATAATGTTGGTGAGTTCCGCAGGTTTAAATTTAAAACATTTGATGCTGTATAGAATTTGATATGGAATCATACTGTAAGCAAAAACCACATAACATGTGTTTAAGACAACCAAACCCTATGACGTTTATGCATATAAGTTCGACGGAATATATTCACCCATGGCCTGATTGCTGGCAGCTGTAGTCGGTAACTCACAAGTTAAACCGATCTGTCGAGGGTGGGGGTGTCAACCCAGTAGTACTACCAATACCTATCCGTTGGTTCCCAAACCCGGGAATTAATGGTTGTAAGAATCATAGAATAACACCATGTATGTATTAGAATATAAGAATAGTATCACATTGATTCCAAGTATGAAAATTGTATGTAAGATTGTACAGCATCGAAAACGGGTGAGCATACTTTTCCCCCAAGTTTGAAAAACATTGAAACAATTATAAAAGCATAAAAAGGGGCCACGGAAACTCACCTTGGATTGATGTAATGTATATGAATAAGAACTTCAAAGAATTAGGCAAGCACGATCAAACACGTTCAATACCTATTATTGTTTGTAATTTAGTCTTTAATACGAATGAATATATTTGGTAAGGTTTGAGTTGATTTGGTTTAACACGTGTCACACACGCAATATGTTACAATGTTTTTTTTAGATTTCTATTTGTATTAATAAATAATTATCAATAAGTATTAAACTTATTAAACAATTATTTATATATTTCGATTCCATTAAAAGGGTTTTCATATTTGTATTTAAATATTTTTAGAATTAATTATAATGACGTGGTTTAACTATATGATTTATAATTATCCAATAATATTTACAAATAAGGATAATCACATTTATAGTATTTTGATTAATAATAAGGTATTAATTTATACCTTTGGTTTAAATATATTTTACAAGAAATAACCCACAATTTCATAAATAATTTGTGAATTTATAAAATTTATTAATTTGTATTTAAAGATAATAAAGTGTCCATTTTTATAGAAATAATTATTTATAATATTTATGAATAATATTTATATAATTTTCATGATTTTCGTGATTATTTCATAATTAAACTCGTTTTAGAATTTATTTTATAAAAATAAGTATTTTTAATATTTTTAAATAATATTTTATAGAGATCTATTATAGTTTACAAAAAATTATTTGGTATTATATAAAATAAGGAGAATATTTAGAATTTATTTTTATAATTTTTTAAAATTTTTGTATATTTAAAAAGTGGTTAAAAAGTCTTTAAAAAAGTAATTGAGGTCCCCGGGGTCGAACCCGGGACCTTACCCTTACACACCCATGAACCGAACCAGTGAGCCAAAGCTCTAATCCGCGATAAAACCCCCCCCAAATGCTTTTAAACATAGTTTCAGAACTTCCCCCAAACCGAAGAACCCTAATTCGATTTCGTTTCAATTGAGCATGAATTTGATGTTAATAGTAAAATTAAACTTAGGGCTTTTATTCCCCACTTAAAATAGAGCATAAGGATGTGTTTAATTACCAGAATCGAGTTCGAATTGATGATGACTACTACGAAGAACAATCGTGACCTGTTGAAATCTGTTCGTTGCTTAATTGTTGATTATAATCGAATTGATTGCACAAGAAGCTTCTATGGATGTTAAGGATGAATGCCCCTCTATCAATTTCGGTTTACAATGGTTCTAAGTTTGATTTCGAGTGTGTTGCAGGTCGCGGAGATAGATAGAATCGAATTGAGGTTTTTGTGTGTTATGTGGTGCAATTGAATGCATAGACAGGTTAGGTTCATTTATAGCATTGTTAGGGCTGAGTTAATTTGATTATTGTTAAGTTTTTGGGTGCGATTTGCACCTGTAAAGTTACCGACAATCACGTGGGTCGGTTTGGGATCGATCGCACTCCATTTTGTTCGATTTTTGTGGGTGTCCAGTTCGAATCTTGCACGTGGTGATGTTGGGACGGTTTAATTTGGTTAAAATCGAGTTAAATTGGTGTTTTTGGCCTCGCCGGAGGCTTGCCGGAGGTGGCCGGAGACAGTGGCCGGAAACACGGGGACGGTGAGGGGCCGGTTGAGTAATTTTCATAATTACACTTTCGGTCCCTGTGGTTTTGTTTTTATTTTTTTTAGTTTTAAAACTTCTTTTGAAGTTTCAAAATTTGCAACTTAACCCCCTGCACTTTATTATTACTATTATTATTATTATTATTATTATTATTATTATTATTATTATTATTATTATCATTATTATTATTATTAGTATTATTATGATTATTATAGTTTTTGTAAAAATTGGTAACGTATTAAACTTAATTGTTTTATAAAAAAATACGGGATGTTACAGTCTCCCCTGCTTTAGGAAATTTCGTCCCGAAATTTTAATCACGAGGAGACTGAAACGAAAAGATGAGGATACTGAGATTTCATTTGGTCCCCACGTTCCTAGGTGAACTCTGGGCCACGTTTAGATCCCCAGCGGACTTTGACAATGGGTATCCGGCTGCTTGAGTTGTTTTAGTTTTCCGTTCCATAATTTCCAGAATTTGATGCCTAGAAATCAGGATAAGACCAACAATGATGAGAAAGGTTAATCGTCGGAATTTAAGAATCCCAAACGTCACCATATGAAACGACCTTAACGCATATCTTGTGAATATGTATTTCTCCTTTGACCAACCATCGGTCTAAGAATAATACGCTATGCGAAGGTCTTGGAATGGGTTCACAATGATGGTTAAGAGCAGGAAGTGAATCAATTATTCAGAATAACGATTGATGTTTTAACGTCATACCACGGTATACGAATATTTGAAATAGATGCAGGTTAATTTCTCGACGTTGTGAGATAATGGGTTTGCTATTACGTAAAGATTACTCTAAACCTTTCCTTGGTGGGTAAACTTGATAGCATTGCTGATCAAGTGGGTGAGAATTTGTCTAATCCGTAAAACATTACCATTTACCTCCACTGGGACATCACCTCTTCTTGGCCTAAATTTTGTTGCCTCCAACCTCATAACTCCTGATTCAACTTTGGAAAAGTCGAGGATGTCCCTAATAAGTTGAAGGACTAGATCACCAGAAGACAACATGACACTTAAAAGTTGTTTTCTGATCTTTATCAAGTTTTGTTGTTGATAGAATTTCTGCTATGCTAACGACCCCTAATACTGGAGATCTTATCTCGTGGGACATGGTTGCTAGCATTTGTTTCGCTCTCATCGTTTCCTCTGTAATATGAACAGTTTTATTGAGTTCTGTCTCCTTGGCCTTCTGTACAGCTATTTCTTCCCTTAGTTTGCCATCTTTTCTCTCTTTTTCACCTGATCAGTGATTTCCATGCCTATATAATTAACACAAATTTTCTCCCCATTTTTGCTGAACACGGGTTCAACATATATTAAGAATGTTTTGGCTCCAAATAACTCAGTCTCAAAAGTAATTCCTCTCTTTACTGGCAACTCTCTCCAGAACTTCTCTTTTAAAGTCTTGTTGTTCCAGTCCAAGATAGAATTTTAATGATCTTCAAGGTTAAGGATTCAAAAGCGGTTCAAGGAGTGACGCGAATAATAGGAAAGGTATTTGTAAACATGTTTTGCAAGGTAGCAATATCTAAGTAAGTTTACATACGCAGTTCAACAAACCATGAGTTCAGCTGAGATCATTTATATGACTCAAAAGTCATGTTCATGAGTTGATAATATCTTCAGCAGAGGGATTGTTTAGGAAGGCTATTATCGCACAATCACGTTTTGATGATAACTCAAAATGAAAGGAATAAACGTTTCCATATAGCTAGGTCAAAATACGAGGATAAAAGGGAGAGAAATCGATTTAAGAATTTTAAGTGCTCCAAGCTTGGAATCCAAATCAACTTAATACGATCGGGTCTCCTTTCAGGTTCAAAAATCATGCTTTGGCTTGGTAGGTCGAATTACCAACATCGGTTCATCCCTCAAGTTACTTCATCCTTCTCGTTACTTGATTACAACCATGGTAAGTTGAAGATCAAGAGTTGAAATTTAGTCATCAAGGTATGGAATTCAGCTTATCTTGATATTAACAAGAAAACAATCGAGGGTTGACATTTGTCACCAAAATACGGGTTTCGGTCCTATTTTGGTGAGATCATGTCATTTGTGAAATGTAAATTTCAACGAGCATAATTGAAGTCAATCCTCAAGATAAGGAAGTCACCCTAGTCCAGAGGATGAAATTTCATAAAACAAACGAATGGAAAACCATTTATCGCACTAGTGATTCATCAAAGTAAGGGAATCTCCCCTGCTTTGATGAGATAGAATCAATAAGGAGATACGAGTGTTCTTAGTCATAGGTTGTCTTGAAAACTCTTGCATTTCTCACGGTGCAAGCAGTATGAAGTTTGACTTAACGACGAAAGGAAAATTAGTGTCAATTAGGAATTCGGAAAATTTCAAGTTACATCAGTGTATCAAAGGAAAAATCATGATTACAAGCTTAAGATCGAGGTTCGAGATAGCAGAATCCGTTATGATGGTGTTCAAATTTTGAATAATTTAAATCAGAAAGACGAAATCAAAGACAAGAAATGATTCGATATCACAATGAGATGTGAACATTCGATTCATAATCGAAGGGAATTCATGGACTTCTCAAGATATGAGGTTAGCCATAACCTTATTGAAGACATGCGTACTTATAAGTGGTAACTAGGTTATAATTAGTTTATTCAATTATTGAGGTGAGTGACCACTTATAATAAAATATTCAATTAACAAAGTATCCCGAGATGTAGGAATTCCACCTACAGCATTGCATGTTCTTAATTATAGGATACGTTCTTAAGAGGATTTGAGAACCGTAAGTAACGGTTTTAAAGTTTTGAAGACCACTCGGTGTTTAGGAAAGTGTTCTTGATACTTTCAAACCACTGTAGTAATCCGGTAGCTCCGTCGGTTCCACTGAGCTTAGTGGGTTTGCAAGAACTGAAATGTTTGTAGGTACAAGCACGTGGAGGGTTAGGACAAACAGAGATTTGAGCAGAGTTCGCGCCTTGATTCAGATGAGTTAGGAGGGTTGGTATGACCGTAGCAACCTCACGTGCTACAATAGCAGTAATCTTTCGGCCAGAGTTTCCAGATCGGGTTCGGTTTTGACGAGTAGACATTTTGAAATATCATTAAGACATTTTATGAGAATTGGGAAATATGAGCTATACAACATGAAAACGACAATCGGGAATTTGACATAATAGCAATGAGATGTTCCAAGTGTAATCGTTTGATTCGTAAATCAAAGCGAGTACGTTGACTAACCAAAGTTTTAAGTCAACCACATCTTTGTTGGAAACATGCGTACCTATAAGCAGATATTCATCCCACTCTTCCAACATTGCATGTATTTATTGGTGAGGCACAGACTTTGATGAGATTTTGAAAACCACGGATAACGATTCAAAGTTTATTTTGATAACCATTTGATTTAGGCACACAATGCCTTAGAATAGGGTTTAAGATTTGTGTGTGCTTTGATAGGAATCAAAGTATAAAAATAATCACATATGGTTCCACTCATCAAGTTTCAATAATCCATGCTTTGGTCCATCAAGATCATTATGTAGCCTAGTTTAAGCACATTCTTAATATACCGGTGATGTTTATATATAGGGTTCCCCGCAGCGTTCCCACCACATCCACGATATACTTTGAATAATACTTAAACTAGTTACATAACATCTTAATTTTCCTTAGCATCATTCCAAAGAATAACGTAATATAAGTTTGATGTGAACTACCGCAACTTATGTATAGGCGGTTTTACTAGTATATAAATGGCTACAGACAAACCTATACATCGGTTCCCCACGGGAATTGATGGCTGTAAAGAAAACATTCCCAAAGTGTAAATAGTTTAATGTGACGTAGCAAGATCCACAAAGCGCATACGTATAAGTTTATATGACGTAGCAAGATCCACAAAGCGCATACGTATAGATTACAACCAAACCAATCCTTAGGTCCCATTACTGGAACTAATGGTTGTAATGGATGCTCGGCAAAGAAGAACCACACCGCCGAAAGCATCCAAGATCAATAGCATTCCCAAGTAATCATCATACAACACTTAGTATCAAGTATTAGCACATAATAGAGTATAGCCACCAAGTAACATATAAGGTAGCAACATAGCATAGAGTTAAGAGTCATAATAGCATCATGCCTCAGACAATCAGGATCATCACGTAGCCCAGTTTAAACACATTCTTGGTATACCAAGGATGCTTATATATAGGGTTCCCCGCAGCGTTCCCACCACATCCGTGGTATACCTAGAACGATGCCTAAACCAGTTACGTGACATCCGTTTATCCTTAGCATAAGGTCAGTATGATTGGAAATACCATGAAGGCTTTAAGTAGGACAGGACTTAAGTAAATATTGATAATGTTTGATTGCCTTCAACAAGGACTTATAATGTTTGATTGCCTTTAACAAGGACTTATAATGTTTGATTGCCTTCAACAAGGACTTATAATGTTTGATTGCCTTCAACAAGGACTTACTAGAATTATGACCCTAGCACCCTAGGGTATAGAATAGAAACTTGTGATACTCATGATCGTTACCTTTTGGTAAGATTAACCAGACTTCTCATGCATGGTGAATTGCTATTACGTGTGCACCCGTAATGGTAATTTACCTTGCATGGTCACCCTAGCTCCACTTACCCCAAGTTAACATCATAGTATTATTTAGATTCATCAAGCACAAATAATGTAATGTCCTTATGTCCATGAGCCAGTATTCCAATAATAGCATGTAATAGCAAATAAGCATACAAGCACATTAAGTCTAATGATAACTGCATATCCGTCATACTTTCAGGATTTCAGTCATAACTATGATAGGGTCGGATTCAATATCCGAGATCGACGCTACGCGTGATCACCGAAGTTCCCTAATAATATGATGTTGTGCGCATACAAGCGTAAAGTTTTTAGTATAAAAGTATCCCATGGAGAAAGACTAAGAGTAATAATGTCTTCCCCGAGATGTTCAGATAACACTTGTACATGTATAAAATCAGGTATGTAGGAACATACTTGTAGATTATTAGGTATATAGGAATATACCTGTATATTAAGTTCATAGAAATATATTTGACCCATTTGCCTTGTAGTTTTGTGTATTGACCATAGTTTATCACTCATCCCAGAAATCCCCAGGTAAGCATACCAGGTCTCGCAATGAGATATATGCGATATGCTTGCCTTAGCCTGAGGGCCTTTTGCCAGGAAATCCAGAATACAGGTGTCTATGTGTCACACAAATCATGAAAGACATTTAGGTAAAATCAAATGCACACAATCCCTAGCATGCATTCTATATGAAGGTTCTTAGGTTATAGTCTAGGTCGAATTCTCCACCTAAATCTCTATAACCAAGGCTCTGATACCAATCTGTCACACCCCCGCTTATAGCGGAAACACGAGGATGCGACGGACGGGATCGTCATAACACTTGGCATAAATACAGAGATATAATACATGCAAACTTCTCGTGTCATGACGTCCCCGACACAATGGTGACTTGTGTCATGGTTAGTCAGTTCCACGACTATCATAGTCTTATTGATTCTAAATCCAAAACACACTTAGTTCACAAATGAATACAAATGATATACATTACAAATGTAAATCTAATGAATTCCTGAGGGTCTCTGCTAAGGCATCAGCACTAGTTATCCTCTTTGATTATGTTCACCTGAAAAGATATGCTCAAAAATGTCAACACATAATGTTGGTGAGTTCCGCAGGTTTAAATTTAAAACATTTGATGCTGTATAGAATTTGATATGGAATCATACTGTAAGCAAAAACCACATAACATGTGTTTAAGACAACCAAACCCTATGACGTTTATGCATATAAGTTCGACGGAATATATTCACCCATGGCCTGATTGCTGGCAGCTGTAGTCGGTAACTCACAAGTTAAACCGATCTGTCGAGGGTGGGGTGTCAACCCAGTAGTACTACCAATACCTATCCGTTGGTTCCCAAACCCGGGAATTAATGGTTGTAAGAATCATAGAATAACACCATGTATGTATTAGAATATAAGAATAGTATCACATTGATTCCAAGTATGAAAATTGTATGTAAGATTGTACAGCATCGAAAACGGGTGAGCATACTTTTCCCCCAAGTTTGAAAAACATTGAAACAATTATAAAAGCATAAAAAGGGGCCACGGAAACTCACCTTGGATTGATGTAATGTATATGAATAAGAACTTCAAAGAATTAGGCAAGCACGATCAAACACGTTCAATACCTATTATTGTTTGTAATTTAGTCTTTAATACGAATGAATATATTTGGTAAGGTTTGAGTTGATTTGGTTTAACACGTGTCACACACGCAATATGTTACAATGTTTTTTTAGATTTCTATTTGTATTAATAAATAATTATCAATAAGTATTAAACTTATTAAACAATTATTTATATATTTCGATTCCATTAAAAGGGTTTTCATATTTGTATTTAAATATTTTTAGAATTAATTATAATGACGTGGTTTAACTATATGATTTATAATTATCCAATAATATTTACAAATAAGGATAATCACATTTATAGTATTTTGATTAATAATAAGGTATTAATTTATACCTTTGGTTTAAATATATTTTACAAGAAATAACCCACAATTTCATAAATAATTTGTGAATTTATAAAATATATTAATTTGTATTTAAAGATAATAAAGTGTCCATTTTTATAGAAATAATTATTTATAATATTTATGAATAATATTTATATAATTTTCATGATTTTCGTGATTATTTCATAATTAAACTCGTTTTAGAATTTATTTTATAAAAATAAGTATTTTTAATATTTTTAAATAATATTTTATAGAGATCTATTATAGTTTACAAAAAATTATTTGGTATTATATAAAATAAGGAGAATATTTAGAATTTATTTTTATAATTTTTAAAAATTTTTGTATATTTAAAAAGTGGTTAAAAAGTCTTTAAAAAAAGTAATTGAGGTCCCCGGGGTCGAACCCGGGACCTTACCCTTACACACCCATGAACCGAACCAGTGAGCCAAAGCTCTAATCCGCGATAAAACCCGGCCCCAAATGCTTTTAAACATAGTTTCAGAACCTCCCCCAAACCGAAGAACCCTAATTCGATTTCGTTTCAATTGAGCATGAATTTGATGTTAATAGTAAAATTAAACTTAGGGCTTTTATTCCCCACTTAAAATAGAGCATAAGGATGTGTTTAATTACCAGAATCGAGTTCGAATTGATGATGAATACTACGAAGAACAATCGTGACCTGTTGAAATCTGTTCATTGCTTAATTGTTGATTATAATCGAATTGATTGCACAAGAAGCTTCTATGGATGTTAAGGATGAATGCCCCTCTATCAATTTCGGTTTACAATGGTTCTAAGTTTGATTTCGAGTGTGTTGCAGGTCGCGGAGATAGATATAATCGAATTGAGGTTTTTGTGTGTTATGTGGTGCAATTGAATGCATAGACAGGTTAGGTTCATTTATAGCATTGTTAGGGCTGAGTTAATTTGATTATTGTTAAGTTTTTGGGTGCGATTTGCACCTGTAAAGTTACCGACAATCACGTGGGTCGGTTTGGGATCGATCGCACTCCATTTTGTTCGATTTTTGTGGGTGTCCAGTTCGAATCTTGCACGTGGTGATGTTGGGACGGTTTAATTTGGTTAAAATCGAGTTAAATTGGTGTTTTTGGCCTCGCCGGAGACTTGCCGGAGGTGGCCGGAGACAGTGGCCGGAAACACGGGGACGGTGAGGGGCCGGTTGAGTAATTTTCATAATTACACTTTCGGTCCCTGTGGTTTTGTTTTTATTGTTTTTAGTTTTAAAACTTCTTTTGAAGTTTCAAAATTTGCAACTTAACCCCCTGCACTTTATTATTACTATTATTATTATTATTATTATTATTATTATTATTATTATTATTATTATTATTATTATCATTATTATTATTATTATTAGTATTATTATGATTATTATAGTTTTTGTAAAAATTGGTAACGTATTAAACTTAATTGTTTTATAAAAAATACGGGATGTTACAAACGCTGACTTTTTATGTGTTTCCAGTTGGCAGGTAGCGTTGCTGGGGATGGCACGAGGCGGCTACTCAGCTCTTTTGGGATGACATTCTCCATTTGATAATGCTGAAACGTCATGTGTTGTGGGCCCATAATACACGCAACACATCACGTTGCATGCCATTACGAGATTTCTTGAGGATTCCCATAAAAGGGATTACTTAAGAAATCTCCTTTAAATTTTGATAAGGTTGCCACGCACTGGAATGCGTGTGCATAGTACATGCAACAAAGTATGTTGCATGAAAGTGTCAAGAGTGTTCCTTAAGGGTTCTGATGTACGGAATTACTTAAGGAATATTCTTTATGATAAAAATATATTTTTTTATATTTTTGAACTTAATATCTTCTATTAGAGGTCACTGTATATGACCCTATGGTTGCTGAGGATTCGAATAAACGAGATTACTTAGGTAATCTCAGGTTGCATATGCTTCCGCGGCAATCATAGTAAAGATAGGCAAAGTAGAGAAAGCTTGTAATTTGTAATCATGTCAGTGATGTAATGACTTTTATGAACGAATGAGAATGTGTATTTTATAAATCCCGCTGCGTTATTTTATGATTATATACATTATGCATGTTTTATGTGCGATGAACCACCAACCGTAAGGCGCCCGGGAGCGGGGCCTTACAAGTTGGTATTAGAACAAAAGTTTAAGTAAAATGGATAAATTTTCAAAATGAACCTAAAACTTAAACTGAGAAATGGGACAGAAAGGGGATGAATGCCATCTGAGTAGCTGCGTGCCATCAGGTATTTTCTTAAAGCTAATCAAAGTTATGTGCGCGTGTAATGTGGGTTATGTGTGCTGTTAGATTTAGATACTGATGCAGTCAGGAAGGGTAATGCTTGGGGTGCGAAGAGTAGAGTAAGTGACTAATCACAACTGGCCACTGTAATTAGCAACTTACTGTGTTTAACATAAACTGAGCTATTTCCTTGAATGACCATGTTGGTATTTGAACCTTTCAGTGTGAGATAGAAGATGGTCGGTGGTAGATCATCTAAAGCCCCACTTGGTGGAGGCGGTGGCGGAAGTGGTGCGGAACCACGAGCCACAAGAGGAAGACCTAGACTAGAGAAGAAGGTTCCTGAAGAACCTAATACTACTCCCTCGGGGGAGTGGATGAGAGTGATGATTTGAGGGCCTCGATGAAAGAGGCAGTGGTCGAGGAGGTGCACCAAGTCATGAAGACGATTTTGCCGTCTGTAGTGTCCGAGGTGATAAAAGCTGTATGCGAAGATGAGAGGCGAGGGACGAATCGATCCTCAGGTAGACAGCAGCAACAAGAGCCGGAAACGGTTCTTTCCGATGATGAAGAGGAGGAGGAGGAGGAGGCAGAGCGTGAGACAACACGGGGCTGTAATTACGGGGCGTTCATGAGGTGCAAGCCCCCGACTTTTGATGGTTCTGGTACGGCTGCAGATGCTCACCAATGGGTGAGAGAGATGGAGGCGGTCCTTGATATCACTGACTGCCAGGAGGATAAAAATGTGAAGTTTGCTACCCACTCCTTTACGGGGACGGCATTGTGCTGGTGGGACAATATTGTCCAGGCTGAGGGTAGCAGGGCCATTGGGAAAATGAAGTGGTCTGAGTTGAAGAGAATGGTGATCGAGGAGTTCAGTCCTCGTCAGGAGATGGACCGAGTTGAGGGAGAGTTCCTGCAGTTGGAGGCAGGGACGATGAACCACCAACAATACACCGCCAAGTTCAACGATATGGCGCGGTTGGTGCCAGAGCAAGTGACGCCGGTGTCCCGAAAGATCAACTGGTATATTCAGGGGTTGCCAGCCGAAATTCGTTGGCATTTGATTTCCGCTCGACCGAGTACTTTCAGGTCGGCGGTGGATTTGGCGGGGAGGTTGTACGATGAGCGAGCTGCGTTGATGAAGGCTGAGGGTGGAAAGAAGGCAGGTGGAGAGAAGGGTTGGCAGGGAAAGAGGTTTGGTCGAGGTGATACCTCGACAAGTAACAAGAAGGCAAGGGTAGACGACCGCCGAGTGGTCGCGAAGGGAGTAGGGTTGAGGAAGTGTGGACAGTGTGGGAAAGAGCACTCGGGGGAGTGCAAGTGGGGATCCAACATCTGCTTCAAGTGCGGAAGGACTGGGCATATGGCCAAGGATTGCCGGATGGGCAAGTGTTTTAACTGTGGGGAAAGTGGTCATATGAGCAGAGATTGCAAGAAGCCGAGGGCTGAGGGCTCGGGGGAGAAGAAGACGGGAGGAGAAGCACCAAGGGCAAAGGCTAGGGCGTTCACCATGACGCAGGAGGAGGCTAGAACGGACCCTGACGTTGTGTCCGGTACGTTCCTAATAGACCAAATTTTAGCCTCTGTATTATTTGATTCGGGTGCTAGTAGGAGTTTTATTTCTACTACCTTCTGTGCTAAACTGCCTGTTAGAAGTAAATGCCTTGATAAGTCCTTTGACATGCTATTGGTCAGCCCACTAGGGTTACGGATGTGATAGAAGGCTGTGCCATAGAATTAGAGGGCCATAGGTTTGCTGCCAAGTTACATGTGATGCCTCTAGGAGGATTTGATGTAGTGTTAGGGATGGACTGGTTAGCAACCTTCGAAGCGAATATCGTGTGCCGAAAGAAGATGATCAGATTGACGGCGACCGATGGAAGTCCGGTGATGATATATGGCGATCGAGTTACGACGATCCCAAAGGTGATCTCGATGGCGGTGGCGGGAAAGTGTATGAGGCGCGGATGTAGCGCCTACTTATGTTATGTAAAGAATGTAGAGACACCAACACCACAGCTATGCGATGTACCAGTGGTGTGCGACTTTCCAGACGTGTTTCCCGAAGACTTATCGGAATTGCCACCTGACCGAGAGATCGAGTTCCAGATCGACCTGATACCGGGTGCCCAACCTGTCGCAAAAGCACCGTATCGCTTGGCTCCGACGGAGATGAAAGAGTTGATGGAGCAGTTGCAGGAGCTGCTGGATAAGGGGTTTATCCGACCGAGTATCTCACCTTGGGGTGCTCCGGTTCTGTTCGTGAAGAAGAAGGATGGTAGTATGAGGATGTGCATCGACTACCGCGAGCTGAATAAGCTGACGGTGAAGAACAGATACCCCTTACCAAGGATCGATGACTTGTTTGATCAACTTCAGGGTGCCAGTTGGTTTTCAAGGATAGATCTTCGATCGGGCTACCATCAACTGAAGGTGAAGGAGCAGGACATCCCTAAAACAGCCTTTCGTACGCGCTATGGTCACTACGAGTTTCTTGTCATGTCTTTCGGGTTGACCAATGCGCCGGCTGCTTTTATGGATTTGATGAACCGAGTGTGTCGGCCAATGTTAGATAAATCAGTGATTGTGTTCATCGATGATATCCTGATTTATTCGAGAAGCGAAGAAGAGCATGCCGGTCACATTCGGGAAGTATTGGAAACGTTGAGAAGGGAGAAATTGTACGCCAAGTTCTCCAAGTGCGCCTTTTGGTTACGCGAGGTGCAATTTCTGGGTCACGTAGTGAATGCAGAAGGAATAATGGTGGACCCAGCAAAGGTTGAGGCCGTGATGCAATGGAAGTCACCGAAGACGCCAACCGAGATTCGCAGCTTCTTGGGGCTGGCGGGCTACTATAGAAGATTTATTCAAGACTTCTCCAAGATAGCCTCACCTTTGACAAAATTGACTCGCAAGGATGTAAAGTTCGTGTGGGGTCAAGAACAGGAGGACGCTTTTGAGGAATTGAAGACGAGACTGACACAAGCTCCTGTCTTGACATTGCCCGAGGGAAATGAAGACTTGGTGGTCTATTCGGATGCATCCTATTCTGGGCTAGGTTGCGTATTGATGCAACGCGGAAGGGTCATAGCCTATGCATCTCGACAACTGAAAACCCACAAAGTCAATTATCCCACGCACGACCTAGAGCTAGCTGCGGTGGTTTTCGCGTTGAAGATTTGGCGGCACTATCTATACGGGATGAAGTGCACCATCTTCACGGACCATAAGAGCTTGAAGTACTTTTTCGAGCAGAAAGATCTAAACATGAGGCAGAGGCGGTGGTTGGAGCTGATAAAAGATTATGATTGTGAAATCCATTACCACCCGGGCAAAGCCAATGTGGTGGCTGATGCCCTTAGCCGGAAGGAAAGGCCCGAGCCGATTCGGGTGAAGGCTTATCAGCTGATTATGACCTCTGACGTGATGACACAGGTTAAGGAGTTCCAAGACGAGGCTTTGAAGGAAGATCGTCTTAACTCCGAAAGGATGAGAGGTCTAGTTACAGAACTGGGCGAGAACACTCTTGGTGTTAAGACCCGATCTGGGCGAGTGTGGATTCCTCGGTACGGGGATCTACGTGGAAAGATCATGGATGAGGCCCATAAGACTCGATATTCCATTCACCCCGGTGCTACCAAGATGTACCAAGACATGAAGAAAGACTATTGGTTGTCGGGCATGAAGCGTGATGTGGTGGAATATGTGAGTAAGTGCCTGACTTGTTCACATGTAAAGGCAGAGCACCAGAAACCGTACGGGAAGATCCAACCGTTGGATATACCCGAGTGGAAGTGGGAGCACATCACCATGGACTTTATCACAAAACTACCACGTACCCCGAAAGGATATGATGCTATATGGGTGATAGTTGATCGATTGACGAAGAGTGCCCACTTCCTACCGATCCGCGAGACGTATTCATCTGAAAGATTGGCGGATCTATTCATCAAAGAAATTGTAGCTCGTCATGGCGTACCGGTGTCTATTGTGTCTGACCGTGACACCCGGTTTACCTCCAAGTTTTGGAAGAGGTTTCATGATGCAATGGGGACGAGGCTACACATTAGCACGGCATATCATCCTCAGACAGACGGCCAGTCTGAGAGGACGATCCAAACACTCGAAGACATGCTTCGGGCGTGCGTGATCGATTTTGGAGGAAGTTGGGACGATCACCTGTCGTTAGCAGAATTCTCGTACAATAACAGTTATCATGCCAGCATTGGCATGCCGCCCTACGAGATGTTGTACGGTAGGAAATGTAGGACGCCCGTATGTTGGGGAGACATTGGGCAGAAGGAATTGGGTGGTGTCGAGGTAGTTGAAGCAACGACTGAGAAGTTAGAAAAGATCAAAGCCTTCATGAAGGCGGCAAAAGACAGACAAAAGTCGTATGCTGACAAGAGGCGAAGACCGATAGAGTTCAAGGTCGGTGATCGGGTCATGTTGAAGGTCTCGCCTTGGAAAGGAATTATTAGGTTCCGAAAGCGGGGTAAACTGAGCCCGCGGTATATAGGCCCTTTCCGAATTATCGCCCGTGTGGGAGAGGTGGCCTATAGGTTGGAACTACCAGATGAGCTGAGTGGAATTCACCCGACCTTCCACGTATCTCATCTGAGGAAATGTTTGGCCGATGAAGATATGGTTGTTCTGCTGGAGGATATTGAAGTAGACGAACGGCTCAACTATGTGGAGCAACCAGTGGCGATCATCGATAGAAAAGAGAAACGGCTAAGAAACAAAGTGGTTCCTCTTGTGCTCGTACAGTGGAAGCACAGGAAGGGATCTGAGTCTACGTGGGAGACTGAAGAAGAGATGAGACAACATTACCCACCTCTGTTCGAAGAATAACAGGTTTCGGGGACGAAACCTAAATAAGGGGGGTGGACTTGTAACACCCGGAAAATTTTCTAATCGAGTCAAGTGATAGTGATGGGCTCGGATGAAAACCATTTAATAAATATAAAATAGTTGCGGTATTACACCGAGTTAACCCTTCGGGTCATGAGTTTAACGAGTTTGGGGCCCCGGGAACGCCTGGCATAAAATAGATAGATCAGCTGAGCAACTCTCATTTTCACTCAAACGCCCATTCTAGAGAGAGAAAGTGTAGAGAGAGAAAGTGCCGGATTGAAGCTCGGGTGGTCAAGAATCGAAGGCTGGTGTTTGTGGACTCCTAAACTACAAGAATCAAGGTGAGAAACGTGTCTAAATTGCTCCATTTGGTGAAAAACCCGAGTTTGGGTTTTTGGGGTTTTAAAGTGGCAAAAATCGCCCCAAAACACACGTTTTAGGGTAAGAAAACGTGTAATGAGCTTAGATATAGCTTCCTGGATGATAATCCAAGGGTTTGGGTGGAAAGGATTGGGTTTTTGGGCTAAAACGAGCTGATTCATAAATTTCAGCTCGTTCTGCGAATTTAAGGTCTCATCCAGCGAAACTGTAAGTTCGTCCAGCGAAACTGGAAGGATTTACAGCGAAGTTACAGCTTCGCTGCAGCGAAACTACATATTCGCCTGAGCGAAACTATAGTTTCGCTGATGACTATGCCAATGCCCAAGTTGACCTTAGATATTGCGAAACTAGGGAATTCCAACGAAAGTTGGGCGCTCGAGGTAGCGAATCTGTCCAGCGAAACTGGCAGAATGCTGCCCAGCGAAACTAGCAGCGAAACTGCTAATTCGCCCGGCGAAACTACGGGCGAATTTACGGGCGAAACTACCTGCGAACTTAGTAGCGAAATTAGGCAGAAATTAACTCTTTTGAGTGTTAACTTATCTGCAGGCAGTGTAGTGTAACCCGCGTCTTTAAGGCTTGATTGAGAAGCTGCTTGTCAAGCACAGGTGAGTTCTAGGACCCCTCATTTACTTGTTTCAAATGATTTTGGGGCTGGAACACATATAAACTTGTTTATTGACGTATGTATGTATGGCCCAATAGGGTATAATGTTGTGTTATACGTCTAAGGTATGGTTGTGGACTCGATGTGTTATATAAGGTCCTAGTATGAGTCCCCACGGTCTTGGAGGGACAGTTAGTGCTACTGCACTCAAGATGACGCATAGTAAGTCCCGGTTTCGGGAGGGATACGGGAGCAGGTGCCTAGTGATGATTGATGATGTAGGCTATGTATGTACGAGGTTATGTATGATGATGTATGATGATGTACGTATGATGCTATGTATGATGACGTTTGTGTGATGTGTGCGTGTGTTCCTTATAATAATGTATGAATATCTTTCCATGGCTTTACGTATTAATGAACGAACGAACGAAGTATTATGTAACGTAAAGTGAAAGATAATAAAAGAGGAACACGATGACGAATGCATGTATTAATGAACGAACGAATGAGTAAAAGATGATGAATACATGCATTAATGAAAGAACGAACGAATGATGTCTTGTAAACATTGGATAAGTTTAACGGGTCCTTCTTGGTGATTGACCATATGTATGGTACCCCTACCGCTTACTCTAGTACCGTGGCATACGTTTTGCTGTTCATTTAATGACTTCGGCCCGGTAGCTAATAACGTTCAGGGTATAGCAGATGGTAGTGGTACAAAAGATATCCAATGTGCAAGAAAAGATGTAACGGGGTCCTTGTCATTCGACCACAGTAATCATGGCTGCGTGCCATGAAGTGGGTAAAGCCTGACAGGATCTAAACGAGAAGTGAAAGATAATGATGTATGACGAATGAACCAATGAGATAATAAAGATATTATCTATATGTATGTACGATGTATGATCACGTGTAAAGAATGAACGGTTTTAATATGAACAAAGTATGTTTATGATAAAACTAGAACTCACTCAGCAACGCTGACTTTTTATGTGTTTCCAGTTGGCAGGTAGCGTTGCTGGGGATGGCACGAGGCGGCTACTCAGCTCTTTTGGGATGGCATTCTCCATTTGATAATGCTGAAACGTCATGTGTTGTGGGCCCATAATGCACGCAACACATCACGTTGCATGCCATTACGAGATTTCTTGAGGATTCCCATAAAAGGGATTACTTAAGAAATCTCCTTTAAATTTTGATAAGGTTGCCACGCACTGGAATGCGTGTGCATAGTACATGCAACAAAGTATGTTGCATGAGAGTGTCAAGAGTGTTCCTTAAGGGTTTCGATGTACGGAATTACTTAAGGAATATTCTTTATGATAAAAATATATTTTTTTATATTTTGAACTTAATACCTTCTATTAGAGGTCACTGTATATGACCCTATGGTTGCTGAGGATTCGAATAAACGAGATTACTTAGGTAATCTCAGGTTGCATATGCTTCCGCGGCAATCATAGTAAAGATAGGCAAAGTAGAGAAAGCTTGTATTTTGTAATCATGTCAATGATGTAATGACTTTTATGAACGAATGAGAATGTGTATTTTATAAATCCCGCTGCGTTATTTTATGATTATATACATTATGTATGTTTTATGTGCGATGAACCACCAACCGTAAGGCGCCTGGGAGCGGGGCCTTACAGTATGGGGTCATGAGTCCCAATAGTGCTCATGAGTCCCAACAGTGCTCATGAGTCTGGGAAATAGACTAAGTATAAGGTGAAAAGTCTGAACAGTGGTCATATGTCTAGAAAATTTTTCTAAGTATAAGGTGAAAGTCCGAACAGTGGTGAAACGCCTGAACAGGGCTCATACGCCCAAACAGGGCTCATGCGCCCAAATACTTAGAATTTTTACAGGAAATTTCTGGGAATCCGGATTTCAAGGATTTGACCAGGGTTGACTAGGGTTAATTAATGATGATGTTTTATGCATGAAATGATGATAAATGATTAACCCTTGATTATTGTTACTGATTTTATATCAGTATTTTATTACTGTTAACAATATTATTATTATTTAATATTGTTAAGTATGTACTGGCATGATGAAGAATGACTAAAATTTAACGAAGGGCATAATCATTAATAAGTAAAATATTAATGATAAAGAGAAATGGAACGTAAAGTGAAAGATAATGAAAGAGGAACATGATGAACGAATGCATGCATTAATAAATGAACGAATGAATGTAAGAAAGGCTTGCAAGCAAATGAATGGAGGTGCACACCCCTGGCAGGTGTTAGCTCAACTGTGATGCGGGTTAGCTACCCCGAAGGATGCACACAGGGTCAATCTTCGAGATTGATAATGAGGTGAGCAACTACGTGTTGCAACAGACTCGGTTAGCAGGCAATCATGAGATTTGTCACTGAGGTGAGCAGCCGTGTGCTGCAACAGACTTGGCTAACGTACGATAGAATGAAAGTTAAAGATAAGTGGTGCATGTACTTACCTCAGGTGACTGGATCAGCTTCGTGCACAATGTTCGTGGATCACCACAGGTCCAGCACCAGCTTCGTGCACAATGTTCGGGGTATTGTACATGTTACCAGAAGTAATGAAATGAACGTACGAAAGAATGTAATGAATGTATGAATGAAAGAAACGATCGTACGTATGTAATGAATGTATGAATGAAATGAATGAACGTATGAAAGAATGTAATGAATGTATGAATGAAAGAAATGATCGTACATATGAAATGAATGAATGAATGAAATGAATGTACGAACGTATGTAATGTATGAATAAATGAAAGTAAGATACGTACGAATGAAAGAAAGAATATGAAGAATATGAATGTTAATGATGAATGGCACACGAACAAAAGTTAATGAATGAACGACGAAGATAACAATAATATTATCTGTGTACGTACTTGTGTGACCGCATATAAGTAAAGAAAGGTTTAACGAATGAAAAGTATGTTTTATTACAAACTAGAACTCACTCAGCAACGCTGACTTTTATGTATTTTCCAGTTGGCAGGTAACAGGTTGCTGAGGATGGCACACGGGGATGGCTACTTGGCGGGCAAGACTGACATCCATTATTGTTTTGACGATACTATTGTTTTGTAATTCATTCGACTAATTATTTTGCGACTTATGAACTAGAATGTATTGCTTAGCAACAGTGTTTTAAATGAATGAATGGTTTTTGATAAAAATTAATTCCGCTGCTTAAATTTATAATATGTATGTTTTATGCTGTGAATGACCAACTGTGAGGTGCCCGGGAACGGGGCCTTACAAGTTGGTATCAGAGCTAAAGTTTAAGTGAAACGGGTAAATTTTTCAAAATAAACCTTAACTTAAACTGAAAATGGGACAAGAAGAGGGATGTCAGCCCGAGTAGCCATGTGCCATCAGGTATTGTTTTCTTAAAAGTTAATCAGTATTATGTGCGTGTGCTACGTGATTTATGTGTTCTTAGTAGATTTAGATACTGATGTAGTCAGGATAGGAGATGCTTGGGGTGTGAAGAGTAAAGTAAGTGGCTAATCACAACTGGCCACTGTAATTAGGGACTTACTATACTTGACATAAACTGAGCTGTTTCCTTGAATGACTGTTTTAGTGTTTGAATCTTATAGTGCATAGGAAAATGGCTGGGAAGAAACCTTCTAAGGCTGCTAGAGGTAGAGGTCGTCAGCGTACGACTAGGAGCGGTGCTAAAGCTCCTGAGACGACTCCCGTGAACCCTGAGGTTCCTGACCGGACTGAAGGAAATGAGAATGCTAGCCTGAATGCCTCAGCTAGGGAGGCGATTGCTGATGAAGTACACCAGGTCCTACAGGCAGTTATGTCATCTGTAGTGACCGATGTTATTCGAGCTGTGAGGAACGAGGAGGAGAAGGAGGACAGGAGAGGGTCGACTGGAAAGGAAAGCAAGGGAGAAGAGGAACGACCGGATCCTGAGATAGTAGTATCTGATGAGGAAGGGGATGATTTAGTAAGGGTGACGACCAAGGGGTGTAGTTACGAGGCATTTCAGAGGTGCAAGCCCCCGACTTTCGATGGCAATGGCACTGCTGCAACCGCTCACCGATGGGTAAGGGAGATGGAAGCGGTACTCGAGATCAGCGAGTGCCGTGAGGATCAGAAGGTGAAGTTTGCCACCCACTCCTTTACTGACTCAGCACTATGCTGGTGGGACAATATTGTCCAAGCTGAGGGTTCCAGGGCCATCGAGAAAATGAGGTGGACAGAGTGAAGAAGTTGATAATTGAGGAATTTTGTCCTCACAGGGAACTCGATAAGGTCGAGAGGGATTTCCTGCAACTCGAGGCGGGAACCATGACACACCAGCAATACACTACCAAATTCAATGAGATGGCGAGGCTGGTGCCAGATCAGGTGACACCGGTATCTCGAAAGATTAACCTGTACATTCAGGGACTGCCAGCTGACATCCGTAGGCACCTGATTACTGCCCGACGAGAACCTTTAGGTCGGCAGTAGACTTAGCTGGGAGGCTCTATGACGAGAGGGAAGTGATGGTGGTGGAGGCAAAGAAAGCCGGTGGTGCTAACCGGAATTGGAATGGGAAACGGTTCGGGCGTGGTGGCTTTACCCCGAATAACAAGAAGGCGAGAAGGGATGACCGTAGGGTGGGGTCACCAAGCTCGGGACCCAAAAGATGTGACAAGTGTGGGAAGGAGCATGGTGGTTAATGTAGGTGGGGGTTAAACGTCTGTTTCAAGTGTGGGAAATCCGGTCATATGGCCAGAGACTGTAAGGCTCCGAG
This sequence comes from Flaveria linearis, assembly GCA_024085815.1. NCBI lineage: Eukaryota > Viridiplantae > Streptophyta > Magnoliopsida > Asterales > Asteraceae > Flaveria > Flaveria linearis. The sequence continues at coordinate 64,002,842 of CM044004.1, read as the reverse complement.
GTGTTTCAACTGCGGTGAAGTGGGTCATATGAGTAAGGATTGCAGGAAGCCGAGGGCGGAGAGTTCCGGGGGAAAGAAGATGGCCGGAACTGAAGGGCAGAGGGCGAGTGCCAGAGCTTTTACCATGACCAGGGAGGAGGCTAGGACGGACCCCGATGTTGTGTCAGGTACGTTTCTAGTAAATCAAACTCTTGCTTCTGTATTATTTGATTCTGGTGCTAGTAGGAGTTTCATTTCTGCTACTTTCTGTGCTAAATTACCTGTTAGTAGGAAATGCATTGATGAGCCCTTTGAAGTAGAAACCGCTATTGGTAAGTCCACTAGAGTTACTGATGTGATAGAGAGTTGTGCCATAGAGTTAGAAGGTCATAGGTTTGCTGCTAGATTACATGTGATGCCACTAGGTGGATTTGATGTAGTGCTAGGGATGGATTGGTTGGCAACCTATAAGGCGAATATAGTATGCCGTAAGAAAATGATTAGACTGACAGGCGATCGGGTGACGATGATTCCGAAGGTGATTTCGATGGCGGTGGCAGGCAAGTGTATGAGGCGTGGGTGCAATGCCTACCTATGTTATGTAAAGGATGTGGAAACGCCAACACCACAACTATCCGATGTTCCGGCTGTGTGTGAGTTTCCCGACGTGTTCCCGGAAGACTTATCGGGATTGCCACCTGACCGCGAAATCGAATTTCAAATTGACCTGATACCCGGTGCCCAACCTGTCACCAAGGCACCATATCGATTAGCTCCGACGGAGATGAAGGAGTTAATGGAGCAATTGCAAGAGTTGCTCGATAAGGGTTTTATCAGACCGAGTATCTCTCCTTGGGGTGCTCCGGTCTTATTTGTGAAGAAAAAGGACGGTAGCATGAGGATGTGTATCGACTACCGTGAGTTAAACAAGTTGACAATAAAGAATCGGTATCCGCTACCGAGGATCGATGACTTGTTTGATCAGCTCCAAGGTGCCAGTTGGTTCTCGAGGATAGATCTTCGATCTGGCTACCATCAATTGAAAGTAAAGGAGCAAGACATTCCTAAAACAGCTTTTCGCACGCGTTACGGACACTACGAGTTTCTTGTTATGTCCTTTGGTTTAACCAACGCGCTAGCTGCTTTTATGGACTTGAGGAATCGAGTGTGTCGGCCGATGTTGGATAAAGCAGTGATTGTGTTTATTGATGATATCCTGATTTATTCCAGGAGCGAAGAAGAGCATGCCGGTCATATTCGGGAGGTGTTGGAGACCTTGAGGAAGGAGAAACTGTATGCTAAATTCTCCAAGTGTGCCTTTTGGTTACGCGAGGTGCAATTTCTGGGTCACGTGGTAAATGCAGAAGGAATAATGGTGGACCCAGCAAAGGTTGAGGCCGTGATGCAATGGAAGTCACCAAAGACGTCGTCCGAGATTCGCAGCTTCTTGGGATTGTCGGGCTACTATAGGAGATTTATTCAAGACTTCTCCAAGATAGCCTCACCTTTGACCAAATTGACTCGCAAGGACGTAAGGTTCGTGTGGGGTCAAGAACAGGAGGATGCCTTTGAGGAGTTGAAGACGAGACTGACACAAGCTCCTGTTTTGACATTGCCCGAGGGAAATGAAGACTTAGTGGTCTATTCAGATGCATCTTATTCTAGGCTAGGTTGCGTGTTGATGCAACGTGGAAGAGTAATAGCTTATGCATCTCGACAACTGAAAACCCACGAAGTCAACTATCCCACGCACGATCTGGAGCTAGCTGCGGTGGTTTTTGCGTTGAAGATTTGGCGGCACTATCTATACGGGACAAAGTGCACCATCTTCACAGACCACAAAAGCTTGAAGTACTTCTTCGAGCAGAAAGATCTAAACATGAGGCAAAGGCGATGGTTAGAACTCATAAAGGACTATGACTGTGAAATCCATTACCATCCGGGCAAGGCCAACGTGGTGGTCGACGCCCTTAGCCGAAAAGAAAGGCCTGAGCCGATCCGGGTAAAGGCTAAGACCCGATTCGGACGAATGTGGATTTCTCGATACGGGGATCTACGTGGAAAGATCATGGACGAGGCCCATAAGACTCGATACTCCATTCACCCCGGTGCTACCAAAATGTATCACGATATGAAGAAGTATTACTGGTGGCCGGTATGAAACGTGACGTAGTGGAGTATGTGAGTAAGTGCCTGACTTGCCTACAAGTAAAGGCAGAACACCAGAAACCCTACAGGAAGATCCAACCGTTGGATATACCCGAGTGGAAGTGGGAGCACATCACCATGGATTTCATCACGAAGTTACCACGTACCCCTAAGGGGTATGATGCTATATGGGTGATAGTTGACCGCTTGACAAAGAGTGCCCACTTCCTACCGATCCGCGAAACGTACTCATCCGAAAGATTGGCGGATCTGTTCATCAAAGAAATTGTAGCTCGTCATGGTGTACCAGTGTCTATTGTGTCTGATCGAGACACCCGATTACCTCCAAGTTTTGGAAGAAATTTCATAATGCAATGGGGACGAGGCTACACATTAGTACAGCATATCACCCTCAGACAGACGGTCAGTCTGAAAGGACGATACAGACGTTTGAGGATATGCTCGAGCATGCGTGATCGATTTGGAGGAAGTTGGGACGACCACCTGCCGTTAGCAGAATTCTCGTACAACAACAGTTATCATGCCAGCATTGGCATGCCACCTTACGAGATGCTATACGGTAGGAGATGTAGGACGCCCGTGTGTTGGGGAGACATTGGGCAGAAAGAACTAGGAGGTGTCGAGGTAGTTGAAGCAACGACCGAGAAGTTAGAAAAGATTAAAGCCTTCATGAAGGCGGCAAAAGATATACAAAAGTCGTATGCTGACAAGAGACGAAGGCCGATAGAGTTCAAGGTTGGTGACCGAGTCATGTTCAAGGTCTCACCTTGGAAAGGAATTATTAGATTCAGGAAACGAGGTAAGCTAAGCCCGAGGTACATAGGCCCTTTCCGAATTGTCGCACGAGTAGGAGAGGTAGCCTATCGACTTGAACTGCCAGATGAGTTAAGTGGAATTCATCCCACATTCCATGTATCTCATCTGAGGAAGTGCTTAGCTAATGAAGATATGATTGTTCCACTGGAGGATATTGAAGTGGACGAACGGCTCAATTACGTGGAGCAACCAGTGGCAATCATTGATCGTAAGGAAAAGGTTAAGGAATAAAGTGGTTCCTCTTGTGCGTGTACAGTGGAAGCACAGGAAGGGATCCGAGTCTACGTGGGAGACTGAAGAGGAGATGAGACAACATTACCCACATCTGTTTGAGGAATAACAGGTTTCGGGGACGAAACCTATATAAGGGGGGTGGACTTGTAACACCCGTATATTTCTTTTAAAGAAACAAAAGAATAAAAGAGAAAGAAAAAGGGGGAAAAGAAAGTCAACCCCAAAGTTGAGGGACCAAAAGTGTTAAAAATGATAAAATCTTGAAAAGTTGGTGTAAAAGGCGATATGGTCGCCCATACCCACTGCACACTCTTTTCTTGTTCGGATTTTAGAGAGAGAGAGCAGAGGAACTCTCGGGTTTTGAAGAACAAGAAGAAGAATTTGATTTTTAGGTAAGGTTTAATGTTTTTAAGTTGTTCTTGGCTAGATTAGCCTCGGTTAAATGCTTATGTGTGTTTCTATGTGTTCAAATACGTGTTAAGAAGGTTTCTAAGTGTTGGAATTGGTTGAAGAAGCTCGGGAGAAGAGTGTAAACTTGAAGGACAATTAAGGTGAGTTTCTAGACCCCTTTTTACATGTTTTATACGGTTTTTGGGGCTGGAAATACATGTATGTATGTTTCTATACGGTTGGGTATTTACCCGTATGTTTATTTGCATGTATATGTGGGTCGGGTATGTGTTGGGAAGAGGTATGGTTATGAATATGTTGAGTTCATGCTTAGAGCCGTATGTGAATGCTTAGAATTAAGTGATATGATGTTTGGGACTGGAAACGACTTAGAATTAGAACAGACTGCTAATACGCCTGTATTCTTGCATTAGAAAAATATCAAGTGATAAGTCCTAATAGTGCTCATGAGTCCCAACAGTACTCATGAGTCTGAAAAATAACCCAATAGTGCTCATGAGTCCTAACAGTACTCATGAGTCTGAAAAATAAACTAAGTATGGGTCATGAGTCCCAATAGTGCTCATGAGTCCCAACAGTACTCATAAGTCTGAAAAATAAACTAAGTATGGGGTCATGAGTCCCAATAGTGCTCATGAGTCCCAACAGTACTCATAAGTCTGAAAAATAAACTAAGTATGGGGTCATGAGTCCCAATAGTGCTCATGAGTCCCAATAGTGCTCATGAGTCCCAACAGTACTCATACATATATATATATATATATATATATATATATATATATATATATATATGTATGTATGTATGTATGTATGTATATATATGTATGTATGTATGTATATATATGTATGTATGTATGTATATATGTATATATGTATGTATGTATATATGTATGTATGTATATATATGTGTGTATGCATGTATGTATATATGTATGTATGTATATATGCATGTATGTATATATGTATGTATGTATATGTATGTATGTATATATGCATGTATGTATATGTATGTATGTATATGTATGTATGTATATATGTATATGTATATGTATGTATGTATATATGTATGTATGTATATATGTATGTGTATATATGTATGTATGTATGTATATATGTATGTATGTTATATGTATGTATGTATATATGTATGTATGTATATATGTATGTATGTATATATGTATGTATGTATATATGTATGTATGTATATATGTATGTATGTATATATGTATGTATGTATATATGTATGTATGTATATATGTATGTATGTATATATGTATGTATGTATATATGTATGTATGTATATATGTATGTATGTATATATGTATGTATGTATATATGTATGTATATATATATGTATGTATATATATGTAGTATGTATATATGTATGTTGTATATATGTATGTATGTATATATGTATGTATGTATATATGTATGTATGTATATGTATGTATGTATATATGTATGTATGTATATATGTATGTATGTATATATGTATGTATGTATATATGTATGTATGTATATATGTATGTATGTATATGTGTATGTATATATGTATGTATGTATGTAGTATGTATGTATATATGTATGTATGTATATATGTATGTATGTATATATGTATGTATGTATATATGTATGTATGTATATATGTATGTAGTCTATATGTATGTGTATATGTATGTATGTATATATGTATGTATGTATATATGTATGTATGTATATATGTATGTATGTATATATGTATGTATGTATATATGTATGTATGTATATATGTATGTATGTATATATGTATGTATGTATAATGTCTGTATGTATATATGTATGTATGTATATATATATATATATATATATATTTATATATATATATATATGAAAGTATACGTAAATAGGATTTACGGATTCATATGCGGTCAACTAACGGCTCGCGATCACTAACGACGAAACACATTACCAAACGGAAATTGTTTCCATAAGCCACAATTACAGAATCAATCATTAAAATAAGTGATTCCTTAAACTCCATCTACGGAACACCTACTTTTCAAAAACTTTCTAAAATCAACCAATAAACCATCACATCTTCCAAAATATCCACTTTAAAAAAATCATCTTTTATTCCACAATCAAGAGTTTAAATACGATACAAAAGACCAAAAGTGCACCAAGGACTATGACGATAGAGGAAGAGTGACTGAGCAAAACATGCAAATAATAGGAAATGATTAACTGCATCTAATCATAGTGCTTCAATTGTTGTACCTTATGGGTACTCTTCAACGGAACGTATCAGTTATCAACCCAAGTATCAATCCATAACCACCAAACCATTTGTGGCCTCCCCTTTAAGAAGACATTAAATATGGATATTCGACCGCACAAGAATTTGCTCGTCGTTCCATACCATGTTTGCCGTCAGTTTGATTAGAATTCTTCTTTCTTTTGGAGCATCCATGAAGAAAACAACAAAATGCACCTAGATTGTTGAGACCGTGTAATAGAATCACTACAATATTTTGATGGTTAGTGGCCACTTTTGTAGCCGTAAAAACTATAAGTCACCGCTAAAAATTTGTCGCTAATGATCGCTGCTACCAGTGTCAGACTGCTAAACTTGTCACCACCAATAGGTCCAATAGTGGCGACTTTTTTCACCTCTAAAAATGTCCAACATTCCAGTTAACTGCTAGCAACGTGTTAACACTACGCGGACAGCCGGACACCCGTGGAGCTTGTGTACAAAACATCTTCATCAAGCATCAGAACTATGTAAGGTACTATAATATACTTGTCTCACATACATATATCTAGACTATCTTGCAAGTATGACAAAACAAGAAAATCTTGCAACTTTAGTTGACAAAATCAAGTTATTAGTACAAAAACAATGGCAAAGATGCTGGGATTAAACAACTGTTTTGTGAGGAGCGAGCTCGGCGTGTTGGTTACATCTATCGAAGTGCATATTAAACTAACGGCAAATGTAACTAATCATTATTTATATCAAAGTACATACTTATTTGAAGTGCATATTAAACTCAACAAATCCACTTAAATACATCTTATAGAGCGGTTACTTGTTTCGGCTTATTATTCAACCATATATAATATTAAATTGGCTTTACAACATTACAGTCGTAAAGGAATGAACAATCATGGTTTTCTGACCCATCACTCAACTTCATAATCTCTCATCTCTATGATCTTCTCAAGCTCCAACATCAGGTAGTTGACCTTTTCATAATCTAACTTCTGTACCAACTTACGAAAATAATCATATCCAACCAGTTCCCTCAATTCCTTATGTCTTTCAATATTGTGAACTATATAGCTTATATTTTTCATAGCAAAGAAATGACCAGCAGAACCATCTTCACACAACTTCACTTTAACCTCCAAATGGGACACCATCATCATTATGATCCAAATCACATGACGTGACAGCTCACTTTGTCCTTTCAGTTCTTCAGAATATGCGCTCAAATCATCATCATCATCATCATCAAGGATGGCAGCTTAGGTAGAGGCAATCTCCTTAAAGCATGCTTGTGGTCACAGAGTTGGTACAGGTAACTCATCACATACCTGGGCAAGGGGTCGATTGGGCCAACAAATATAACTGAAGACTCGTGGTAAAGTAAAACCATCTCAAATATTGACAGACTACTAATAATCTTATCAGAAAGCATAGTGAGCAACTGAGTGTGAACCGTCCCTTGGAAAGGGTCTCTTGGTTTTGCAATGTAACACAGCCCATTCAGAAAATGATCAAATGTCTCGTAAAGATCTAAGATCAGGTTAAGCTTATCGGGTGATGGATTAATAAATCTTAATGTGTAGATTATGTTGAACACCTGAATTTGGTAATCTTGAATGATCACCTCAAAACAAATATCGTATATGTCTATTCCAAGGCCGAAGATTTCCTCACACAAATGCTTCTCACTTGCAAATAAATGATCTAAAGAAGTTTTGACTGACCTGATCCAAACTTCAATCAGAGATTCCAACACTCCCCACTCCAATCTTTTAACTTCACAAGTGCTCCATTCCTCAACATTGAACTGTAGAAATCTGCTTTGCATGATGGTTTTTCGCTCACGAATGTAAATCTCCACAAAAGTTTGTATACATCCATCGGAACTTGCCCAGGCCGCAATATATCTGAGCCGACTACTCACCTCAGGACTCTTGTATTACTTATTACATAATCATCTTCTTTTACTTCATGCATGCTAGAAGAACCCTGTGTTAAAGTCCATGGGAAAGTGGTAGAACCATGGTCAACAGACAAGCTGTGATCCCTCGACTTAAATTTGACTTGCAACATGGTGCGGAACTCATCCATCATGAAAGGCATAAGGTGATCTGAGTCAGAAGTATCTAGAATAGGATACTGGGGTTCTGTTGAAGCTTCGGTTCTTGTACCTGCAGACTTGCTGCCAGGTCCACTTTTCATTCTTATTATATCTGATGAAAGCACTAGACATCCGAGGAAACAAGACTCATATTAATTGATATATACCAAGAAAGATGGATTAATTACGGTTCAAGCAGTATACATGGCATCACATCCTGAAAACTCAAAAATAAATGATGTTTAAACATTAGTTCTAGGTTCCACCTATTTGGTGTATGTATGTAATGACTATAGAACTATAGAGTTGAGAGGGTGGAGAGAGGTTTCGTGAAGGCAGTCCTATGTAAGAGCATTCACAACAGCTTTCTCATCCTCATCCTTATAATTATACTAAAAATCATTACTTTTTCTCTCTACTTTTCATTTATATAATATTTTTTATAGATGTATCATTTCCTTCTCTCTTCTCCACTTACAACCATGTTCAAAAATATTAAAAGATTATAAGGGTGTATAGTGTTTCCTCAAATATACAGATGAACACTAACATTTTAATCTTTACTCCACTCAGAACCACTCACAACCATTTTCTAAATAAATAAAGAAACACTCACAATAATATAAGGAACCTACTGTTAATGCTCTAAGGAGGGTAATCCGAACTCGCGGGGGCCAGAATCCAAAAGTCTAGGCTTACCTCCACAAGTACAACCCTTCGCTTTAGGAAGGGAAGAAAAAAAGTGAAAAGAGCATTCCCAACCCATTCCCTATCCCCATTCCCATCCTCAAATTTTATCAAATCATTAAAACACACCTCATTCCTCATCCCTATATCTCATCCTCGTATTTTTAGAGGAAAGCAACCTTATCCCTTGAATTATAGGGACTCACTTCAATTCCTCGTATCCCTTTTTAATATTTTTTATAAGTGGATAAGTGAAGTGAAAGAAAGAAAAATGATATTGCAAAAGAATAAATAAGTATTATTTAATTAAGATTAGATATATATTGGGAATGAAATGTGGGAGGTTTAGAAAAAATATAGACAAATTTACAAAATAGTGTTTTATTTTATAAATTATAGGGATGAAAGGGGAAAGGATTGAAAATACTCATAGGGAGGGAAGAAACCAAAAAAGCGAAAACAACTTAGTTTTAGTGAGTATTTATTTTTTTTTTTTTCAATAATATCTCCAATGACCCTTCCTAATGTTCTTTCTTTTACCTCGGGAGTTGTTGCCACTTGCTACGCCTACTGCTAAATATTTAACTGAAAATGAAAGAGAAAAACGCATATGCAGGCATTCTTGGCCCACGACCTGCATATGCCAACTCAGAAGCCTCCTTCACTCCTACCGACATCGAACAGGCGCTCTATACGATGTCACTTAATCCTTCGGAGGGTTGGATAATGGACACGGGAACCTCTCACATGACTAACTCAACAGGTACTCTCTCATCTTATTTTTAAATAAATCATTAAATAACATCACCGTTGGCAATGGCTCCCAAATGCCCATTCTCGGTTATGGCCACACCTCATTACCACCACCATTCCCACCTCTAAAACTCAACCATGTTCTATACTCACCTACTTTGATTAAAAAATTTGTTATCTGTTCGTTGTCTCACTAGAGATAATTTGTGTCTATCGAATTTGACGCATTTGGTTTTCTTGTGAATCAGATGCGGATACTAATCATCCGATGCAATAGCAACGGGGATCTTTACCCGCTAACTTCACCGGACACCACCACCATCTCTCGTGCCACGTTTGCTGCTCTATCTCAAGAACTTTGGCAGCATCGTCTCGGTCATCCCGGGCCTGATTTGCTTTGTCATTTGAAACAAACAAACAAACAAACAAACATACCCAGTATATCCTACTCAAGAGTAGGGTCTGGGAGGGTAGTTGTGGCGAGTCTTTCCTCTATCTTGAGGGATAAAGAGACCGCTTCCAAAGAGACCCCCGACTCAATAACAAAACCAATAGCAATAGCAATCAATAGCAAGTAATAGCAAGCATATTATATATCATACAACACATAGGTAAATAACACATAAAGATTTAGAAAGTGCATACAACAAAATACGCGGCATGTTTCATCTAGAAAGGGCTTCATTTATCCTTCCTACCCACTGATCCCACTAAAAGTCCTTACTTTTAATTCTACACCTCCACTCACTCCTATCCTCGATCATGTGCTCAGAGAGGTGCAAGTCTATCATATCCCGCCTAATTATCTCGTCCCAAGTCAACCTAGGTCTTACTCTACTCCTTCTACCCTCTACGCTGATGTTCTCTACTGCTCTAACAGGTGTTGCAATCGGCCTCCTCTTCACGTGCCCAAACCATCTTAATCTTTCCTCTCGTATTTTATTTATGATACAAGCCACCTCTAGCTTCTGTCGAAAGACGACGTTTCTTATCCTATCCAGTCTTGTGTGTCCACACATCCACCTCAGCATTCGCATTTCCGCGACCTCTATTTGTCTCTCGTGTGATTTCTTTATGGCCCAGCAGTCTGTTCCGTATAACATAGCTGGGCGTACTGCCACTCTATATAGTTTTCCCTTTATTTTTGCTGGAAACCTCTTATCACACAAAATCCCTGATGCTGCTCTCCACTTTCACCATCCTGATTGAACACGGTGGGTTACATCGCTGTGTATCTCTCCGTCTTCCTGTATGTACGAGCCCAGGTATTTGAACCTAGACGTCTGTGGGACCGCCATACCCTGGATGCTGATTTGGGTGTCCTCTTCAGCTTCACCACTAAAGTTACAATGCATGTATTCTGTCTTAGAGCGACTTATCCTTAACCCTCTGCGCTCCAGTGCTGATCTCCATTGTTCTAGCCTCTCGTTAAGCACCTTTTTAGATTCTGATATTAAGACAATATCATCCGCAAACAGCATCACCACGGGACTGGCTCTTGCATAGACTTGATCATCACATCCAACGCTACTGTGAAGAGGAATGGGCTCAATGCCGAACCTTGGTGGAGTCCCACTTCCACCGGGAAGAAGTCTGTGTCTCCGACTGGTGCTCGCACACACGTTTTTGCCCTGTCGTACATATCCTTGATTATTTTGATATACCTCTCTGGTACTCTTCTAAGTCGTAGACTTTCCCAAATTAGTTGACGCGGAACACTGTCATAGGCTTTTTCTAGGTCAATGAATACCATATGGAGGTCCCTTTTCTTTTTTCTATATTTCTCCATTAGCCTCCTTATGTCGTGTATGGCTTCTATTGTAGAGCGTCCTGACATAAATCCAAATTGGTTTATCGCTATCTGAGTTTCGCGTCTAATTCTCGTGTTAATAACTCTTTCCCATAGTTTCATCGTGTGACTCAATAGTTTTATTCCCCTGTAGTTTGCGCAACATTGGACATCTCCTTTTTTCTTATATATGGGGACTATGCACTGCTTCTCCACAGCTCTGGCATCTTCCTAGTCTTGAAGATGGTGTTGAATAGGTCTGTTAGCCATTGCAGGCTCTCATCTCCCAGGCATTTCCACACTTCAATCGATATGTTGTCTGGTCCTACCCCTTAGCCCTTCCCATTTTCTTCAGAGCTCCCGTAACTTCGTCGACTGTGATGCTTCTACAATAACATTTGTTTTGTTGCGTTGTTTGAGTTGTTTTATCGATCTCAGTTTGTTGATTAGGGTTCCCTATGTTGAAAAGGTTATCGAAGTAAGTTTTCCATCTCACCTTGATGGCTTTCTCCTTCAGCAAGACCTTTCCATCCGCTTTATGAACTTCACCATTCTCAAGTCCTGTCTTCTACTTTCTCTTGCCTTGGCAATCTTAAACATGTCATGCTCTCCATGTAGTCGACTTTCGTCATTTGAAGAAAATTAATTTTATTTCCTGTTCGAAAAATAAATCTGTTTCTTTGTCAATCATGTATTGTTTGGAAACAAATTAAGTTACCTTTTCATGCTTCTACTTTTATTACATTCATGCCTTTTGATATAGTTCATAGTGACTTATGGACCTCCCCGGTAATTAGCTCGGGAGGCCATCGTTATTATATTTTGTTTCTGGATGATTTTACTAATTACCTGTGGACCTACCCATTGACAAATAAATCACAAGTGTTTTCCATCTTTCAACAATTCTACAGCCCGGTCAACACTCAGTTTGAAAGGAAAATAAAATGCTTGAAATGCGACAATGGCACTGAATATAAAATAAATGTTGACATGTTTTGCAAACAAAATGGCATGGTATTTCGGTTCTCTTGTCCTCACACATCCTCCCAAACGGCAAAGCCGAATGAAAGATTCGGTCAATCAACAATATCATTCGAACTCTTCTTGCACACTCATTCGTCCCACCAGATTTCTGGCATCACGCCCTCCAAATGGCCACCTATCTCCTTAACATCCTTCCCACTAAAACCAAACACTACTCTTCTCCCGCATCTCTACTTTATCAAAAACATCCATCCTACAAACACTTACGAGTGTTCGGATGCCTCTGTTTTCCCTTATCCCCTTCCTCCACCATCAATTAACTCGAAACCGCTCCTCCCCCTGTGTCTTTCTCCCCCTGTGTCTTTCTCGGTTACCCTTCCAATCATCGTGGCTACAAATGCTACGAAATCTCCACACGCAAACTTATAGTCTCTCGACACGTGGTCTTCGATGAAACCATATTCCCTTTCTCTCAATCCGTTCCTTCCCCAAAATCTTATGAGTTTCTCAATGCTGATCTCCACCCATCTATCTGGGCATCACAAATCCACAAACCTTCTGCTTCCACCACAAATCCCACCCCACCCTCCACTCACACCTATGTCGGTCATCCTCTATATCCATCGATCACCTCTACTGATGCTTTGTCAAACTTTCAAACAGCTCCAACCCACTCCCACACCACCTACTCTATTCAAACGTTTCAACGTCTTCAGGCGCCCAACCCAACAATCGACGCCTTTACCCGATTTTCTTCCAATCGGTCAACAACCCAAACCAACCAAAACACAGCCCAACAGCCTCCATCAACCAACCAACCAACCCAGACCGAGGGCCTATAAATACCCCATCCGCACACCAACCCACTTCAACCCAACAGACCACATCAGCCCAACAGGCCCCTCCAGTCCAACCTGACCCACAGCCCACACACATCATGCAAACCCGATCAAAAACTGCTTATCTCCCCTCTAAACATGTTTTCAACTTCTCTACCATCCACCCAGACAATATCACTCCTCTCCACGCAACCCCACTACGGCCTTAGCCACCCCTTGCTGGAAAGCGGCCATGTGTGATGAGTTTAATGCTTTAATAGAAAATAAGAAGTGGTTCTAGTACCACGACAAAGTCATATGAATGTTGTTAGCTCGATGTGGATTTTTAAACATAAGCTAACCTCTGACGGCGCACTTGAGCGGTACAAGGCTCGTCTTGTTTGTGATGGAAGGTCTCAAGTGGTCGGTGTCGACTGTGGAGAGACGTTCAGCCCCGTGGTGAAACCGTAAACTATTCGGGTCGTTTTAGTCTCGCATTAGCTCATTCTTGGCCAATCCATCAATTGGATGTCAAGAACGCATTCCTTAATGGAAATTTATCCGAGACTATCTACATGCATCAACCATACGACTTTCGTGATACCTCCCGACCCGATCATGTATGCCTCCTCAAAAAGTCTGTATATGGCCTTAAACAAGCCCCGGGGGCCTGGTATCAACGGTTCGCAGATTTTGTCCACACCCTGGGTTTTCTTCATAGCACTTGTGACCACTCGCTCTTTATTTATAAAAACCGCAGCGACATGGCCTTCATCCTCCTCTATCTAGATGACATCATCCTTGTCACGTCATCCGATAACCTACGGGATCATTTTAATGTGCAACTCTCTAGGGAGTTTACAATGAAAGACCTGGGGCGCCTTAGCTACTTCTTGTGGATCTCTGTGAAGACTACTGATCAAGGGATATATCTGTCACAACAAAAATATGCTAGTGAAATCCTACACCGAGCTGGTATGACACACTATAACATTGTGGTCACACCGGTTGACACAACTGGAAAACTCAACGGCACTGCTGGTGACTTAATTAGCCTAGCGGGTGCCCTTCAATACCTCACCTTCATGAGACGGATATTGCCTATGCAGTCCAACAATTTGCATGTACATGCATGCCCCTCGGACTTCTCATCTACATGCCTTGAAACGCATATTACGCTACATTAAGGGGACGCTTTCTCAAAGCCTTCACATGCCTCGATCCTCAAGACCAGATCTTATTGCATTACCTGATCTGACTGGGCGGGTTGCCCTGACACTAGACGTTCGACCTCCGGTTACTGTGTTTATTACAGTGACAACCTTATCACCTGGTCATTAAAACGACAAACCACAATTTCACGATCGAGCGCGGAGGCTGAATAAAGAGGCGTGGCTAATGCAATCGCCGAATTATGTTGGATACGCAATTTACTACTCGAACTTCCTCACCCCACGTCTCAAGCATCCATTGTCTATTGTGACAATGTTAGTGCAATATATCTTACGAGCAACCCGGTCAACACCAACGTACTAACCATGTCGAAATCGACATACACTTTGTCCGTGAAAAGGTCCAAAGAGGTCAGTTCTGTGTTCTTCATGTATCCTTCCGCTATCAGATCGCTGATATCTTCACCAAAGGACTACTGCGAATTCTGTTCGAAGATTTTAGATCCAGTCTCAACCTTCGGTTACCTCCGGTCTCGACTGAAGGGGTGTAATAGATAATATATATGCTGAAAATAATGTTTAGCTAGCTGTCAAATTGTAAATTGATTGAGATTGATTATTGCCTAATTTATAGACATTCAGTTGTATTATTTATAGAGAGGAGAATAATAGAAGAGGGCAAGCAATTCATTCTCCTTCATTTATTAAACCATTTATTTTTTAAATACTTTATTAAACCTTTTATTTTTTTAAAACGTCTATTTTAAATATTCGTTTATAAAGCATTCGGTTTCCTAAAAAAATAAAACAATAATGATTTTAAAAAGAATGGTTTAAAAAAAGAATGATTTTAGAAAACGGTTAAAAATAATGATTATAAAAGAACATATAAAAGACGAGCAATATTTAGAAAAAGAATAAACAAACAAACCCAGTATATCCCATTCAATAAGCAGGGTCTGGATTTAGAAAAAGAATCATTTAAAAATGATTTTAAAAAGAAAACTTCAATAAAGAAAGATTTGGTTGAAAAAACCTTTCAACCGAATGATTTTTAAAATCCTTCTTTTTATAAACCGTTCATTTTAAAATTTTTTTTTAAACATTTCTTTTTAAAATCTATCTTTAAAAAATAACGTTCGTTTTCAAATCGTTCTCTTTTAAAATCGTGTTTTTTTAAATCATTCTTTGTGAAAGACTTATTTATTTGTATATTTAAAACATGTTTTATTAAATAATAATAACAACTAACGAAACAATAGAAATATAGTAACCAAAAATTAAAATAACCTGAAAAATACAAAATATAATGCTAAATTTTTTTCAAATATACAACTAAAAACTCATTTAACTTGGGGTTAGTTTTTGTTAGTTTAAATAATTACATAAATAGCACTTTAATGTTAAAAAACTTTCTAGCTTTCAATACAGCCTCTAAAGTAAAAAGACAAAATACCGTTGCACTTAACTAACAAAACTAACAGAGTTAGTAGTTAGTGGTCAAAACTGTTATAAGATGCAACCACAGGGTTTGATATGTTAGAAGATTCATTTTGGACAGAAATAACATAGTTAGTGGTTAGTAGCCAAAACTGTTTTAAGATGCAACCGCAGGGTGTGTTATGTTAGAAGATTCCTTTTGGACAAAACTAACAGAGTTAATGGTTAGGAGTTAAAATTGTTATAAGATGCAACCACATGGTCTGATATGTCAGAAGATTCCTTTTTGGGCCAAAAGGGTTCAAATGGCCAAACCATACGGGCTAAAATAATAATTTACTCTATGTTAAGAGTAGGTAAAGGTTAAAAAGTTCCCTAAATACAAAATTCCTTATATATTAATAAATTTAATATAATACATTAATAAAATTGATATAGTGCATAATTCCTTAAGAAGTTTATTTTTATTTGTTGGTTGGCCTAACAAAACGTAAAACATTCAAAGTTAATATTTTACCTTGATAAGGCTTAAAGATCTCCCCTACAATAGACGGTGATCTAAGTATCCCACTATTTATTGTTCCTTCCCTGAAATCTCCTGCTATACAACCAAGTAATCCGGTTAATATTATAAGAATAACAAGGACCCAATTATGATAATAAATCTTCTAGGTGCATTGTGGCCAAACCACAGTTCTATTGCCTATTATAATGGTTTTCAGATAAATTAGTCTCTTCTCATCATCTTCGCCTAACGTAAGAATCTGTTAGTTTTGAATGAGAGAACTTAACTGGCATCCAAGGAATCTTTGTTTCTACAAAGAACCATAAAAGCAAACGGTAGTAATATGAAAGCATAACATCCTATGTCATAAAAGAACTAAAATGTTTCCTGTTCTAAATGAGTTCCTAAAAATGATAAAGGACCAAGCAGGATCACCAGCTTCATTCCATATGTCACTCATTTTCATTCAACTCTAATTAATCAAATCTTTTACATGCCTCTGATTAAAGCGGTAAATGTATATGGAACAAAGGTTCACCTTTCTTGAAAGGAACTGGAAAGAATAGCCTGCTTCTTGGAAGTAATATCGACTTTTCATATCTCCGTCCAAAATATGATTCCTCCCCAGCCGTCGGAACTGGAAAACCATGCTTCTTGGAAGGAATACCCAACGCATTTTCTTGTGATTCCCTAACATTGTTCAAGTAAGACCGTACATCTTGGCTAGCAAAAGGTTTCATATCAAGCAACATATTCTCTTCAGAAACTACATGAAGCCTTGTGGTGATCGCTTCAAGCGTACCCCAAGCTTCACTCAGTGGACAAAAGCATGTAACGTCTGGGTTGGGGTGGCCAAAGAGAACACAACTTTGCACGTGTACCCTAATCTCTCCAAACTTGTTGAGGTATTTAAGAAATTCTATCACATGACCAGAGTTGCATTGGACTAAAGGCACTGGAGGTTTTCGGTACTTTAGGTACTGCATAAACATACCCCAATCAAGATGCTTCTTCGCTTCATACGAGAGGAAATGAGCTCGTATGGCTGTGAATCAGAAGGAAAAAAGTAGAACTGGACTTCGTTGATGCTCCACCTAATAATATACGTGTTATCAATTGTTTTTGTTAACAGAATGGACTAGATTTCAAACTCAGGATTGCATTTTGATGTAATCAAAGTCATTAAAAAAAACATGCACAAAAACATTCCATGCACAAAACATTGCATCTTGAATGAGAACCTTAAGCAAATACTTGCACCAACACACTCGATCTCATTGTTTTTTAAATATGTTGGTAAAACCCTGGCAGCATGAAGAAAGAAAAGTAACTTGTAATTGCAACTGTAATTGCTCTAACCCTGCTTTTATTTACTCAATAAATGGTTGCGACCTAACTTTTCTAATAAAACTTCCACTATATATACAAATAATCTTTTAGATGGTGGCCGCAGGGTTCCTTGGCCCTCTTATTATCTCTTTACATAACACTGTTATCTTGAAACACATGGCGTTGTGTTTATAGTATTTTTATGTTAGGTCCTCTTTAATTGAATCTTGTTGTAGGGATGTATTTTTTTCTAGTACTTTTAGACCTTTTTAATTAGCAAGGCTGTTTTGATTAGTTACTTTGAATACTTTGATTAATACAGTTGTGAGATAATGCAGTAGAACACCAAATAAAATGAATGCTAAAACCAAACTTACCATGACTCTGAAGCTTGTGGAACTCTCTGAGAGAATTTGTATCTTCAGCTAACTGATTCATCAGAATTCCATCCCTTTTGAGTGGTACAAAGGCTCTTGAGTATTCATCTCTATTCTTCAATGCATCCCACCATTCAATCTCTCCTTTGATCTCTTTTACATCTTTTGATAATTCATTGGGAGAAAGATAATCTAGCTTCAAGCAGTTAAAAAAGAGTAGACTATCTAATCTTGGCGCAATGTACACACCACTAGATAAACTAACCAGCTCAGGCAGATCTAAAAGCATAATTTTCCTCAAGTTTGGGAGAAATGAGCGAAAAAAGCCATGACTGGATTGCTGACTTACGAGACTGTTGACTTTGGGGCAGTCTTCGACTATAATCACTGTCAAGTTATGCAGTTTATCGAGCATACCTTCTGTGAAAACAGTGGTTAGATCAGGACATGTATGCAAGGCCAGAACTTGTAGACAAGAGCAAGAATTTCCAGCAATTGGCCCCTTCCAAATGCTTTGTAACTTCTTCATAGAGTGAATGGCCAAGTACTTGAGAAATTCAAATGCATCCTTTCCATTATGGGTAATATTTTTATCTCCATAAGAATCATCTGCATCAACAACGATGCGCATCTCATTGCACTCTGTAAGCAAGCAATAGTTGAGCGTACTTATGTCAAAATGGAAAGCTTCTCAATTGTCCAGTGGCGGCAAAGGAATAAAGCTTTGGCATGTCTAATTAGCCCCTTAATGTCATTGGTGCTTCCTTCACCGTTTTCATATTTCAAGCATTTCTCCAGCTTCTCAAACTATCCACAAGTTTAGTTTTTAGATAAGATGTAAGTTGTTCACTGTGACCAACTTTCAAGCTGAAGTCCAATAAAGTTGAGTATATTGGTGCATGACAGTTTTCAAGTAGTAGGAAGCACTGCAACTCGTTTGCTGTTGGCAAGTATAATTTTAAAGTTTGGAGGTGTGGTAGGAATTGAAGCTTTTCAACTACAGCTTCTATGACTTCAACCTCCCACCACTTTGCATCTGGATGAACACTAATGCTCAACTCTTTCAGCTTACTGAACTTTGACATTATCATCCTTGGGATTATATTCTCTATCCCATGACAGTCTTTATACTCATCTGCATATGCACAAAAGGACACCCTCAAACATTCCAATTTTTCCAAATTTCCCATTTCTTTTGGTAGATACATGATCTCAGTTCCTTCAAGATCTAATGTCATGAGATTCTTAAGTTCCCCAATTTCAGGTGGCAGTTCCATCAGCATTGAACATTCTTGCAAAGTAAGGTTCAAAAGTCGGCTTAACTTGAAAATGGACGGAGGCAGTGATTGTATGTTTGTGCGAGAAAGATCTAGTACTTCAAGAGTTGAGATATTCTCAAAACTGGGACCAATCATGTGAAAGAGGACTTCAGCACCCCAAACTCTAAGCGGGTCGCATCATCCCTGATTTCTCCTTCTAAATCATCCATTACTCTTAGATATTCCAGCAGGTTTCCCTCCAAGAATCCTGACTATTCGTTTAGTAATTAAAATGTCTTAATCTCCCACTTACTTATTCATATCACCATATAACAAAGAGCATTCTGGAAATGGCATTGTCTTTGGTCACACAAAACACGTCACATATTCTCTTTTATACAATGATTAATTACTTTCAGTTCCTGCACATTAGAAAACCATCATATGTTAGTTAGCTTCAATGTGACTTCTCCTTATTTGTATGCAACACATGGTGAATTTAAGCTTTTTTCCTTGTCGAATTTCAACACTTGCATGACATAATAATCATATTCCTTAATTCATCAACTCAGGATAAGTTTACGTAGAAAAAATATACATTTAAGATACATAATCCATGCGATTTTATTATGAATGTAATAAGGAGTATAATGAATAGCTTTGTAAAGCACACATATCCATATTCCATTTCTGGAAGTGAACAATAAATTTGAAACAAACTTAAAAAATTACATGACAATTTTGATATTGAATAAGAAAGTAATGTTTGATCAAATGTGAAAAACATTAATGATCAAACTTGCAAAAGCCTCCACTTGCTCTGTTTTGACTACAGAGGTTAACTTGTTGGTATTTGTTATGGCAATTTAGCACCAACCTTTTGTCATAGGTCATAGGCACAACTAATTGTTACTTTAGCACCAGCCTTTTTGTGGTATGTGATGATATATATGTATGTATGTGTGTGACTAAGTGGTTTCAGATAAATTGATAGAAATTCTCTCGTTTTGTGTATTAACAAAAGACTGTTGTTGTTTTTTTTTTTGGGAAACAAGTGCGTCTAGAGTTACCTCTCGTCTCACACAGAGCACTGTTACTGTTTTTCCATTATCTGCTGTTCATAAGTTTTAATGTATCAGCTTTACCAGTTAATGAAGCAACATCCTTTTCACAGACAAAATTGACACCTTATGTCCTTATGCATAAAAAAACACCATTATGTCACATATTTAAATCACACTTCTTGATATCATGACTGCATCAAACTGAAGTCTCACCCAACAATTAATAACCAATATATATACACACATGACACATTCTTATGAGAAATCAAAAGATAAACAGGTAGTCAAGCCATTGGTAACGAAAGTCGTCGCATGGTCAACTCTCCAAAATATGGAAACAAAATCATCAAAAAGCAAGATTGAACCCACAATTCATCCTCCATGTATCAGCTTGAATTCACTCAATTTTGGATACATGAGGTGGGAATTTAACAGGAAATAAAAAGATCAAACTTCAAGATGATTAAAACTGGACCAAATTACAGATGAAAAAAGTGAAATTGTGAAGTGAACTGAAGGAACTTACATGAACGAATTGGTCATTGAATGAAGAGTAATAAGAGAGGAAATTGAGGAGTGGTGATGAGGGTTGATTGCGTGATGAGTGAAGGTCTAAGAATTGTAGTTAGCAAAGAATCCTCTGGCTACTCTTATAAATATTAGCGTAAATTACTCTTTCATAAAAAAAAGATTCTTATGCAAAAGGTTTGTAGTTAAAGTATATCTCGTCTATTCAAAAGGTTTGTAGTTAAAATCTTAGGGCAATAAAGTTTTTTCCCTAATACTTTTAAAACTAAGAGATGTACAACCCTTGAAGCTTGATGTACAATCTTAATACATAAAGGGATGGGGAGCGGAGAGGATTCAAATTTTCAAAACAATCGTTGCACTCTCACAATAAGAATAGGGGGGGGACGAGCAGAGCTGGTAGCCCTCTCCGACAACCACCTTTGTCGGGACTCCAGCGGCACAAGCTAGGCTAGGTGGGCGATTTTGGTGGTGGTGACCCTGCTAAACTTGGAAGACGACGCGATGGTGTATGAGCTCGGAACGTGACCCATGAAATCAACCTCCTATAATCACTTTAGAAATTAGGTGATTCATAAACTGTGGTTCTTCAAGGTTTGTTTTTCTCTCTCTCTATCACGATTAGGCGATTCATCAAGCTGTGGTTCTTCATCAATTAGTCAATTCAAACCGATTGTTTTTCTCAAAACCCTACGACCTTAATTCCGTCGGCAAAGAAATCAAAACCTTCCAAATTCTGGTTACCTTAAATAATCAAGGTACCCGTTTGCTTTTGTATTTATCAATTTTGAAGCAAGTGATAGTTTTGATTTATAATTGTCTTGTGGAAAACAAATATTTTGTGGGTTGGTATCAAGAAGAAGTAGGTTTTGATGAAAAATGAGCAGTGGAACATCTAAATGAACTAAACTATAGCAATTCAATCAAACATGTCCAAGAATTTGTTAAAAATACATGTAGGAAACAATATCATTTTGCTCCATGTAGATACTATAACTTAATTTTAATAACTAAAAAAATTTGAAAATTTTAGTTTCTTTTCTTACCTTAATTTATGATCTTTGATTTATATTTTGAGACTTGGACCTTTAGTTTTTGTGTGTGCAGGTGGTGAGCGCTACGTGTTATGTTTCTATACAACAATTTTCTGTTTGCACTTGGATTGTTGATTTGTTCAGCACTTTAAATTTTGCTGCAGTGCAGGAACAAAACAAATAGTTAAATAATGTTTAGTGTTTTATTTAAGGAACCTCATAAAAGGATTTTGAAAATGCTGTTATTGTACATCTTTGTTTTGAAATTTAAAAACGGCTAGCAATCTAGCATATTTATTTTATTGTAACACTTATTTGTTCTATCACAAAACATGATGTATACTAGTGACGGATCTAAAAGAAAAGTTTAGGGGTAACGTAATTTTTTTTTGCCGTACATTTATATAAATACCACCTTGGCAGCAGAACGGCGGACGGCGAGGGGTCTTCACTCTGGTCAGGTGATGGTTGGTTGGCGACAGTGACAAAGGTTGTTGGGTGATCGGGGCCAAGGTGGAGGCAGTGAGGGTTATGGGTATAACTAGTTATTTTTTTTAAGTTGTTTAGTTTGGGTAATGGGTATTTGAGCTTGTGAACTTGTTAGGTTTTTAAGTTTTAAATTTTAGGCTTATTATAATTTTGGTCAAGGGAATTGAACCCGAATGAATTGAACCCGAGGAATTGAAACCGAGGGAACTGAACTCATTAGAAAAAATATATTTCTCTTGAAATTTTCTTTTACAAAAATTGTCTATAAGATCTTGTTTTTCATCTTTCAAATCCCTAATTCAATTTTAAATAACACATAAGATTGCAAATTGCAATTACAAATAACACAATTTAAATTCATAAAATCCCTAATTTTAAATCCCTAACCCTTTAATTCATATAACATATTTCAAATCCCTAATTTCAATACAAATCCCTAATTCTCAATAAAACCTAAAAATTAAATCAATAACAAATAATCAATCTTCTACTCTAAAAATCTTGCAAATAACACTTAAACCTAGAAAGTAGAAAGAATACCTTCAAAGATTCAAGGCTTCAACTCTTCAAAGATCAAACCCTAATTAATCTTCTACTCTAGAAATACACAATTCAAATTCATAAAATTTTAATATCAAATCCCTAATTTCAATTTCAATCTTCTACTCTAGAAATCTGGCAAATAAATCAAATAACATTACAATCCCTAATTGTTAATAAACCTAAACATTAAATCAAATAACAATTAATCAAACTTCTACTCTAGAAATCTTACAAATAATACTTAAACCTAGAAAGTAAAAAGATTACCGTCAAGGCTTCAAAGTTTGAACAATCAAGCAGCAGGTTCGATTTGGGGCGTGGGGGACCGATTATAGAACGCAGCAAGCACTCAAGCAGCCAAGCAGAAGCACTGTTGTAGAGACCAGATCGGACCGGCCGGTCCGACCTTTTCGACCGGGAATCGGTGCCTGGTCCAGTCCGGTCTAGGGTGCTTCGTTTTTGGCACGTTGAACCGGCCGGTCGTACCCGAACCGGCGGTTGGACCGGCGAACTGGGCCGGTTCGGACCGGTTTTCATTTTTTTTTGATTTTAGTGGGTAAAAACGGGGTGTTAAACCATAAATTAGTACGTCGGATATACAAATATAGTTAAGTTTTATATATAACTATAAATAAAACAAACAAACAAACATACCCAGTGTATCCCGCTGGAGAGCAGGGTCTGGGAGGGGTATATGGTGGCATGTCTTTCCTCTATCTAGAAAGATAGAGAGACCGCTTCCGAAGAGACCCCCGACTCGTTAACAAAGTCAATAACAATAACAATCATAATACAAAGCATACAACACACAAAATATATCACATAAAGAATTAGATAAAGCATACAACACAAAGATATATATCACACAAAGATATAACAAAGTCAATAACAATAGCAATCATAATAAAACGGCATGTAACACCCAAAGAGGGTATATGAGGAAAACTACACCTAGCGAGTGTGGTCCGGCCATATATCACCGTATACCCTTCCACCCACAAAACCCACTAAAAGTCCTTAATTTTAATCTACGCCTCCACTCACTTCTATCCTCGATCATGTTCTCAGAAAGATGCAAGTCTATCATATCCCTCCTAATAACCTCGTCCCAAGTCAACCTAGGTCTACCTCTACTCCTCCTACCCTCTAAACTGATGTTCTCTACTGCTTGGACAGGTGCTGCCATCGTTCTCCTTTCGTGCCCAAACATCTTAATCTTCCCTCTCTTATTTTTTCTGTGATAGAAGCCACCTCTAGCCTCTGGCGAAAGACGTCGTTTCTTATCCGATCCAATCTTGTATGTCCACACATCCACCTCAGCATTCGCATTTCTCTATTTGTCTCTCGTGCGATTTCTTTATGGCCCAACAGTCTGTGCCGTATAACATAGCTGGACGTACTGCCACTCTGTATAGTTTTCCCTTTAGTTTGGCTGGAACCTCTTATCACACAAAATCCCTGATGCTGCTCTCCACTTGCACCATCCTGATTGTACACGGTGTGCTACATCGTTGTGTATCTCTCCATCTTCCTGTACGTACGAGCCAAGGTATTTGAACCTAGATGTCCGGGGTACCTCCATTCCCTGGATACTGATTTGGGTGTCCTCCTCGGCCTCACCACTAAAGTTACAATGCATGTATTCTGTCTTAGAGCGACTTATCCTTAAGCCCCTGCTTTCTAGTGCTGCTCTCCACTGTTCTAATCTCTCGTTAAGCACCGTCTTAGATTCTGATATTAAGACAATATCATCCGCAAACAGCATACACCATGGGGACTGGCTCTTGTATAGACTTGTCATCTCGTCCAACACTACTGTGAAGAGGAATGGGCTCAATGCCGATCCTTGATGGAGTCCTACTTCCACCGGGAGTAGTCTGTGTCTCCGACAGGTGCTCGTACACACGTTTTTGCCCCGTCATACATATCCTTATTATTTTGATATACCTCTCTGGTACCTTTCTAAGTCGTAGACTTTCCCATATGAGTTTCCGCGGCACACTGTCATAGGCTTTTTCTAGGTCAATGAATACCATATGTAGGTCTCTTTTCTTTTCTCTATATTTCTCCATTATCCTCCTTATGACGTGTATAGCTTCTGTTGTAGAGCGTCCTGGCATAAATCCAATTTGGTTTACCGCTATCTGAGTTTCTCGTCTAATTCTCGTGTCAACAGTTCTTTCCCATAGCTTCATCGTGTGGCTTAATAGCTTTATTCCCCTGTAATTTGCGCAACATTGGACATCTCCCTTTTTCTTATATATGGGGACTATGACACTATATTTAATTACATATACAAATATAATTAAAATATAGTTAATCCGATCCGACCGGTCCGACCAGTCCGACCACCAAACCAGTAAGGCGTCCGGTTCAACGTCTGATCCGGTTCTGAAAACATTGAGAAGAAGTTACACAGCAGCCAGCAGCAAGGTCGCAGGCTCGTAGCCCGCAACCCGTAGGGAGCAGAACGCAGTAGCAAACAGCAGAACGCAGTAGCAAACAAGCAAAACGTAGCAATCGCCAAGCAGCAACAGCAGGCGCCAAGTAGCAGCGGACAACAGTTTGATTTGGGGTGGGGGCCGATTTGTGTTGTTTTAGTATTAAATGGGTTTTTGGTTTTTTTAATAAATTGGGCTTTTTAAAATCAGTTTGGGTTTTATATAAATTGGGCTTTTGAAAATTAAATGGGTTTTAAAATGAATTGGTCTTTTAATGTTAATTGGGTAATTGGATTTTATAATGGTTTTATAAAAGGTAATATTTTTTATAAAATATTAGACTAATTTTTATAAAATTTAAAAATTTCTATAAAGTTTTGAGTTTAAAATTTTTTTAGGGGTAACATAAAATTTTCTCAGGGTAACGTAATATTTTCTCAGGGGTAACATAGACCGTAAATTTCTTTTTTTTATATAAAACACATATTTTTTAACACTACGTGTAAAAGGTTGATCTGTAGGTCCGCCCCTGATGTATACTTTCTTGGGTTTTGGTTCTAAACTATATGGATCCATAACCATGAGTTTTAAAAGTCATGGTTTGACCTTATTCATTCAGCAATAGGTTCAAGGAATATCTATGCTTATGCCTGATCATGAAAGTCAATTTCATTAGTTTATATTTAGGTTAAATGTTTTTATAAAATGCTAGATAATCTGTTTTATTGCACCAAATGTTACCAGTTCAATGTTTTTATCATTGTAGGTAAAAAATCAAACATGTTTGGCCAGACCATTGAGAAAGCAACAATCTTTAAACACTTCTAGGTGTACAACTAATAATGTGTTGGTACAATAACGTTCAAGAAAAGATAAAAAGATTAGGTGAACTTGAGTTCAGCATTTTAGCTAATGAAAGAACCGATTTTGTTTTATTGGTTAAATTGAGTTCTAAAGGGTTGTTTGAATCATCATAGGTTTAACTAAAGATGGAAGGAATGAAGTCAAGAGAATGACTGTCATCTTGATTTAGGACATATTAGGTGAGCGAAGTTTTTTTTTTTTTTTTTAATTCTTTATAAGTTTATTTAGTTTCTAAAACAAATGATGATTTATAGTTCTTTGTTTACTTAAAATTTTTATCATGTTTACTTAATAAATATATGCTTAATGATCTATCACATGTAACACCCGGATATTTCTTTGAAGCCGACGAAAGGAGAAAAAGAAATAAGTCCAAAGTCGAGGGACCAAACTCACCAACGAGACAAAGCCGGTGAGGGGAGTATTTGAAGGGAGAGGGCAGCCCTTTACCCTTTCCCCACACTCACATTTTCAGCAAAAGAAAGAAAAGAGAGAAAGAAGAGAGAAAATGGAGAAAAGGGGTGATTCGGGTGGATTCGAGCGCGAAAATCGTCATGTAGCGGGTCAAATCGAACCTCTTCTTCTTGGTGTACTTTGTGTGAGTTCTAGGACCCTCTTTTAATGGTTTTCAACTGATTTGGGCTGGAACACATAGTAAACCTGTTTTTATGTGTGTGTGTGTGTTTGACCCATTTGTATGTGTTTGCGTGTGATGCGTTTGGAGTTTGTTTCCGAGCTTGTGTGTGCTTGAATGGTGATGTGGTATGCATTCCTAAGTTAGGATGGTTGATTTGGGTCTAGAATGGGTTTGGATGAGCTTGGAGGTCGAAAATAGTAGATTGGGTTCGGGATGAACTGCATTCTGCATCAGCTATGACTAGGCGACCGACTGGAGGCCATACGGCCGTTGAAGTGCGATTGAAGTTCATTCGCACGACTGAGGTTCAGTCGCACGACTGGGGGTCCAGTCGCATGGGGAGTCATGCGACTGAGAGCCCATTCGCATAGGTGCTCATCCGTATTGGTGTTCAACTACATGAGGTCCATCGCACGACTGGGGTGTTCATCCGCATTGATGTTCATCTGCATGGGTCCATTCGCATGATGTTCAGTCGCCTGGAGGCCATGCGACTGAAGGGTGCCCATACTCCCAATAGGGCTGGTGTACCGAGGAAAACCGCACTTTAATTTCTGACTTTCGGGGGAAAGTGCATATGTAAGTTTGACGTGGAAGTTCCTATAAGTTCAAGTAAGATGATTGTTGGGATCTTAGAGGGTAAGTTGGGCACGATGATGTTGCATGTTTATGCATGATGCATGTTATGTATGTATGATGATGCCCTGTATGAGGATGCTACTGTGTATGTTGATGTTCATTATTATGATGTATATTTATCTTTCCCGCGGCTTTACGTGTTATGTTAATGAATAAAACGAAAATATTATGTAACGTAAAGTAGAAGATAATGAAAGAGGAACATGATGAATGAATGCATGCATTAATAATGAATGAAAGTAAGAAAGGCTTGCAAGCAAATGTATGAGGTGAACGACCTTGTGGTCGCGACAGACTCGGAATGGGATCCTTGTCATTCGACCTCAGTAATCGTGGTTGTGTGCCATGAAGAGGGTAAAGCTTGACACTATGATTGACCATTTGTAGAACCATTGCTGCATACCTTAGGTACTGTGGCTAGAGGTGTGGTGCATTGTTATAGAAGGTCTATGATAGGCCTAGGTCCAGTGCCAGGAACAGAAGGGTATTGCATATGGCAATGGTACACCTAAACTTTACCTTAGGTACTGTGGCTAGAGGTGCGGTGCACCGTTATAGAAGGTCTATGATAGGCCTAGGTCCAGTACCACGAAACAGAAAAGTAAGGTTTATGGTTGATGTAAAGAAAAGAGGTAATGATGAAAGAGTAGGAATGACAAGAAAGTACGATGAATGAACGAAAGTTAAAGAATGAACGAATGAAAGAATGAATGATGAAGATAATAAGGATATTATCTATGTGTATGTATGATGTATGATCGCATGAAAGTAAAGAAACGGTTTTAGAGAAAGAAAGTATGTTTTATTATAAAACTAGAACTCACTCAGCAACGCTGACTTTTTATGTGTTTCCAGTTGGCAGGTAATGTTGCTGAGGATGGCACGGGGCGGCTACTCGGCTCTTTTGGATGGCATTCTTTTGTTTAATGTTTTTACATTGTAATGCGAACAAACTATGTTTGAAATGAATTTTTGTCACACCCTCAAATTCCGGTCTGGAATCTATCACGGAGGGGTGAGCAAACAGGATCGAACACAGTAGTTACACATGAGATGCAGTTATTTATATGATAAGTTTTAGTTAATCAATCCATTATTATTCAGAGCATTAGATATTATACGCAGCGGAAATAAATATATATATTGTTTCTTCACAATACTTCTAATCATGTCTTGTAATAACCAATATGTATCTGGAGCTCTTATATGATCCTACGTGCTCGTCCAAAAGCTCCTAATAGATACCTGAGAATACATGTAAATCAAGTGTCAACACAGGGTTGGTGAGTTCATAGGTAAGTAAAACATATTTGATAATCATCCATTATCATTCAAAGAAGGGTTTATTGTCAAAGTGTGAGTTTAATTTACTCACCGGTATATGAATAGCCCGTCGGAACCCTTTTTAATAAGGTGAACCCGCTATCCCACATACCCACTATGTACAAGCCCAACAAATCCATCACATAAGATTTGCCCATGTATCATAGTTTAATTTTCCCTTTTCCTTTTATGTGTGTATTATGCCAGTTTTAATAATTCAAATCAGAGGGCGCGAATCCTCTCTTTACATTTATCCTCATATGGGTGGTAAGTGGAACTATATGGCAAAACTTATATAGCGCAAAATCTGCCTTCTCACACCAGATATTGTCATCTCGAATGACAGTGAGATCTTTGTGCATCTGATAAGGACACATGTCCAAACCTTTGTGGGGGTTAGTCACTCCCCGATAGTACTATCCAAAAGATCCCTGCCTTATAGCCCAGTTTACACAGAAGGATTTCATAATAACCATATGTAATCATAAATGTGATCCAATTATTAATTAACATAATACACAAAATAATTTGTAAATTTAATTACAACATGTATTCCAGCCCCAAAATATTTAAATGATTAAAAAGGGGAACAGTTAAGTATGACTCACCTCAGTCCTTGTGTGGTGTTGACAACCTAGTAAATTCCTGCTAAGGAATTATAATTCACATAAGCAAATAGTTACAAATCCATAACCTAAATAAGTTAGATCTTGAACCTGGTGTTCAATTGATCTAGGGTTTGGTTTTCTGGAATTTTTATACACATATAATTAATAATTTAATTATTTTTGTTAATTCTTTAATAACTAAAGATTTATATTTCATGATATTTGATCAAATTAATAATGATTTCAATATATCATTATGTCTTAAATAAATTTTAGACATTACTTACATATGTAAGTTATTTAATTTAATAAGATTTTATAATTTAATTTATAAAATCTAACTTGTGTTATCATGTTTAAAACACAAAAGGGTACTTTAGTATTTTATAATTTAATTTATAAAATCTCATAGTAAGATTTATAAATAGACACAAATTATATAGACATTATATTTATAATAATGTTATTATAATTGAACAATATGTATAAATAATAAATAATAACATATTGTTAAATTATAACATATTTACATGATAAAACATAATATAATTTATCTAATTAATTAATTATGTTATTCATATAATAAATTAATAATTTAAATTATTATTTAGGGTCTATTTTTATAAAAATGACTATATATAAGATTTATAAATAACATTTTAAAAGCTACTAAAGAGTTTTAATAATTAAATTTTACAGAAAATTACTTGGATACTTTTAAATAAGGAAAGTTTATAAAATGTATTTTTATAATTTTAAGAATTTTTGTATATTTTTAAATAATCAAAAAGGGCATTAAAAAAATAATGAGAGGTGCACGGGTTCGAACCCATGACCTCAAGTTGGGCAATTGGAGACTGAACCGGTGAACCAAAGGCTTAAAGCCGCATTAGGACTCGGCTTTTAATACCCTTAACACAGACCCAAATCAACCCCCAAATCAATGAAGAACCCTAATTCGAATTCGATTCCATTGAACCTAAATCCGAATCTGTTATCAGTTATATTGATAGGCTTTGATCCCCATGTAATAACGAGTTTATTGGTATGTTCAATTACCTGAATTGATTCGAGATGATGCTCAGGTTACACGAAGAACGAGCCGCGACAGAAGATGAAATCGAATTGATTTATTGTGTATTTTCAGATGTAAGGCAAAGTGATAGCAGTTTAGGAACATTTATATGAATGTTTTGGATTAGTTTAATTGTATTATTGCGGATTGTAGTGCGATTTGTAGTGGTTGGTCGGCCGAAGTGGGTTAGGTTCAGTGGAAATCGCACCTAATCGACACTAATATTCAAAATTGATGTGGCCCATGAGTTCGAGGCACTCACGCGATTCGATTGGGACCGGTTTCATGTAAAATGGTCAAGTTTTGATTGGGTTTTGGGGTCGCCGAGGGCCGCCGGAAAATCGAGAGAGGAGAGAGACTGCAGTTGGGATTTTAAATATTTACGCAATGCTCCCTTCAGTTTCCAGTTTTGTTATTTTATGTATAAAGCTTTTAAAACAAATTTTAAAATTAACATTCTCACCCTAACTTTTATAGAGTTAAGTTTTTATTAATAAATTTTTATTATTATTAATATTATTTTTAATATTAATGATAATAATACCATCAAATTTATACAAATTAATACATACATATATATATATATATATATATATATTTTAAGTCAACGAAAATTTTCCGGGTTGTCACATCATCCCCCTGTTAGAGGAATTTTCGTCCCGAAAATTAAGATGTACCGGCAACATCCTTGAACAGGCTAGGATACTTGCGCTTCATTTCGTCCTCTCGTTCCTAAGTGAACTCAGGACCACGCCGGGAGTTCTACTATACGAACTCTGACAATCGGAATCTTGCTATGCTTAAGTTGTTTAACTTTCTTATCCATGATTTCAACTGGTGCCTCAACAAGCCTGAGTTCTCACATACTTGCAGTTCCTTTAAAGGCACAACCAGTGATTCATCGATAAACACTTCCTTAGATTAGTTACGTGAAAACATTGTGCACACCACCAATTTCAGCAGGTAGATTTAATTCATAGGCTACTGGGCCAATCCTTCTGACAATTTCAAAGGTCCCACGTAGCGAGGGTTCAATTTCCCTCGTTTCTCAAAGTGTATAACTCCCTTCCAGGGAGATACCTTTAGCGAAACTTTATCTCCTTCCTGAAATTCAAGTGGCTTGCGGTGTTTATCAGCGTAGTTTTTCTGGCGATCCCTGGCAGCAGCCATGCGTTCTCTTATCTGGACAATTTTCTCATAAATTTCAAAGATAAATTCTAGGCCAGTAAGTTGACTATCTCCAACTTCTGCCAGCAAAGCGATGATCTACATTAACGTCCATATAAGGCCTCGAATGGTGCCGCCTTGATGGTCGAATGATAGCTATTTTATATGAGAATTCTACCAAAGGTAGATGACCTTCCAAGTTCTTTCCAAAATCAATAACACAAACCCTAAGCATATCCTCAAGAGTCTGTATGGTTCTTTCACTTTGACCATCAGTCTTAGGGTGATAGGATAGGCTATGCTCATATCTAGGCAAGTACCTAGAGCTTTCTAAAGTTTATCCCAAAGATAGATGTAAATCGTGCGTCACGATTAGAGATGATAGACACTGACACTCCGTGTCTAGAGATAATTTCTAAGCAACTAGGGTTAATAAGTTAAAGAATAATTCCAGAAGAATCAAAGCTATTATCAACCTGGTATCAAATAGATGTGTAGCTACCGATGATAAGGTACGTGCATGTACCAACATTTGGTCTTGTCAAATATGTCTTGCTTCATTCGTAATGTATGACCGTGTGATGTATCACCTTTATTTCCATAATTTAACTATTCTTACTTTCTAGTAATAGTCATTTCCTAACTCTGATTATTTCTAACTTGTCTTGGGGTCCTAATCAACCTAGGGCACACTTATGGTAATGGTCGGAACTCCAACCTTCTTAATGTTCCGTTTTAACACATGTTTAGCTTAATCGTATCAACCAACATAGCTAGGTTCTCAACATTGGCATTAAAGCAAATTATCTAAACCATCAGAGAGGCTTATTGTACTACTTACTAGATTTTCCCAGTGTCCTTCTTAATTCTATTTGGTCTAATGTCATAAGGTATGACATCAGTTTTATCAATTAATGGAGTTTGTCAGTATAAAGAGCACGACTTAACCCTACCATTGCATGATTTTAGAATTACAATTCTAACTTTGCATTTCATTCCTTAGGTAATAGTAACCCTATTTATAAACATCACCGGTATACTAAGAATGTGCTTAAACCGGTTACACGACATCCTAATTTTCCTTAGCATCATCCCAAAGAATAACGTAATGTATGTATAGAGAGTATCATCACCCTTCCATATTTCCTGTAGTCCACTTTCATTCTAAGCATTCAATCAGCCCCTCAGTTACTGAAATGCTAAGTGGAAGAATATCTCTTAAAAGATAAATTAATATCATGAACGGAAGTACCATGAAGGCTCTAAGTAGGACAGGACTTAAGTAGTAGTAAATAAACTACAAGCACATAAGTACAATATGTCTAATGATATCTGCCTATCCTTCATACTTTCAGGATTTCAGGTATAACCATGTCAGGGCAAGTACTAGGGAAACAAGTCTCACTTTAAGTTAAGACAAGTGTAGCTTAGATTACCAAATGGAACACGTCAAGGTAATTTGACTCATTTGCCTTATAGACTTGTATATTGACTACAGTAACTTCACGTGCTACAATAGCAGCAATCTTATGGCCAGAGTTTCTAGACCGTGAACGGATTGAACGAGAAGCCATTCTGAAGTATCATTAAGAATTTTCATGAAATTGGGTAATATGAGCTATTCAACATGAAACAACAGTCGAGAATTTGGCATAATAGCAATAAGATGTTCCAGGTGTAATCGTTTGATTCTTAAATCAAAGCGAGTACGTTGACTAATCAAAGTATTGGGTCAATCACAACTTTGTTGAAGACATGCGTACCTATAAGCAGATACTCATCCCAAGGGTTCCCAGGTAAGGTAAACGGGTCCATCGGTTGATTTGGATATATGCGAATACCTTGCCTAGACAGAACACCTCGAGATACAGGCATCACGCTCTTCCAGCATTACATGTTTCAAGTTGTAAGACACAGACTTTGACGAATTTGAAAACCATGAATAACAATCGAGTTTTGGAGTTTGAAATCACTTGAATTAGGCACACAATGCCTTAGAATATGATTTAAGATTCGTGTGTGTATTGATAGGATCAAGGTATAAGAGGAATCACATAAGGCATATAATTTCTTAATCTTAGTCAATCTCTAACTAAGGCAATTTACTTTGTGCAACTATGTGTGTGGCTATAGGCTAGATGCAATTCCTAACTCACTATAACCAATGGCTCTGATACCAATCTGTCACCCTCAAATTCCGGGTCTGGAATCTATCACGGAGGGTGAGCAAACAGGATCGACACAGTAGTTACACATGAGATGCAGTTATCTATATGATAAGTTTTAGTTAATCAATCCATTATTATTCAGAGCATTAGATATTATACGCAGCGGAAATAAATATATATTGTTTCTTCACAATACTTCTAATCATGTCTTGTTAATACCAATATGTATCTGGAGCTCTTATATGATCCTACGTGCTCGTCCAAAGCTCCTAATAGATACCTGAGAATACATGTAAATCAAGTGTCAACACAGGGTTGGTGAGTTCATAGGTAAGTAAAACATATTTGATAAATCATCCATTATCATTCAAAGAAGGGTTTATTGTCAAAGTGTGAGTTTAATTTACTCACCGGTATATGAATAGCCCGTCGGAACCCTTTTTAATAAGGTGAACCCGCTATCCCACATACCCACTATGTACAAGCCCAACAAATCCATCACATAAGATTTGCCCATGTATCATAGTTTAATTTTCCCTTTTCCTTTTTATGTGTGTATTATGCCAGTTTTAATAATTCAAATCAGAGGGCGCGAATCCTCTCTTTACATTTATCCTCATATGGGTGGTAAGTGGAACTATAATGGCAAAACTTATATAGCGCAAAATCTGCCTTCTCACACCAGATATTGTCATCCCGAATGACAGCGAGATCTTTGTGCATCTGATAAGGACCACATGTCCAAACCTTTGTGGGGGTTAGTCACTCCCCGATAGTACTATCCAAAAGATCCTGCCTTATAGCCCAGTTTACACAGAAGGATTTCATAATAACCATATGTAATCATAAATGTGATCCAATTATTAATTAACATAATACACAAAATAATTTGTAAATTTAATTACAACATGTATTCCAGCCCCAAAATATTTAAATGATTAAAAAGGGGAACAGTTAAGTATGAACTCACCTCAGTCCTTGTGTGGTGTTGACAACCTAGTAAATTCCTGCTAAGGAATTATAATTCACATAAGCAAATAGTTACAAATCCATAACCTAAATAAGTTAGATCTTGAACCTGGTGTTCAATTGATCTAGGGTTTGGTTTTCTGGAATTTTTTATAAACATATAATTAATAATTTAATTATTTTTGTTAATTCTTTAATAACTAAAGATTTATATTTCATGATATTTGATCAAATAATAATGATTTCAATATATCATTATGTCTTAAATAAATTTTAGACATTACTTACATATGTAAGTTGATATTTAATTTAATAAAATTTTATAATTTAATTTATAAAATCTAACTTGTGTTATCATGTTTAAAACACAAAAGGGTACTTTAGTATTTATAATTTAATTTATAAAATCTCATAGTAAGATTTATAAATAGACACAAATTATATAGACATTATATTTATAATAATGTTATTATAATTGAACAATATGTATAAATAATAAATAATAACATATTGTTAAATTATAACATATTTACATGATAAACATAATATAATTTATCTAATTAATTAATTATGTTATTCATATAATAAATTAATAATTTAAATTA
The DNA here is from genome assembly GCA_024085815.1 of Flaveria linearis. NCBI lineage: Eukaryota > Viridiplantae > Streptophyta > Magnoliopsida > Asterales > Asteraceae > Flaveria > Flaveria linearis. The sequence goes on along the minus strand of CM044004.1, from coordinate 63,967,614 downwards.
TTATTTAGGGTCTATTTTTATAAAAATGACTATATATAGATTTATAAATAACATTTTATAAAAGCTACTAAAGAGTTTTTAATAATTAAATTTTACAGAAAATTACTTGGATACTTTTAAAATAAGGAAAGTTTATAAAATGTATTTTTATAATTTTTAAGAATTTTTGTATATTTTAAATAATCAAAAGGGCATTAAAAAAAAATGAGAGGTGCACGGGTTCGAACCCATGACCTCAAGTTGGGCAATTGGAGACTGAACCGGTGAACCAAAGGCTTAAAGCCGCATTAGGACTCGGCTTTTAATACCCTTAAACACAGACCCAAATCAACCCCCAAATCAATGAAGAACCCTAATTCGAATTCGATTCCATTGAACCTAAATCCGAATCTGTTATCAGTTATATTGATAGGCTTTTGATCCCCATGTAATAACGAGTTTATTGGTATGTTCAATTACCTGAATTGATTCGAGATGATGCTCAGGTTACACGAAGAACGAGCCGCGACAGAAGATGAAATCGAATTGATTTATTTGTGTATTTCAGATGTAAGGCAAAGTGATAGCAGTTTAGGAACATTTATATGAATGTTTTGGATTAGTTTAATTGTATTATTGCGGATTGTAGTGCGATTTGTAGTGGTTGGTCGGCCGAAGTGGGTTAGGTTCAGTGGAAATCGCACCTAATCGACACTAATATTCAAATTGATGTGGCCCATGAGTTCGAGGCACTCACGCGATTCGATTGGGACCGGTTTCATGTAAAATGGTCAAGTTTTGATTGGGTTTTGGGGTCGCCGGAGGGCCGCCGGCGGTCGGCCGGAGGGCCGCCGGAAAATCGAGAGAGGAGAGAGACTGCAGTTGGGATTTTAAATATTTACACAATGGTCCCTGCAGTTTCCAGTTTTGTTATTTTATGTATAAAGCTTTTAAAACAAATTTAAAATTAACATTTCTCACCCTAACTTTTATAGAGTTAAGTTTTTATTAATAATTTTTATTATTATTAATATTATTTTATAATAATGATAATAATACCATCAAATTTATACAAATTAATACTACATATATATATATATATATATATTTTAAGTCAACGAAAATTTTTCCGGGTTGTCACAATTTTGTATTAACTTGCGAAAGCATTTATATACAAATGAAATGTAGGTTTAAATGTTTCCACTGCAACGCTTTTATGTAAGAAGATGAAAACATATGTTTTAGGTGCGATGATTGACCAGCTGTAAGCGTCCCGGGAACGGGGCCTTACAAGTTCGTATCAAATCCAAAGTTTAAGTGAAAGGGGTAAATTTTCAAAATAAACCTTAACTTAAACTGAGAATGTGACGGAAGGGAAGGGATGCCAGTTTGAGTAGTTGTGTGCCATCATGTATTTTCTTAATGTTAACCGATATTACAGGCGCATGTTATGTGGTTTTATGTGTTGCTGGTTGATTTAGATACTAATGTAGTCTATCAGGTAATGCTCGGAGTGTGAAGAGTAAAGTAAGTCGCTAATTACAACTGGCCACTGTAATTAGGGACTTACTATACTTGACATAAGCTGAGCTATTCCCTTGAATGACCGTGTTGGTGTTTGAATCTTTCAGTGTGTGTTAGAGGATGGCTGGTGGTAGATCATCTAAAGGCTTGCGAGGTGGAATTGGTGCTGCATCGCGGCTCAAAAGAGGCAGGCCTAGAGTTGAAAAGGTGATTCCTGAAGGACCCGAGACCCCTCATCCGGAAGGCGGGGATGAGAGTGCAAATTTGAGGGCCTCGGTGAAAGAGGCGGTGGTTGAAGAAGTGCATCAGGTCATGCAAACAATCTTACCGTCTGTGGTGACCGAAGTGATTAAGGCAGTACGGGAAGGGGAAACACAAGAGAGGAACCGGTCCTCGGGAGGTCGGGAGCAACCGGAGACTGAGACGATTCCCTCCGATGATGAGGATGAGGAGGAAAAGACTGTGCAGGAGTCGACATGAGGCTGTAACTACGGGGCATTTCAAAGGTGTAAGCCCCCTACCTTTGATGGGAATGGCACTGCTGCTGCTGCTCACCGATGGGTGAGAGAGATGGAAGCTGTATTGAATATCACCGAGTGCCGGGAGGACCAAAAGGTGAAGTTTGTTACCCATTCTTTATGGACTCGGCTTTATGCTCGTGGAACAACATAGTCCAAGCCGAGGGTAGCAGAGCTATTGGGAGAATGAGATGGTCGGAGCTGAAGAAGTTGGTTATTGAGGAGTTCTGTCCTCACCGGGAGATGGACAAGGTTGATGCCTCGACGGGTAACAAGAAGGCACGGGTGGATGACCACCGTATGGTCATATCGGGTACGGGTATGAAGAAGTATGGTTGGTGTGGGGAGAGCATAGTGGTGAATGTAGGTTGGGGTCGAACGTGTGCTCCAGATGTGGGAAGACGGGGCATATAGCCAGGGACTGTCGTATGGTCCAGTGCTTTAACCGTGGCGTGGAGGGCCACGTAAGTAAGGATTGTAAGAAGCCTAGGGCTGAGGGTTCCGGAGTGAAGAAGACGGGGAGTGAAGGACCGAGGGCGAGCTCCAGGGCATTCACTATGACATAAGAGGAAGCTAGGACGGACCCTGATGTTGTGTCCGGTATGTTTCTAGTGACCAAACTTTAGATTCTGTGTTGTTCGATTCTGGTGCTAGTAAAAGTTTTATTCTGCTGTTTTCTGTACTAAGCTGCCGGTTAGTAGTAGACGTGTTGATGCGCCCTTTGATGTAGAAACTGCCATAGGTAAGTCTACCAGGATTTCTGAGATGATAGAGGGTTATGATGTGGAATTATAGGGTCATAAGTTTCCTGCTAGACTGTTTATCATGATCTTAGGTGGTTTCGATTTGGTTCTTGGGATGGATTGGTTGGCGGATTATGAGGCGAACATTATGTGTCGCAAGAAGATGATTGGTTGACAGCGCCCGATGGTAGCTCGGTGACGGTTTATGGTAATCGGGTTACTATGATTCCGAAGGTGATTTCAATGGCGATGGCGGGAAAGTGCATGAGGCGTGGATGTAGTGCCTACTTGGCCTATGTAAAGGATGTGGATACGCCAACACCATAACTGTCTGATGTACCGGTGGTGTGTGACTTTCCAGATGTGTTTCTCGAAGACTTACCTGGAGTGCCACCAAACCGTGAGATCGAGTTTTAGATTGATCTAATACCGGTGCCCAATCTGTTGCCAAGGCACCGTATCGGTTGGCTCTAACTGAGATGAAGGAGTTGATGGAGCAACTATAGGAGTTGCTTGATAAGGGTTTCATTAGGCCGAGTATCTCTCCTTGGGTGCCCCAGCCTTATTCGTGAAGAAGAAAGATGGTAGCATGAGGATGTGTATAGACAATCGTGAGTTGAATAAGCTGACAGTAAAGAATCAATACCCCTTACCTAGAATTGATGATTTGTTTGATCATCTTCAAGGTGCCAGTTGGTTTTCAAGGATAGACCTTCGGTCTGGCTATCATCAGTTAAAGGCGAAGGAGCAGGATATCCCTAAAACAGCTTTTCGCACGCGCTATGGTCATTACGAGTTTTTGTCATGTATTTTGGTTTGACCAATGCGCCAGTTGCTTTTATGGACTTGATGAATTGAGTGTGTCGGCCGATGTTGGATAAGTCAGTGATTATGTTTATTGATGATATCCTGATTTATTCAAGAGCGAGATAGAGCATACCGATCACATTCGAGAAGTGTTGGAGACGTTGAGAAGGGAGAAGTTGTATGCCAAGTTCTCCAATGTGTGTTTTGGTTGCGCGAGGCTCAATTCTTGGGTCACGTGGTGAATCCAGAGGGGATTATGGTGGACCCGACAAAGGTGGAAGCGGTGATGCAATGGAAGTCTCCAAAGACGCCATCCGAGATCCGTAGTTTCTTGGGTTTGGCGGGCTATTACAGAAGATTCATTCAAGAATTCTCAAAGATCGCTTCTCCATTAACTAAGGATGTAAAGTTTGTATGGGGTCAAGCTCAAGAGAAGGTGTTCGAAGAATTGAAGACGAGATTGACTCAAGCTCCTGTTCTGTTATTACCTGATGGAAGCGAAGACTTGGTGGTTTATTCTGATGCTTCCTACTCGGGTTGGGTGTGTGTTAATGCAGAGAGGAAAGGTTATAGCTTATGCATCCCGACAGTTGAAGGTTCATGAGGTTAACTACCCTACTCATGACTTGGAGCTAGCAACCGTAGTCTTTGCGTTAAAGATTTAGAGGCACTACCTGTATGGGACAAGGTGCACCATATTCACTGACCACAAGAGCTTGAAGTATTTCTTCGAGCAAAAAGACTTGAACATGAGGCAATGGCGATGGTTGGAGCTCATAAAAGATTATGATTGCGAGATCCATTACCATTTGTGCAAATCCAACATGGTGGCGGATGCCCTAGCCGAAAGGAAAGACCCGAGCCGATTCGGGTGAAGGCGTACCAGCTGATTATGACCTCTGATGTGATGAAGCAAGTCAAATAGTTTCAAGATGAGGCGCTGAAAGAAGATCATCTTAACTCTGAAAGGATGAGAGGTTTGGTCGCGGAGTTGGGTGAAAACACATTTGGTGTTAGAACCCGGTTTGGACGAATGTGGATTCCTCGTCTTGGGGATCTACGGGTGAAGATTATGATGAAGCTCATAAGACTCGATACTCTATTCATCCTGGTGCTACAAAGATGGATCAAGACATGAAGAAAGACTATAGTGGCCGGGTATGAAGCGTGATGTGGTGGAGTATGTGAGTAAATGCCTTACTTGTTTACAAGTGAAGGTCGAGCACCAAAAGCCGTATGGAAAGATCCAACCTTTGGATATACCGGAATGGAAGTGGGAGCACATCACCATGGATTTCATTATGAAGCTGCCGCGTACCCTGAGAGGGTATGATGCTATATGGGTGATTGTTGATTGTCTGACGAAGAGTGCTCACTTTTTATCGATCCGCGAGACATATTCATCCGAGAGATTGGCGGATCTTTTCATCAAGGAAATTGTAACTCGTCATGGTGTGCCGGTGTCTATTGTGTCTGATCGTAAAACTCGGCTTACATCCAAATTCTGGAAGAAATTCCACGACGCCATGGGGACAAGGTAACATATTAGCACGGTTTATCATCCTCAGACTGATGGTCAGTCAGAAAGGACCATTCAGACATTGGAGGACATGCTTCGGGCATGTGTGATTGATTTTGGGGGAAGTTGAGATGACACTTACCGTTAGCTGAATTCTCATACAACAACAGCTATCATTCCAGCATTGGTATGCCACCTTATGAGATGCTATACGGTAGGAGATGCAGAACACCCGTTTGTGGGGTGATATTGGTCATAAAAAGTTAGGTAGCGTCGAGGTGATCGAGGCTACAACTGAAAAGCTTGAAAGGATCAAGGCCTTCATGAAGGCAACCAAAGATAGACAGAAGTCGTATGCTGATAAACGATGCAGACCGATCGAGTTCCAGGTGGGTGACCGGGTTATGTTGAAGGTCTCACCTTGGAAGGGTATCATTCATTTTGAAAGCGGGGCAAGTTGAGCCCGAGGTACATAGGCCCTTTCCAAATCATTGCTCGAGTAGGAGAGGTGGCCTATAGATTGGAGTTACCAGATGAGTTAAGTGGAATTCACTTGACATTTCACGTATATCATCTATGAAAGTGCTTGGAAGATGAAGACATGATTGTTCCACTGGAGGATATCGAAGTAGATGAATGGCTCAATTATGTGGAGCAACCAGTGGCAGTCATCGATCGAAAAGAGAAGAGGCTGCGAAATAAAGTGGTTCCTCTAGTGCGCGTACAGTAGAAGCACAGGAAGGGATCCGAGTCAACGTGGGAGACTGAGGAAGAAATAAGACATCATTACCCATGTTTGTCGAGGAATAACAGGTTTCGGGGACGAATCCTATATAAGGGGGTGGACTTGTAATACCGGATATTTTCTTTGAAACTGACGAAAGGAGAAAAGAAATAAAGTCCAAAGTCGAGGGACCAAACTCGCCAACGAGAGAAAGCCGGGTGAGTGGGAGTATTTGAAGGGAGAGGGAAGCCCTTTACCCTCTCCCCACACTCACATTTTCAGCAAAAGAAAGAAAAGAGAGCAAGAAGAGAGAAAAGGGAGAAAAAGGGTGATTCGGGTGGATTCGAGCGCGAAAATCATCGTGTAACGGGTCAAATCGAAGCTCTTCTTCTTGGTGTACTTTGTGTGAGTTCTAGGACCCCTCTTTTAATGGTTTTCAACTGATTTGGGGCAGGAACACATAGTAAACCCATTTTTATGTGTGTGTATGTTTGACCCATTTCTATGTGTTTGCGTGTGATGCGTTTGGAGTTTGTTTCCGAGCTTGTGTGTACTTGAATGGTGATGTGGTATGAATTCCTAAGGTTTAGGATGGTTGATTTGGGTCTAGAATGGGTTTGGATGACCTTGGAGCTCGAAAATGGCATATTGGGTTCGGGATGAACTGCATTATGCATAAGCTAGGGCTAGGCGACCAACTGGAGGCCATACGGCCGATTAAAGTGCGATTGGAGTTCATTCGCACGACTGAGGTTTAGTCGCACGACTTGGGGTCCAGTCGGATGGGGAGTCATGCTACTGAGAGCCCATTCGCATAGGTGCTTATCCGCATTGGTGTTCAACCGCATGAAGTCCATTCGCACGACTGGGGTGTTCATCTGCGTTGATGTTCATCCACATGGGTCCATTCACAAGATGTTCAGTCGCCTGGAGGCCATGCGACTGAAGGGTGCCCATACGCCCAAATAGGGCTGGTGTACCCGAGGAAAAGCATAGTTTAATTTCTGACTTTCAGGGGAAAGTGAAGATGTAAGTTTTGACATGGAAGTTCCCATAAGTTCAAGTAAGATAATTGTTGGGATCTTAGAGGGTAAGTTGGCATGATGACGTTGCATGTTTAGGCATGATGCATGTTATGTATGTATGACGATGCCCTGTATGAGGATGCTACTATGTATGTTGATGTTCCTTATTATGATGTATGTTTATCTTTCCCGTGGCTTTACGTTTATGTTAATGAATGAAACGAAAGTATTATGTAACGTAAAGTGGAAGATAATGAAAGAGGAACATGATGAATGAATGCATTTAATGAAAGTAACAAAGGCTTGCAAGCAAATGTATGAGGTGAGCAACCTTGTGGTCGCGACAGACTCGGAATGGGATCCTTGTCATTCGACCTCAGTAATCATGGATGTGTGCCATGAAGAGGGTAAAACTTGACACTATGATTGACCATTTGTATAGAACCATTACTGCAAACCTTAGGTACTGTGGCTAGAGGTGTGGTGCATCGTTATAGAAGGTCTATGATAGGCCTAGGTCCAGTGCCAGGAACAGAAGGGTATTGCATATGGCAATGGTACACCTAAACTTTACCTTAGGTACTGTGGCTAGAGGTGCGGTGCACCGTTATAGAAGGTCTATGATAGGCCTAGGTCCAGTACCACGAAACAGAAGGGTAAGGTTTATGGTTGATGTAAAGAAAAGAGGTAATGATGAAAGAGTAGGAATGACAAGAAAGTACGATGAATGAACGAAAGTTAAAGAATGAACTAATGAAAGAATGAATGATGAAGATAATAATGATACTATCTATGTGTACGTATGATGTATGATCGCATGAAAGTAAAGAAACGGTTTTAAAGAAAGAAAAGTATATTTTAATATAAAACTAAAACTCACTCAGCAACGCTGACTTTTTATGTGTTTACAGTTGGCTGGTAATGTTGCTGAGGATGGCACGGGGCGGCTACTCGGCTCTTTTGGATAGCATTCTTTTGTTTAATGTTTTTGTATTGTAAATCGAACAAACTATGTTTGAAATGAATGTTGTATTAACTTGCAAAAGCATTTATATAGAAATGAAATGTAGGTTTAAATGTTTCCGCTGCAACGCTTTATGTAAGAAGATGAAAACATATGTTTTAGTTGCGATGATTGACCAGCTGTAAGCGTCCCAGGAACGGGGCCTTACATCACATGAATAAGCATTTTAAATTTGCAATTTGCACACTTCCAAAATACTTGTTACATTAATGAGGTAACTTTTAGTGCATCTTTGAATGATAAGTTATGAAATTGTATTTTTATGATGTAGGTGGTGATTTTATCTATCAAGGCCTCATGATACCTAATTGCATACTTATGGGTTGTATGTGTTATAAAACAAAAATAGAAGGTATAATTAATGTAATCTGTTGTCTTGCTCATTGAAATAATTAACTCTGTTAACTTTTGTTTCTATCATATCAAATAAGAATTTTCTGTGCATATTCTTGTTTAGAAATAGTTATAAAGTCGAATTCCATATTGCATTTAAAGTAATTACAAGAAACTCCATGTGTCGATTTTAATGAAAAATGGTGGTTGAAGTATGTTTATGAGGTAATTGAGATGTGTAAACTTTATGACAAAAATTAATTTCATCACAATGTAAGTAGTTGATGCATAGATTTTTACTTTAAATTATTATGTTTATAACTAATATTTTTTCATTGTGTTTGTTACTATTTAATTGAAATATGTAAGGCTCATAACATAGATTAGACCACATTGATATACATATAAGAAAACTAACAAAGTACTATGCAATATATCATGAGAGAATTAATAAACTAATGGAAAATAAGTATTGTGATGTATATTCCCACCGCCGCCGCATAGCGCAGGCTTCTTACTAGTAAGATGTATGTATAAGAGCATTCACAATCCGTTCCTTAAATTTATATGAGTGTGATTTCTTATATTATATGGTCTGGTTATAAGTGCTTGTGAGTGAAATATATGAAAAATTTACTATTCAATCTGTATTATTGGAAAACACTGTTTAAAATCTTATATTGTTTTTAATATATTTTAAGTGGTTGTAAGTGACGGAGAGAAAAAAAGTAATGATAAAATTGAAAAGAAGAGAGAAAAAATAGTGATTTTTAGTGTAATTATATGGATAAAGATAATGAATAGATTGTTAATGCTATAACAGATTAATAACAGATCTTATAATATTTATGTATAACAGAATAATAAAAGTAAACTAAGAGTTGTTATAAAAAAGTTACAGTTTTCTTTCACGAGACTTGGCTGGAATAGATTGTCTACAGCTTTAATTTTCTCACCATTATATATTATATTCTAAAAATTATTTTCATTTTAGTTCAACCAACTAGCATCATTTTTTTTCGGTTAACTTTATTTCACAAAAAAACAAAATAGCTCTAGTGTTTGTACAAACCAATTAATACACTAAATAACGTTTTCTATATCATTTGCCAAGTGCCCAATACAAGTTCATTTATCTCTTTCTTTTTAACAGTATCTATCTAATCTTATTTATGTACAAAATTACCTTCACTAATAACATATATTACCTTTACAAATAACAAATAACATATATTATGTCACTAGATCACTACTCTCACTTTCTCTTCACTAAAGATTAAAAAACATAATGCCCTCGAGTTTCCTCACCCCTCTCGCATTTTTCCAAAAGCCAGTGACCATCTCTTTTCATTTCTTTAATACTGAATTTGGCAAAAGTACTTTGAATGGATACATCACTAAATGGTTGCATCACTTAAATAAATATAAGAATACGTTAGTGGTTTGTATAAATTGATAACTGTTGTACTTTTCACTATATTAATCCTTATATATGTTGATTTTGTCATCACATGCATGCTTTAATAAATAAAAGAGTAAATTCCACTTTACGTTTATCGCAAATTTTAGATTTCGTATTTAAACTAAAGAAATTAAAGTAAACGTCATTTATGTTTAAAAATGTTGGCACATTTCATCCTTTCGTTAGATTATAATGTTAGATAATGACATGTTCTTCACTTGTAAGGTCAAAATGGTCTTTTAATGCCTATTTTCATGCCTAAAAAGCTAAAATAGTATTTATCTAAAAAGCCTAAGAAGATTTTGGTCTTGACACGTGTCATCCTATTGTTTTAAATAGGAGGACATTATGATCATTGTGTCAAATATTTCAGTTTATTATGTCTTATACGCTCATTATATCAAATATCAGTTTATTGCATCATATGTTTTAAATCATTTGTTATATGTATTCATCATTGTGTTTTACGTTTTAAATCATTTTATGTTGTTTTTGCCATTGTTTCTATATATTATATAAACTTGTTATATAACATTGTCTTTTACAATTAAAAGTACACAATGATATATTTTCAACAATGTATTTTCTAAAACTTATAGTGTTAAGGATAACACATATGTTATATTTGTCATTATTTTTTATAGATTATATAAAGATTGTTTTATAATTATGTTTTACAAATAGATATATATATATATTGATTTTATTTTACCAATATATTTTCTAAAACTCATAGTGTTCAACATAACACAGTGACTATCAAAAAATACAACGAGACATATATTATTTTATTATTATTTTTAATGTATTAGATTAATTAGTTATTAGTTTATTATTGTGTTACATAGTAGAGTTACATAACAATATTATTCCACCATTATATGTTACTAGAATTCATTATTTTAGAAAATAAAATATTAATAAAAAATACATAATAACTAATAATAAACACAATAAACTAATAAAGACACAATGACAAGTAAAGAGCTTAAAAATATATAAAAAACTTATTGTCTTTTTATATAACAATATTGTATTCATTTTAAAAATAAATAAAAATGCTCGTTTCTATGGTGTAATATTTATAAAAAAATAATGTCGTATATAAAAGTTATAATTTTTAAAAAAATGAAGAAACTAGAAAAAGGTACAAAAGCGACTATGCCTAAAATACCATCTAACAAACTTCTTTTATCCAATTTAATCTCAACCATTGATTAAGTAGATTGATGGTTGAAATTACTTCTTACAATTTTTTATTTTAAGATCCTTTTTTATTTATTTTAAGATCCTTTTTTATTTGAACATTTCTCTTCATATAATGGATACTTAAATATGGTGTATGTATTTAATATTTATTCAATTACTTGTGTGATATATCTTATGTGATTAAAAAGGTAAAAATACTTTAATATAAATAAAAACTTTAATATGTTGCTTGTATTAAATATTTATAGAAATATATTGATTTAATTGCTTATGTTATTAAATACCAAAATTTTAAATATCTAATGTGCCTCTAGTGTGTTAAAATATTAGTGAAATTATCATATGGCACATGTCAAATCTTTTATATAGTTGTATAGATAATTACGTCTCTTGTCAAGTGCACTTTTGCTTAAAAACACCTCGGAATTTTTACTTTGATCTTGCATTGATATATAAAAGGGTTTTCTGGTATTATTAAAAAGTGGGGGAGTAAAGTTTTAACATAGAGTAAAGATGCCCCTATATATTCTTATAAAAAAGAACGAGTAACCACCCTTACCTTTTTTTATTGCAAAGTTTCTTAGATCGAGTTTTAGTGAAATACATATTCACTTAGGGCTATTTGTTAAAATCTAAATTATTAAGTGCTGAATGGTTAAAAGGGTTGAATGGTTAAGAGCCTCTGAACCAGTAAGTGTTGAAACAGAATCTACTATTTGGTTGAATCTCTGAATGACTGTACAAAATGACTATTTTACCCCTCTGAATTATTTTATGCTGAATAAAATGTATCTATTTGATTAGATGTCTGAATGACTGTACGTGAATGATTAATAAGTAAAAAAATACAAAACATTATAGAAATTATTCCAAATGCAAATAATCCAAATACAATATACTAAAATCCAAATTCAAAATACTTCAAATCCAACATGATAAAATACAAATACAAAGTAATCCAAATACAACATACTAATATCCAATTACAAATTAATCCAAACTAGAATTTTTTCCTGGCGCGTTACAGCCAGAATAGTACAAGTGCATCACTTTTAAACTGGTCTATTGTAATGATATATTTATGGTCTAAATGTGGAGTACATGTCAATGAAATACATGATATTTGTTAGAACTCCATTAATGTTGTACCACACCGACTTTCTTTATCTGTGAATGCAGAACAAGACCTAATTTGAAGCAGAAATAAATTATGTTAGTAAGTTTTATTGAAGTGTCAGTTGTGTAGAAATAATTATAAAATGCAAGAATGAACAAAGTTTATAATATAAGTAAGAGTGTAGTAGCATGGTAGTTGAAAAATTGTTGACAGTTGATATATAATTAAAGCAAGTGTGTCTTTTTGTTATAGATGTAAATTATGTGTATAAATTAGTTTCTTATGGGAAAAAGTTTTGTTTATATTATATTGCTATTAGGTTGGTGCCTTAATACAATTAGGAGGTTTGTCATGAAGCTTGAATATATCTTAAAAAATCAGAGTACAGTTGTTTTTTGTTATGTTGTCTTGCTCTTTTGTTATGGTATAGCCAGTACTTTAGTACAAATACACCACAATTAAATTGGTCCACTCTAATGATATATTTGTGGTGTGAAATTTGTAGTACACGTCAATGAAATGATTTCCAAAAATTGACAATAGGATGAATTCTTGTTTGATTTGTAGAATTCGATTAAAGTTGTACCATAGGATTTTTATTTGTGGATTCACAACGGGACCTAGAATTGAAGTAGAAGTAAATTATGTTGGTAATTTATATTAAAGTGTTAGTTGTGTTGTAAAAATGAATAAAATACAGAATAAACCATTTAATATATAATCAAAGAGTGTAGTACCATGTATGATAGTTGAAAAATATTGTTGACACTTGATTGACAATCATAGCAAGTAGTTGTATTGATAAAGATGTAATTTTTGTGTGTATAAATTAATTGTTTATGGGTAATTTTATCTACACTACTGCTATTAGGCTTAATGCTTTGAAGTATTGTAATTGTAAATTGTTATAGTGTTGTTCGAATTTGTAGATTTTTGAACATGTGCAAATCGTTATTTAAAGTTAGTGCATGTTACAAATTTTTGTAAAAAGTATATGTATAAAGGTATGGAATAAGTAATAAGAAGCTAAGCTTTGAGTCGGGCAATTGATGTATTGCGATGGTGCTTGTTTAGTTTTGATTTTCCTTAGTAGCATTATTCTACGAAGTAAATAAATTCATTTTCTGTAGCAGTACGATGTTATATCAATTATCTCTAATAAATCTTACCTCAATGTCTTCTAACAGGTAAGACACTTTTCATTTGTTTGTGGTTTCCTCCAATCTTTAATACTGGGTAAATATGCGAGATGTGTTTTGAAGGAATGTTTTTGCTGGATTATTAATACTGAAAAGTGACAAAGTTAAAAGGTTAGAAATATGTTGGAAGAGATATTGATAATAAAATAATATTTTGCAAGATATAAATGAGAATATGTAACATACAATTTGGAGCATAGTCATGAAGGTTGGATTTCTCTTAAAAAATCAGAGAAGACGATGTTTTTGGTTATGTTGTCTTGCCCTTTTTCTTGTGTTATAGCTAGAACCTTTAGTGCTTGAGGTGAGGTTGCTCTTGAAAATGCGACATATAGTTGTCCATGGCCAAATACCGGTTGTGGTAGGTAAACACCTATTTTTGTTTAAAGATTGCCCTTGGCTTTTGTTTATTGTCATAGCGTAACATAACTTTATTGGGAATTGTTTTCTTTTAAGGCGAACGGCAATTGACTATCAATATGTATAAGACTTATGCATGGTATGTATACGCGATGGCCGATAGATGTTTCCGTTATTATATGTGCTTCAATCACTCTTGGTAATAGTTGTGTAACTATTAGTCTCGTGCCGTTACACAATCCAACCATTTGATTTAGATTTCGTAGTAGTATTATTGGAGCATTAACCTTTAATTGTAGGCGGTGTGGTGGAAATCCATTAAATTAAGAAGATTCAAATATTCAACGGGATAAAGAAGATTTGTGTCACCGGTGCTTCCAGCATGTGGAATGATGGAATCTGTGCTTAGGTAATTAATGGATGTACCATGGGTCATGTTGAGAATCAAACTATTTAATTCATCTGTAGTGTCGTTTTTAGGGCAGACAATTGCCTTTCCTGAGAATGTTGTGGTAGAAGCGTTTTCAAGGGTGTTGTTGTCATAGATGAATTTAATAAGTTCCATCAGAGCATTCTCATGATTAGGTATTATGTATTCAGATGGTATATGAATATTTTTTGTGTTTTGTGGTTCTTCTTTATCAATTGTACCTATGGTACCATCACCGACAGCAAGCAACCATGATGAAAATTACGCAATTTCAGTTTTTTCTGTTGGTGAAAGATCAGGTTTATGGAGACGCATATTTTCAGTTCATATGTAAATTTTAAAATGTTTCCATAGATATGATTTGGGAAGTGAGGAAGCTAAAATAGTTGATTTTGAAGATTTAGGTTTAACAGGTAACGTTTGCCTAAAATCACCTCCAAGTAAAATTGACTTCCCCCCGAACGATTGGTTAAGGTTATCAAAAAGATCTTTAAGGCTTTTATCTAATGATTCAAAGCACTTTCGATCATTCATAGGAGCTTCGTCCCAAATAATTAAAGATGTTTCTGTTAATAAGTGAGCAAGATGAGTGCCTTTTTTAATATGGCAAGTGGAATCATCTTTTAAGTCTAAAGGAATTTTGAATCGAGAATGAGCAGTTCTTCCGGAAGGTAACAATAGAGATGCTATGCCTGAAGCCGCTATCGCTAAAACAATTTTTCCTTTAGAACGTAGGGCTGAAATTATTGTTGTCCATAGATATGCTTTTCCAGTACCACCATGACCATAAACAAAAAGCAATAGTTGTGCATTAGATGCTAATGTAGTTATGACTACATCATAAATGATTTTTTGTTCTGGATAGAGATGTGTTTGAAGTGTTTCATGTTCTAATGCTAGCTTTAGTCTGACATAATTTTTTTCTTCCATTAGTAATGTACTTCTTAAGGATGTGAGAATGTCATCTCGTGGTATTGGAAGTCCATAGTCAGACAAAGAAGAAGACGAAGGTCCAGATTGTAGTAGTAGTTCAATTTCATAAAGGACATATTGTTTCAAGTCTTCATCATTCAAAGTACCGTATTTTCTTGATGCATCATCACTCATTTTATGCCATTGTTTTCCCATAAATTTATGAGATTTGATATTTCACTGTATAAAAGCATGTGAGTGAATAGAGAACGTAATTCAGAAGCGGTTGCCCAAGTTGCTGCTTCCTCAAATGTGTTGAACCATTCGTTATCATCATGAAGTAAACCTAGTTTGTCACATGCATTACGAAATGTTGGACATCTTTTGACAAAGATTGTTCGAATATCATCAAATGATTGACAACCTCTTTGTTGAGTTAACAACATTCGTAAATAGAAAGTTTCTCCGCAATTTGGATGAATGTATATTAGTCTTCCGAAAGCTTGTGTTCTATCTGTTGATCTTCTTATCCAACTTTTATGCCTATATCCCATCTGTATTCTAAAAGGTAGTCAATGTAGGTAAGATGACGACCGCTTTCATCAATTTGGTTATTATGACGCCACTCAGTCAATGTTGTTCGTTTATTAACGGGTTTATGATTATTGTGTCTAATGGTTCTGAATCCTTGAAACTGATGCTTTGCATATTTTCTAAATGCACAGATAGCACTTGAACCGGAGTATTTCTCTGATGAATTTAAAATCAAATATCCTCCAAGCGGCCTCATGGGGACAAATGTATCGTCCATCTATGAAATTTTTTATTTCATCAATGTTTATAGTAGAGATTTGTCATGCATTAGCTGTAGAATGAGGCATTTTTGTAATTGAATAGCGTATATGTAACACCCGGTCATTTCTTTTTATGAAGAAGGAATAAAAGTAAAGGTGTAAAAAGTGTCAAAATGGTAAAATGTCAAAAAGTTGGTACAAAAGTGGGCATGGCCGCCCACTCTTGCCTGGACACTTCTTTCATTTTGTTCTAGAGAGAGAGAGCAGAAAACTCTCGGAAGTCTTAGAAGAAGCAGAAAAATTCGACTTTTTTGGTGAGAATTCTTGGTTTTACGGTGTTATAAATAGTTTTAGCCTCGGTTATGTGCTTATGTGTTTGTGTGTGTTCGGGTGTGTGTCTTTGGTGGGTTTATAGGTGTGTGAATTCGCTGCATACGGGTTTAAAAAGGAAGACACACCCAAATTTGCTCAAGGTGAGTTCTAGAATCCCCTTTTTAACATGTTTTTAACGATTTTGGGGCTAGAAAATGCATGTGTGAATGTTTTTTATAGAAATAACTTTCTACTCGTATGTGTATGTGAAGGTGTATGTCGGTGGGTGTATGTTTTGGGTGTAAACAATGTTATGGGTATGACTAAGTATGTATTTAGTTGCTTAGAATGTAAGAACTAAGCTTAGAACATGTTAGGTGTGAATTTAGGACTGAAATAGGCTGAATAGCAGAAGTTAGTTGCTCAAACGTCTAAACAGTGGACCATGCGTCCAACGGCTTAATTTCCTAAGTGTTCCCAACCGCCCAAAAGCGCAACCGTCTGAATAGTGCCCAACCATCCAAACAGGCCCATGCATCTAAGTGAAAAATGGCTAAGTGTAGGCCCAAACCGTCTGAATAGTGCCCAACCGTCCAAACAGGCCCATACGTCTAAGTGAAAAATGGCTAAGTGTAGGCCCAAACGCCTGAATAGTACCCAACCGCCTAAGTGCCCAACCGCCTAAGTGCCCAACCGCCTAAGTGCCCAACCGCCTAAGTGCCCATGCGTCTAAGTCAGGCCCATGCGTCTGAATAGTGACCATGAGTATGGACCTCCCATACGTCTAAGTGACTTCTTGCGTCCGAGAGGCCCAACCGTCCAAACAGGGCCCATGCGTCCAAACAGGGTCCATGTGCCCAACACTTAGAATTTATTTCGGGAATTTTATAGGAGTCTGTGTAATTAGGGTTTGCAACAATGTTTGACTAGGGTTATTAAATGCTTAATTCCATGCATAATCATGATTGTCTTTATGATTCCTTATTATTATCATTATCATTATTGTTAACCTTATTATTATTGTTATTAATATTATTATTATTGTATGACTTTACATGGTATGTTTATGATCGAAACGAAAAGTATTATCATTAATAAAGTGAAAGATTAATGATGAAGAAAAGTGGAACGTAAATGAACGAATGAAAGTCTTGCAAGCAAATGTATAGAGGTGCATGGCCTTGTTGTCGTTAGCTCAACTGTGATGCGGGTTAGCTACCTCGAAGGATGCACACAGGGTCAATCATTGAGATTGACAATGAGGTGAGCGACCCTGTTGTCGCAAAAGACTCGGATAAAGTGCAATCATTGAGATTGCTAATGAGGTGAGCGACCCTGTTGTCGTAAAAGACTCGGAAAGATAATGATAAAAGTACGGAATGAATGAAAGATAATGAACAAATGATGAAGATAATAATGATATTACCTAAGTGTACGTATGATGTGTGATCACATGCAAAAGTAAAGAATAGTTTTTAAATGAAAGTAAAGTATGTTTTATTATAAAAACTAGGACTCACTCAGCAACGTTGACTTTTATGCATTTTTCAGTTGGCAGGTAAAATGTTGCTGAGGATGGCACGCGGTGAAGCTACTCAGCGGGGCATGACTGACATCCATTCATACATGATAATACTGTTGTTTTGTAATGCAATTGAACAATTATTTTGTAACCTGATTAAACCATGGTGTATTGCTTAACAACAGTGTTTATAATGAGATGAATGGCTTTTGTTAAATTAATTCCGCTGCTTAAATTTGTAATATGTAACGTTTTATGTAATTATTGCTGTGAATGACCAACTGTGAGGTCTCCGGGATCGGGGCCTTACAAGTTGGTATCAGAGCCAAAGTTTAAGTGAAATGGGTAAATATTTTCAAAAGAAACCTAAACTTAAACTGAGAATGGGACAAAGGGAAAGGATGCCAGCCCAAGTAGCTACATGCCATCAGGTATTTTCTTTAATGTTAACCGGTATTATTTGCGCATGTTATTTGATCTGTTTGCCCTTAGTAGATTTGGATACTGATGTAGTCAGGATACGAAATGCTTGGGGTGTGAAGAGTAAAGTAAGTGGCTAATCACAAATGGCCACTGTAATTAGGGACTTACTATACTTGACATAAACTGAGCTATTACCTTGAATGACCGTGTTAGTGTTTGAATCTTATAGTGTGTTAGATGATGGGCAGAGGTAGATCTTCTAAGGCTTCACGAGGCGGAGTACGTAGAGGACGTGGTACTGAACCACGGGCCAAAAGAGGAAGGCCCAGGGTTGAGAAGGTGACCCATGAGGAGCCTAAGACCCCTCATCTAGAGGGTAGAGATGAGAGTGCTAACCTGAGAGCCTCGGTAAAGGAGGTCGTGGTGGAGGAAGTTCATCAGGTCATGCAGACGATCTTGCCATCTGTAGTGACCAAAGTGATTAAGACTATTAGAGAAGGAGAGAGGAGGGATAAGAACAGGTCCTTGGGAGGGAGAGAGCAACCCGAGACTGAGACGATTATCCCTACTAATGAGGAAAAGGAGGAGGAAGAGCCTGTGCTGGAGGCAGCACGAGGCTGTAACTATGGGGCATTCCAGAGATGCAAGCCCCCTACTTTTGATGGTAATGGCACTGCTGCCGTTGCTTACCGCTGGGTGAGGGAGATGGAGGCTATCCTTGAAATCGGTGAGTGTCTAGAGGACCAGAAGGTGAAGTTTGCCACCTATTCGTTTGTGGACTCGGCTCTATGCTGGTGGGACAACATTGTCCAAGCCGAGTGTAGTAGGGCGATTAGTACAATGAGGTGGAGTGAACTGAAGAAGTTGGTGATCGAGGAGTTCTGTCCTCATCGGGAGTTGGACAAGGTGGAGAGAGAGTTCCTGCAGCTGGAGGCGGGAACAATGACACATCAACAATACACCACCAAGTTTAACGAGATGGCACGGCTAGTGTCGGATCAGGTGACACCCTTGTCACGGAAGATTAAGAGATATATTCAGGGCTTACCGGCGGACATCCGCAGGCATATGATCATTGCCCGACCGAGCACGTTCAGGTCGGTGGTTGATTTGGTGGGAAGACTGTATGATGAAAGGGAGGTAGTATTGGTTGAGGTGAGTAAGAAAGGTGGTGGTGACCGGAACTGGAACGGGAAGCGGTTTGGACGGGGTGGTGCTCCGGCAAATAACAAGAGTGCACGGGTGGATGACCAACGTGTGGTTACATCCGGTGCAGGGTTGAAGAGGTTTGGAAAATGTGGAAGGGAACATACCGGGGAGTGTAGGTGGGGATCGAATGTATGCTTCAAGGGTGGGAGGATGGGGCATATAGCAAAGGACTGCCATATGGCGAGATGTTTTAACTGTGGTGGAGAGGGTCACATGAGCAGGGAATGCAAGAAGCCAAGGGCTGAGAGTTCTAGAGCGAAGAAGACGACCGGGACTGAAGGACAGAAGGCAAGCGCCAGAGCTTTCACCATGACCAGGGAGGAGGCTAGGATGGACCCAGATGTGGTGTCAGGTATGTTTCTAGTAAAACAAACTCTCGCTTCTGTGTTATTTGACTCCGGTGCTAGCAGGAGTTTTTATTTCTACTGCTTTCTGTGCTAAACTGCCTGTTAGTAGTAGATGTATTGATGAGCCCTTCAATGTAGAAACTGCCATAGGTAAGTCTACTAAAATTTCTGAGATGATAGAAGGCTGTGACATAGAATTAGAAGGTCATAAGTTTCCCGTTAGACCGTTCGTGATGACCTTAGGTGGTTTCGATTTAGTCCTAGGAATGGATTGGTTGGCAGACTACTAGGCAAACATTATGTGTCATAAGAAGATGATTAGACAGACAGCACCCGATGGGAGTTCGATGATTGTTTATGGGGATCGGGTCACTATGATTCCGAAGGTGATTTTGATGGCGGTGGTGGGAAAGTGCATGAGACGTGGATGTAGTGCCTATTTGGCCTACGTGAAAGATGTGGATACGTCAACACCGCAACGTTCCGATGTGCCGGTTGTGTGTGACTTTCCGGACGCGTTTCAGAAGATTTACCAGGATTGCCACCGGACCGCGAGATCGAGTTCCAGATTGACTTGATACCCGGTGCCCAACCTGTTGCTAAGGCGCCGTATCGTCTAGCTCCCTTCAAGATAAAGGAATTGATGGAGCAACTGTAAGAGTTGCTCGATAACAGGGTCATTAGACCGAGTATCTCTCCTTGGGGTGCTCCAGTCTTGTTTGTAAATAAGAAGGACAGTTGCATGAGGATGTGTATTGACTACCGTGAGTTGAACAAGTTGATGGTGAAGAATCGGTATCCATTACCGAGGATTGATGACTTGTTCGATCAGCTCCAAGGTGCCAGTTGGTTCTCAAGGATAGATCTTTGATCTGGCTACCATCAGTTGAAGGTAAAGGAGCAAGATATTCCTAAAACAGCTTTTCGTACGTGTTATGGACACTACGAGTTCCTCGTTATGTCCTTTGGTTTAACTAACGTGCCAGCTGCTTTTATGGATTTGATGAATTGAGTGTATCGGTCAATGTTAGATAAATCAGTGATTGTATTCATCGACGATATCCTAATTTATTCAAGGAGCAAAGAAGAGCATGTCGGTCACATTCGGGAAGTATTGGAGACGTTAAGAAAGGAGAAGCTGTATGCTAAGTTCTCCAAGTGTGCTTTTTAATTACGCGAGGTGCAATTTCTAGGTCACGTGGTAAACACTAAGGGAATCATGGTGGACCCGACAAAGGTTGAGGCCGTGATGCAATGGAAGTCTCCAAGGACGCCATCCGAGATTCGGAGCTTCTTAGGGTTGTACAGGACCGGGTGAAGGGTTAGCACTTACAACACAGCAACACAATGAGGAGAGTGTATTTAGAACACTTAACAGATCAAATGGGGAACCGGTTATGGTGATGCTAAGAACACAAGTAAACTTAGAAAGGAACAAGATAACAATACAAGTGGTTGGTTTTCAAGGATGTTGTATATTGCTTCTCAAGTTCAAGTTACAAGTATTCAGCATTCTTACATTATAAGACTTTGAGATACTATATACTACAACCTACAGACGGCCATACTTTGAAGGCCAGCTGGATACATGAACTAGACAACACAATCCATGTAAGGTCAAAAGGCAGATTGCCTTTTGGGTAGTGACTATGACATGCCATAGCTCACATCCTAATGTATTACAAAAAGGATAAAAGTACATAAAGTAGAAAGGTTTGACCGAAGACCTCAATGTACAGTTTTCCTAAAGCATGGACCTTTTCACCAACTCATATAAGTTGGTGACCAACCAGAGTGGGCAGTGGCAAAGTGGTTCAGCTTTTCAGAAAAAGTACATCAGATAAAAGCATGTATGATAAAAGTCTTCGAAAGAATCTGTCTTGGTTTCTTGGCTTTGGAAGACTTTGTCTTGAAGCTAAGAAAGACTTCATTTTGGCTTCTGAAGATGTTGGTCTTGACTTTGGAAGATTTTACACTTAGAATGTTTCTGAAGTGGTGTAAACTTCCTCAGCAGTTCTACTTACATGTTATGTGCAGCATTCAGGAAGACTTGATCATTTCATAGAACTACTGAAAGAAGACTGTCATAACTACTGAAGAATACTTCTTCAGCTGTTGTGAGAACTACTAAAAGAAGATCATCACAACTACTGAAGAGTACTTCTTTAGTTGTTGTGACAACTACTGAAAACTGTCTTCAGGCTTTGTCTTCAGACTTTGTCTTCAGTTGATATCTTCAGCTGTTGTCTTCAGCTATTACCTTCAGCTGTTGTCTTCAGCTGATGTCTTCAGCTGTTGTCTTCAACTGTTACCTTCAGCTATTGTCTTCAGCTGATGTCTTCAACTGTTGTCTTCAGCTGTTACCTTCAGCTGTTGTCTTCAGCTGATGTCTTCAGCTGTTGTCTTCAGCTGTTACCTTCAGCTGTTACCTTCAGCTGTTGTCTTCAGCTGATGTCTTCAGCTGTTGTCTTCAGCTGTTATCTTCAGCTGTTGACTTCAGTTGTTACCTTCAGCTGTTGTCTTCAGCTGTTGTCTTCAGCTGTTGTCTTCAACTGATGTCTTTAGAATTTGTCTTCATCAGTTGTTATGATCAGTAGATAGTTATAAGAGTGTTTTGGCTGCATCAGACTTCTAGGAATCCTTACAAACTCCCCTAGGCTGATGCTACCAAAACACTTGAAGATATTCAGCAGTTCACAGTTCTTAACATGATCATGACCATTTCTTTGTTCATTAAAGGGTCAGGATCACTTAGACTTGTGAAGTATCTTCTCATGTCAAAAAGATCATGCAGAGGTAAATTAAAGAGGTCTTCCTAAGAGTAGACATTTACTTCACCTTGATCTCTGACTACATGCCTTCTCTCTGGATTAGTTAAGTAAGTCCAGGATAGGATGGGTCTTCCTGATGCAAGAGGAGCTGTTGAATTGGAGTTGATTTGGCTTCCTCTTCTTGCACTTCCTTAGGATGTTCTGATTCATCCTGAGGATCAGAGGAGGTTGATTTTGACTTCTTCTTCTTCTTTGCATTAGACTTAGAAGCCATCCTCTTCTTCCTCTTTGCAGTCTTTAACTGAAAAGACTGGCCTGCAGCACCTTGTAGATCAGTTGTGTCTTCCTCAGTTGGGTGTTCCTCCCTCATAGGTTCAGAAGGAGAGGGAGTTTTACCCTGTTGTGGGTCAGATGATGAGGCTGGCCTTTGACCTTGCTGTTGGTCAATTGTTGAAGAGGCTGGCCTTTGACCCTGCTGTGGATCAGAAGATGAAGCTGGAGGTTCAGTTTGAGTTGTCTCTTGTTGTTCAAACTTAACCTCTACTTGAGGTAGAGCTTGACTTGGAGGAGTGTGCAAGTCAGCAAGCTCTCTACTCTTGATCTTCTGCTTGATCACCCTGATATGCTCATCCATAGTAGATAGAGACATAGGGCCAAGTCTCCTTCTGGAGAATCCATACAGCTTCAAGAAACTCATCATTCTTTGTCTATCATCAGACTTTTTCAAGTTCTTCTGAATGAGAGCTCTTGACTTAGCAGCTTCTTCCCTCATTTTCTTCTTTGTTGACTTCTGCTCTTTGAGTACTTGAAGTTCAAGTTGTTTGAGATACACAAACTCAATGTACTCAAAGGGCAATGGAAGAAGTGCTTCTGCCTTGTAGAAGCCTGTGGTACTCAGGTAGTCTATCATTCTCTGTATATCTACCTGAGGTTCTTGCGTAGCAGCCACAGCCTCTTGCATAGGACTATCTTGAACTGGCGAGAGAGTAGGAACATGCTTGTATAACCTTTGTTGTCTTTTCTTCTCTTTGATCTCAAGAAGAATTCTTGCATTTTCAGATTCCTTCCTTTCTCTTGACATTTCAATGTCAGCCAGATCATTTAATTCCTCTAAGGGGAGAGAGATAATCTCATCTATGTCATAGTTCCTGGTCTGTAAGTAAGTAATCCTGACTGCCCTCAACTCATCATCTTGAGTGTTTGGTCTGTGGGCAGCCCTGATTGTAGCTTGCATGAAGCTTGAAGATCCAGTGGAACTTATTCCCCTTAGCTTCCTCTTTCTCTCTCTTTCCTCCTCCTCAATCTCCTCAGGGGTTAGAACCCTTTTTCCCTGTCACCCACAGACCTTGTGACACAGGATGGAGAGAGCTTTGGCCTTCATTTCTTGGTGTAGCATCCAAGCTCTGACCAGAGAGAGACTGTCATACACCTTCACCAGCAGGTGTTTCACTGAGGGTTTGAGTTGCTGAAGTAGTTGTTGTGGTGACAGGTGTTTCAATTTCTGTCACTTCATCTGTTGACTGTAAGACAGGACTTTCAGGCTCTATCACTGGGCCTTTAGTCAAGGTTTCCCTTTGAAGCTAATCTCAGGGTCTGCCTCAACATCCAGTTGACCAATGACATTACCTGATTGCCTTGGTCTATCTTCTTCAGCTTCTTGCCTTGATACACCCTCCCCAAAAAGACTTTGAAACAAGTAGTCTAGGATGTTCACATCAATGTGAACTTGAGGAGGTTGCTGAGTAGGTACAGTTACAAGAGAGGATGGTGAGTCCTTAATGTCCATACTCCTTGAAAAACTCCCTGGTTCTGTGATTGTAGTGACTTTCTCCCCCTTTTTGGTAGCATCACCCTGTTGTATAGGTGAGCTAGGAGTTAGGTCAACCACATCCTCAGGTTCTTGTGTTCCTGGTTGAGTTCTTCTTAAAGGTCTCCCAGCTAGTTTTCCGTAAGATAAGATATCTCAAGTTGCTGATCATTGACCTTATTGTTTAAGGTAGTCACTTGAAATTCAAGATGACTAACTTTTGAAACTAAGTAAGTGCATGTGTTTGTCAGTTGTTGCACCTTTAGTCTCAGATTCCCCTCATCTTCATCAGAAGAATCATGGGGGGATGAGAGAATTGGACCTAAATCCTCACTCTCATCACCAACTTGGGGTTTTGTCTGCTGGATTTCCTTTGCTCATTGATAGCCTCAGATGAAGTGTCAATGGGCTGAGTTGCCATGGTTGAGGTCTTAATGATGTAATCACTTGCAGAAGTGAGAGCCTCTTCCACATGGATCCCCTGAACAGGTTCAGAAGGACCCACCTCAGCAATGGGTGACTGATGTGGGATAGACATAGGGAAATCAGAAGCACTCCTCTCTCTACGAGTAGGTGATGAGTAGAGAGATTCATGGTGCTCACTGAAGCCTAAGTCCTCATCAGTATAGAATTCAAGGTTAGGAATTTGGGTATTTAAGTCCAAAGGCTGGGGATGGTAACTGTCCCCTGAAGGTTGTTCACTTGAGTGTTGAGACTCATAGTGAAAGCTTAAGGCAGTTTGGCTTATGAGCTCATCAGGCTGACCATGAGGAACATCAGCACTGATTCTTGAAAAGATGGGAGTGGTTTGCTCCTTAGGAGAAGTGGGAGCTCTAGTATCCACCTCTTCCTGTATGGGTGAGTGTATGGGGACCTACACAGACTCAATAGCTTGAGCAGGGGTTCGTTTGTATTTTCTTTGGTAGGTGAAGGTGATTTGTGGCTGTTTTGGTGGTTGAGATGTAGAAGGTGTGGGTTTAACACTAGCTTGTGTTGCTAGGTTGTCACCTTTAGCAATAAGCTCTAACATTTTATGGACCAGGGCTGTTTCTACCCCTAAGAAGCCTACAGTTGGCTTCTTCATAATCTTAAAGATGCCTGGTTCATCTGTCCCAATTTAAGAATATTATTAGTTACCCTCAACTGTGATCCAAGTTCACAGTTGAGAATGTGTTGAACATATCTAGGAAACATATAGTATTCACAGTTTGCAAGCAAGTTTGTGTAA
Organism: Flaveria linearis; assembly: GCA_024085815.1. NCBI lineage: Eukaryota > Viridiplantae > Streptophyta > Magnoliopsida > Asterales > Asteraceae > Flaveria > Flaveria linearis. Next base: position 63,942,316 of record CM044004.1, on the reverse strand, counting down.
ACAAATTGTGAGTACTTGAACTTGACCCCTTGTACCATTCCATGAACTATAAAGGAGAGATCCTCAGGAATCTGGTCCCACCCACCATGCTTGTTGGACAAGCTGTGAATCACTACATGGAGTAGGTATTTCCACTGAGATGAGACCTTCCCTTTCCTGAAGGTCTTTACAGAGAAATCTCCCTCATAGCCCATCTGCTCAAAGAAATAGTTGACAGCTTCCTTTGGGAAAGACAGTTCACCTTCTTCATCATCCAGCTAAAGATGGGTGTTGATGATGGCTGGAGTGATAAGGACTGTCCTTCCTTGCACTGTGGCAGACAGTGCCTTCTCCCCATCCATAATAACCTCTTAACATGTCCTCCAAAAGTCAAGCAGGTGATCCTCATAAAGAATAGGATCAATGGTGAGTGAGGTGTGGTAGTTGGATAGAGCAAGAAAATGGCAAACCTCTGAGAAACTATCATCTTTCTCAGAGTGCAACAAGGCAACTTGATTATGCTGCCTATGGAGTTTCATGGAGAAATTTGGGTTGTTTCTGTTTGGAATGTTGGCCATTTTGAAAAGCTTAAGGATGAAGAAAGGTGAAAAGCAAAAGTGGTTTCAGAGAGATCAGGGTTGAGGTATGGGTGAATTTTGGAGCAGGTAGAGGAAAGAGGTGTAACCGTTGGATATTTGTATAATTTTTGGATTTAAGACAAAGTTTAATGGAAAAGAATAAACTTTGAAATCCATTGTGTTGGTCCCACATCTGAAAAGTAGTTTGCTTTTTGCCCAAAAGGTAGTTTTCTTGGAACTCTAAAAAGTCTTCCGAAGTTAATTTAACTTCAGAAGTTTTGACCCTGAAGGTTATTTGCTTCGGAAGTTTTAACTAGAAAGCTTCCGAAGGCAAATTTTGCCACCAAAAATATTTCTAAGATTTTGAAGAATTTTGCAACTTGTGTAAAATTCTAGAAAACCTAAGGAATATCTTAAAAGAATTTTCTTCCAAAGAGAAACTGGGGCTTATTAAACTGATAGAATAGACAACCTATAACACACATAGTTTTAGAAATAATATGATTAAGTTTTTAAGAAAAGCTATTCAAAGTTGATCATCCCAATAGCTGATATAAGATATTTAAATCTTTGTTCATCAAAAGCTTTTGTGAACAGATCAGCATATTGTTCATCTATATGAACTTTGATTAGTTTGATTAATCTTTTTTCAAAATTATCTCTAATCAGATGATACCTGATGTTGATGTGCTTAGTTCTTGAGTGCTGCACTGGATTTTCTGTGATTGAGATAGCACTGTTGTTATCTATGTGAATGGGAGTCTCTTTGAAGTTGAATCCATAGTCTAGCATCTGATTTTGAATCCAAAGCACTTGAGCACAGCAGCTTGCAGCAGCAATGTATTCAGCCTCAGCAGTTAATGCAGATACACAGGATTGTTTCTTGCATTGTCAAGAGACTATCCTTCCAGCAAGAAACTGACATCCCCCTGATGTAGACTTTGCAGTCATATTGCATCCACCATAATCACTATCTGTATATGCATACAGATTGAAGTCAGAGTTTTTAGGATACCAAAGGCCAAGAGATGGAGCTCCTTTAAGGTATCTTAAAATTCTTTTGACAGTGATTAGGTGTGACATCTTGGGGTTAGCCTGATATCTTGCACAGATGAAAGTGGCAAACATAATATCTGGCCTGCTAGCTGTAAGATACATAAGAGATCTAATCATAGCCCTGTAGAGATGTTCATCAACACACTCCCCCTCAAGATCAGGTCCAAGGGAGTGGTTTCTAGCTATGGGTGTCTTAGCAACCTTACATTCAGTCATGTTGAACCTTTTAAGTATGTCTTGCACATACTTTGACTGATTTATGAAGATACCATTGTCAACTTGCTTCACTTGAATCCCTAGAAAGAAATTGAGTTCCCCCATGGCACTCATTTCAAATCTATCCTTCATCAGCTTTTCAAAGTCTTTGCAAAGCTTTGAATTAGTTGACCCAAAGATGATATCATCTACATATACCTGAACTAGCATTATGTCATTTCTTGTTCCTTTGATGAAGAGAGTTCCATCAATAGTACCTCTTTTGAACCCATGTTGACAGAGATACTGAGATAGTGTCTCATACCACTTTCTTGGTGCCTGATGTAGCCCATAGAGAGCTTTGTCAAGCTTGCAGACATAATCAGGATGATCAGAATCTGCAAAGCCAGGTGGTTGTTTGACATACACCTCTTCATCAATCACTCCATAAAGAAAAGCACACTTGACATCAAGTTGATAGACCTTGAAGTTCTTGGATGCAGCAAAAGCTAGGAATATCCTAACAGCTTCAAGTCTTGCTACAGGAGCAAAGACATCAGTGTAGTCAATCCCTTCTTCTTGAGTATACCCTTGAATAACTAGTCTAGCCTTGTTCTTGATGACAAGTCCTCTATCATCCTTCTTATTTCTGAAAACCCATTTTGTAACTATGGTAGTCTTCCCATGAGGAAGAGGACATAGGTTCCAAACCTTTTGTCTCTTGAATTGAAGCAACTCCTCTTGCATAGCTTCAACCCAACTTCCATCCTTTAGAGCTTCATCAATCTTCTTAGGCTCTATTTGGGATAAGAAACAAGAGTGAAGACAGATATTTGCATTATGAGACTGTCCTCTTGTTCTTACACCGGTACCAACATCTCCAATGATGTTTGTACAGGGGTGAGACTTGTGGATCCTTAGTTGAGGAATCATAGCAAGTTGTTTAGACAGATCCAAATTGGAGAAATTCTGATCTGGCAAGGAGGATTCACCCTCTACAGCAGCACACCTATCAAGATTTACTTGATCCAATGAGTGTGTGACATCATTGAGATTTTCTTCAATGTGATGGTTCTCAGCATCAAGGAATTCTTGATCACTGTCACCACCACCATGTTCTCCAACATTTGAAGTTCCTACATTTGAGTTTTGTGCCTCAATACTGGAAGATGAAGGCAACTCAGATGTATCAGCAGGATTTGTCATTGATGTGCTGGTAGAAGCTTCATTTGCAGGATTAGTTACCACTGGAGCTGGAGATATGTTGCTTGAAGATCTTCTCAGCTCAATTCTTGGATCAGGATCACCCCTCCCAGTAATGTAACCACCTGCATCTCCTCTAAAAACAACTGGTCCTCCATCAATTCTTTCAAACTTGTGGAGTGGTGACCTATTGCCTGTCATGTGCCTGGAACAACCACTGTCAATGATCCACACATTTTTGTTTGTCTGTAGCTGTTCCTGCACAAAGAGATAGCTAGTTACATTTGGAAACCAAAGCCTCATTGGTCTTGGGCTCATTTAAATAGTTGAAGACAATGTAACAGTAATAGATCCTATGGTTGTGCTTTGAGGATCTTGAGCTGTTGTTGATGAAGAACCTTCAGTCTTTTGGTCTTTCTTTGACTTCCACACCACCTTTGGAAGTTCATACTTGACTTTAATACTTTAGAAGCTTTTGAGACTTCAGAAGTTTTGATGACTGGTCCTTCGGAAGATCTTGCCTGTACTGCAACAAGCTTCAGTACTTCGTAAGCATTCCTTTCTTCCGAGACCAAATTTTCTTCCAAAGGCGGTTTTCCACTTGCCTTCTTCTTCATCTTGGAACTTCTGAAGGAAACAGATTTTCCTTCCGAAGCCAAGTTCTTCTTGGAATTCTTGGAAGTCTCTTTGTTTATCATGTGAAGAGTACCCTTAGGATTATATGGACAATCCTTAGCCAAATGAGAGGTACTCTCACATATGACACACTTCAGTTTCTTCTTTCCAAGAGTCATCTTCATGGAAGAGCATTGACTTTGGTCACATCCCATCTCCATCTTCACCTTTGCAGGAGCTGAGACAGTTCTTTTGGGTTGAGAACTGTTCTTGGAGTTGGATGGTCCAGGTTGTGTAGCAGTAACACACAACAGATCAGTCTTCGTCTTGTTGCTGAGATGAGTTTCACATGAACCAGAATTCATGTCATTAGTCTTAACTACTTCAAACCCTGCAGAGATGAAAACTTGTTTCTGCTTAGAGTCAAAAGTAGCCTTGATCTCTTGAGCCTTCCTTGATTTTCTTTTGGCTTTCCTGATCAAGTTCTTTCTCCTTGACTTGGTCATCTCAACAGCTTTACTCTCCTTAGAGGAATGGTGACCCATCTCAGAATGCTTTTCTTCACGCAAACCAAAGTCATTCTTCACCATCTCCTCTTCATCCTCTTCAGTCAAAGGATCTATAAGGGGAAGCTCATCTTCACAAGTTCCATACCTAGGAGATCTTACAGACAAGATGGTGTGTGGAGGAGCTATCTCACTAGATCCCAGTCCCTGCTTGTTTTGATAATACACTTTTGCATGCAAGGATGAGGATATTATGTTCTTGAAGGTATCTTCTTAAAGAACACAATTTTCTGCCTTAGCTTTGCTGATCACAAGCTCAGCTTGGCATTCAGTTAACTTAGCTATGAGATCTTTGATCCAAGTCCTGTAATTTGTTAGCTCATGTTTAAGAGTTGAAATGGTTTTCTCTAAATCTTCTATTTTAAGTTTATAGTCATTTTCAGCTCTTTTAAAATCAGCTTTCAAGATGTTCAAGGACTCAATGTCAGATCTCAGCTCTAAGTTATATGACCAGTATCTATTAACTTTAGCAATGCATTCAGAAGAGCAAAGATTTTCCAATACCTTGGTTTCATCATGATCTGCCATGAGAGCTTGGTTTGGAGATGCATCTTCTATCTGAAAGCTCCAGTCAAAGCCTCCCTCTTCAACAGCAACTGCAGCCTGCTGCTTTGGGTTCTCATTCTGATGAGCTTTCTCAGTGTAGTTTGGTCTGGTTTATGTCTGGCCACCGTTTGTTCTTGGTGCCTTACACTCTCTTGCAAAGTGCCCCATCTGGTTACAGTTGTAGCACTTTACTTTGCTTTTGTCCAGCCCAAACTTTCCACTGAATGTATTGCTTGGAAATCTTCTCCCAGTCCTCTTGTAGAACTTCTTGGCCCTGTGAGTGAGAAGAGCCATTTGCTGAACTATCTCCATGTACTCCAGATCATCTGGATAGATACAGTCCAAGTCTTCAAGAGTAAAAAGAAGGTTGTTAGAGGTTTCATCAGCTGAGACAAAGGCATGAGATGAACTTGTCTCTTGGAAGGGACTTCCTTGAGTGTAGCTTTCTCTTGGTGTCTCTGGAAGAGTGATGAAAGGCACCTTCTGTGAGTTGTCAGGGTAGCATAACAACTGATGTTATGGTTCAATGTATTCCCTTTCATTCACATGAAGAGCTGAACTCAGTTGGTTATTGGAGTTACCAGAGGAATTTTGCATGTTCATCTCCATCTGGAATGCACTTAGGATACCATACAACTCTATAAGAGTAAGAGTTTTAAGATCCGAAGTTCTCTTGATCACAACACAATAATGTGTCCATAGTTTAGGAAGAGAAGACATGAACTTCCTTACTATGTCCCTGTTCTCAAGAGTTACTCCAATATCCACTAGAGTGTCCACTATCTCAAAATACCTGAAGTGTTGTTGAGTCAGTGTCTCACCAGCCTTGAAGGTGAAGTTTTCAAACTGCTGCTTAAAGAGATCCTCTTATTCTCTTTAGTTTCCTTGGATCCTTCATACATGAGCTTCAGTGCTTCCCATAGATCTTTAGCTGTCTTGCACTTCTTGAAGCCTCTGTAGATGGAGTTTGGAAGAGCAGTTTGAAGACAAGTCATGGCCCTTTGATCAAGCTCTATTCTCTTCCTGTCTTCTTCTGAGTAATCATTTACATCTTTAGGGATGATACGATTACTAGTAGCAGAAGTAGTGCTTGGTATGAAGGGACCATTGATAACTGAGTCCCACATCCTTGAATCTTGACACTTGATGAAGCCTTCCATTCTTGTGCACTATGTGTCAAAATCTTCAGGAGTGATCAGTGGAGACTGGTCATTGTACCAGTTTCCATATCAGCTTTAGAAAGAGCTGCCATTTGAGTTGTTAAGTATTTTGTGTGTGTGAGGGATCTTAAGATGGTGAGATCTTATATCAAGAGCCTGGATGCTCTGATACCAAATGCAGGACCGGGTGAAGGGTTAGCACTTACAACACAGCAACACAATAAAGAGATTGTATTTAGAACACTTAATAAATCAAATGGGGAACCGGTTATGGTGATGCTAAGAACACAAGTAAACTTAGAAAGGAACAAGATAACAATACAAGTGGTTGGTTTTCAAGGATGTTGTATATTGCTTCTCAAGTTCAAGTTACAAGTATTCAGCATTCTTACCTTACAAGACTTTAAGATACTATATACTACAACCTACAGACGGCCATACTTTGAAGGCCAGCTGGATACATGAACTAGACAACACAATCCATGTAAGGTCAAAAGGAAGATTGCCTTTTGGATAGTGACTATGACATGCCATAGCTCACATCCTAATGTATTACAAAAAGGATAAAAGTACATAAAGTAGAAAAGTTTGACCCAAGACCTCAATTTACAGTTTTCCTAAAGCATGGACCTTTTCACCAACTCATATAAGTTGGTGACCAACAAGAGTGGGCAGCGGCAAAGTGGTTCAGCTTTTCAGAAAAAGTACATCAGATAAAAGCATGTATGATAAAAGTCTTCGGAAGAATCTGTCTTGGTTTCTTGGCTTTGGAAGACTTTGTCTTGAAGCTAAGAAAGAATTCATTTTTGGCTTCTAAAGATGTTGGTCTTGACTTCGGAAGATTTTACACTTAGAATGTTTCTAAAGTGGTGTAAAACTTCCTCAGCAGTTCTACTTACATGTTATGTGCAGCATTCAGGAAGACTTGATCATTTCATAGAAACTACTGAAAGAAGACTGTCACAACTACTGAAGAATACTTCTTCAGCTATTGTGACAACTACTGAAAGAAGATCATCACAACTACTGAAGAGTACTTCTTCCGTTGTTGTGACAACTACTGAAAACTGTCTTCAGGCTTTGTCTTCAGACTTTGTCTTCAGTTGATATCTTCAGCTGTTGTCTTCACCTGTTACCTTCAGCTGTTGTCTTCAGCTGATGTCTTCAGCTATTGTCTTCAGCTGTTACCTTCAGCTGTTGTCTTCAGCTGATGTCTTCAGCTGTTGTCTTCAGCTGTTACATTTAGCTATTGTCTTCAGCTGATGTCTTCAGCTGTTGTCTTCAGCTGTTACCTTCAGCTGTTGTCTTCAGCTGATGTCTTCAGCTGTTGTCTTCAGCTGTTATCTTCAGCTGTTGACTTCAGTTGTTACCTTCAGCTGTTGTCTTCAGCTGTTGTCTTCAACTGATGTCTTCAGACTTTGTCTTCATCAGTTGTTATGATCAGTAGACAGTTACAAGATTGTTTTGGCTGCATCAGACTTCTAAGAATCCTTACAGGTTGGCGGGCTACTACAGGAGATTCATACAAGATTTTTCTAAGATAGCCTCACCTTTGACTACATTAACTCGTAAGGATGTAAAGGTCGTGTGGGTCGAGAAAAGGAGTGTGCTTTTGAGGAGTTGAAGATGAGACTAACACAAGCTCCTGTCTTGACATTACCCGAAGGTAGTGAAGACATAGTGGTATATTCGGATGCTTCTTATTATGGGCTAGGTTGCGTATTGATGCAACATGGAAGGGTGATAGCCTACGCGTCCCAGCAGCTGAAAACCCACGAAGTCAACTATCCCATGCACGATCTAGAATTAGCTGCGGTGGTTTTCGCGTTGAAGATTTGGCGGCACTACTTATACGGGACGAAGTGCACAATCTTCACTGACCACAAAAGCTTGAAGTACTTCTTCGAGTAGAAAGATTTGAACATGAGGCAGAGGCGATTGTTGGAACTTATAAAGGATTATGATTGCGAGATCTATTACCATCTGAGCAAGCCAACGTGGTGGCAGATGCCCTTAGCCGAAAGGAGAGACCCGAACCGATTTGAGTGAAAGAATATCAGTTGATTATGACCTATGACGTAATGACACAGGTCAAGTAGTTTCAAGACGAGGCTTTGAAAGAAGATCACCTTAACTCTGAAAGAATGAGAGGTCTAGTCGCAGAGTTGGGTGAAAACACTCTCGTTGTTAAGACCCGATATGGGCGGATGTGGATTCCTCGTTATGGGGATTTACGAGGAAGGATCATGGACGAGGCTCATAAGACTCGATACTCCATTCATCCCGGTACCACCAAGATGTATCAAGACTTGAAGAAAGACTACTGGTGGCCGGGTATGAAGCATGACGTAGCGGAGTATGTGAGTAAATGTCTTACCTGTTTGCAGGTGAAGGCGGAACACAAGAAGCCGTATGGGAAAATCCAACCATTGGATATACCGAGTGGAAGTGGGAGCACATCACCATGGACTTCATTACGAAGCTACCACGTACCCTGAAAGGTATGATGCTATATGGGTGATAGTTGACCGTTTGATGAAAAGTGCTCACTTCCTACCGATCCGAGATACGTATTCTTCTGAGAGACTCGCAGATCTATTCATCAAAGAGATTATAGCTCATCATAGTGTGCCGGTGTCTATTGTGTCAAATCATGACACTTGGTTTACATCTAAGTTTTGGAAGAAATTCCACGATGCGATGGGGACGAGACTACACATCAGCACAGCTTATCATCCTTAAACGGGCGGTCAGTCTGAGAGGACGATCCAGACACTCGAAGACATGCTTCGAGCATGCGTAATCGATTTTGGAGGAAGTTGGGATGACCATCTGCCGTTAGCAGTATTCTCGTACAACAACAGTTATCATGCCAGCATTGGCATGCCACCATACGAGATGCTATATGGTAGGAGATGTAGGACACCCGTTTGCTGGGTGATATTAGTCAGAAAGAGTTAGGGAGTATTGAAGTGATTGAGTCTACGACGGAGAAGCTCGAAAAGATCAAAGCCTTTATGAAGGCAGCCAAAGATAGGCAAAAGTCATATGCCGATAAGCAGCGTAGACCGATTGAGTTCCAGGTGGGTGATAGGGTCATGTTGAAAGTCTCACCTTGGAAAGTTATCATTCGGTTTAAAAAGCGGGGCAAGTTGAGCCCAAGGTATATAGGACCTTTCCGAATCATTGCTCGAGCAGGAGAGGTGACCTATAGATTGGAATTACATATGAGTTGAGTGGAATTCACCCTACATTCCATATATCTCATCTACGAAAGTGTTTAGCAGACGAGGATATGATTGTACCACCGGAAGAAACCAGTGGCGATCATTGATCGTAAGGAGAAGATGTTAAGGAATAAAGTGGTTCCTCTTGTGCATGTGCAGTGGAAGCACAGAAAGGGATCAGAGTCTACATGGGAGACTGAAGTGGAGATGAGACAGCATTACCCACATCTGTTCGAGGAATAACAGGTTTTGGGGACGAAACCTTACAAGGGGGTGGACTTGTAACACCCGGTCATTTCTTTTTATGAAGAAGGAATAAAAGTAAAGGGGTAAAAGTGTCAAAATGGTAAAATGTCAAAAAGTTGGTACAAAAGTGGGCATGGCCGCCCACTCTTGCCTGCATACTTCTTTCATTTTGTTCTAGAGAGAGAGAGAGAGCAGAAAACTCTCGGAAGTCTTAGAAGAAGTAGAAAAATTCGACGTTTTTGGTGAGTATTCTTGGTTTTACGGTGTTATAAATAGTTCTAGCCTCGGTTATGTGGTTGTGTGTTTGTGTGTGTTCGGGTGTGTGTCTTTGGTGGGGTTTTAGGTGTGTGAATTCGCTGCATACGGGTTTAAAAAGGAAGACACACCCAAAGTTGCACAAGGTGAGTTCTAGAATCCCCTTTTTAACATGTTTTTAACGATTTTGGGGCTAGAACATGCATGTGTGAATGTTTTTATAGAAATAACTTTCTACCCGTATATGTGTGTGTATGTGGGTGGGTGTATGTTTGGGTGTAAACAATGTTAAGGGTATGACTAAGTATGTATTTTGTTGCTTAGAATGTAAGAACTAAGCTTAGAACATGTTAGGTGTGAATTTGGGACTGAAAATAGGCTGAATAGTAGAAGTTAGTTGCTCAAACGTCTAAACAGTGGACCATGCGTCCAACGGCTTAATTTCCTAAGTGTTCCCAACCGCCCAAAAGCCCAACCGTCTAAATAGTGCCCAACCATTCAAACATGCCCATGCATCTAAGTGAAAAATGGCTAAGTTTAGGCCCAAACCGTCTGAATAGTGCCCAACTGCCTAAACAGGCCCATGCGTCTAAGTGAAAAATGGCTAAGTGTAGGCCCAAACGTCTGAATAGTGCCCAACCGCCTAAGTGCCCATGCGTCTAAGTCAGGCCCATGCGTCTGAATAGTGACCATGCGTCTGGACCTCCCATACGTCTAAGTGACTTCTTGCGTCCGAGATGCAGGGCCCATGCGTCCAAACAGGGCCCATGCGCCCAACACTTAGAATTTATTTCGGGAATTTTATGGGAGTCTGTGCAATTAGGGTTTGCAACAATATTTGACTAGGGTTATTAAATGCTTAATTCCATGCATATTCATGATTGACTTTATGATTCCTTATTATTGTCATTATCATTATTGTTAACCTTATTATTATTGTTATTAATATTATTATTATTGTATGACTTTACGTGGTATGTTTATGATCGAAACGAAAAGTATTATCATTAATAAAGTGAAAGATTAATGATGAAGAAAAGTGGAACGTAAATGAACGAATGAAAGTCTTGCAAGCAAATGTATAGTGGTGCACGGCCTTGTTGTCGTTAGCTCAACTGTGATACGGGTTAGCTACCCCTAAGGATGCACACAGGGTCAATCATTGAGATTGACAATAAGGTGAGCGACCCTGTTGTCACAAAAGACTCGGATAAAGTGCAATAATTGAGATTGCTAATGAGGTGAGCGACCCTGTTGTCGCAAAAAACTCGGAAAGATAATGATAAAAGTACGGAATGAATGAAAGATAATGAACGAATGATGAAGATAATAATGATATTACCTAAGTGTACGTATGATTTGTGATCACATGCAAAAGTAAAGAATAGTTCTTTAACGAAAGTAAAGTATGTTTTATTATAAAAACTAGGACTCACTCAACAACGTTGACTTTTATGTATTTTTCAGTTGGCAGGTAAAATGTTGCTGAGGATGGCACACGGGTGAAGCTACTCGGTGGGGCATGACTGATATCCATTCATACATGATAATACTGTTGTTTTGTAATGCAATTGAACAATTATTTTGTAGCCTGATTAAACCATGGTGTATTGCTTAATAACCGTATTTATAATGAGATGAATGACTTTTGTTAACTTAATTCCGCTACTTAAATTTGTAATATGTAACGTTTTATGTAATTATTGCTGTGAATGACTAACTGTGAGGTGTCTGGGATCGAGGTCTTACATTATACGATCAGCACCTTTGGAAATGTATTTGAATAGGTACTTGATAAGCATGCTCCAACCACAATATTCTATATTTATATGAGCATGATAATGAAAGCATATATCCTTGTTATATGGTACAACATAGGAGTTGTCTAATGCAATTCCATTGTTATAAACAGATTGACCAGTTAAGCGTCTTTTGTAGTGCACATAACAATTATTGTTAAATGTTGTTGTTTCCTTGTAATCTTTTGGGAATTGTTTTGAGCAAGATCCCATTTTCATGCATGGAGGGTTTGGCATAATGATGCCACAGGGGCCGTGCATCATTAATTCCGTGACAACCTTATATAGTTAAGGTTCTTTGATAGGGTTTGGGATTTCTGCTGAAATGTAGGTGTCTATTTGTTCTGAGCAATTTATCCTATATGACTGAGTTACCCATAGCAACAAATGGCAATGCGGAAGCCCTCTTTTTTGAAATTATATCATGTATAGATCTACACAATTAAATTTTAAAATATAAGTAAATAGATTGTGAAAGATTATTTTAATTTATATATACATAAAAGATAATTATTACCTACTACTACTTGGCCAAAAGGTTTTCTGTTCTTAAGGAAATTGAGCAGAGAATTCACTTTAATTTGGAAAAAACCCTTGCAATTATACCAGGACGATCTTGCGCTTTAAGTGAAGGAAATTGAGCAATGTATCTTTCAATTTCTGGCCATTTGACATTACATGTAAAGGTGATGAAGTATTGTGGATTTCTATGTACCCTACATATAGCCAGAGCGTCTTGATAATGCTTGTACATATATCGTGGACCTGCTGTAAAAGAAGAAGGCAAGATGATTCGTTTTCCAATGTCACATCCTTCAGCGTCACCACGAAGTAGTGCGTCATGAATTCCCTGTAGATATTCGGTTCTGAATATATTTTGATTCATTTTAATATAGTCTAGGCGGTTTTGCTCAATACAAACATAAGCATCGACCAAATATTGTTGGAAAAGACGACCTCCTCTTAAGAGTAATGTTTATAAGTTGTGTCGATCATGTAGTTGGTAGCTATAGAACATGTTCATTATTAAACTTTTATCTCGATCTGTATCATCAGCTTGTAATCGTAAGTTGCGAGACCATCCACTTTCACCGTATATGAACAACAAAGGATATTGTAATGCCATATATAAAGGGTGCATTTTGTTTATTCTTTGTGGATTACCGTCTTTGTGTCGAATGATTATGTCATAGTCATTAGCAGTCGGGTCATCTTCAAACACGATTGCACTAATGGAGTCAGAAGCTGGTTTATCATAGCACATTATATTATGCGAATTAAAAAGTTGAATTATGAAATTAGGCACATTTGTTTTTTGACAAAGATCTCTAGCTATACGAAAAAGTTTAACTAATTCATTACAACTATCAAGGATGTTGGTTATGGTCGAAACAATTTCACTTGTAAGAGTTGAACATGTGTTCTTATCAAAAAAACAAAGTCTGTTGTTAACCTCATTCTCTGTGTCATATATATACATTTGAAGAAACCTAGGACCTTTAGTAGACGGAGGGCATAAGGAGCCCAACCAATGGTGAACTTGACCTTCAATCTTAAAAACATATGGATTTGAGTTGTTATTAACAGTGTCGTCAACTTTTGCGCCAAATGATGTCATAGAAAACATCGAATTGTACGCACATATGTTGGCAAGGAAGTCAAATTGTTCAAATAGTTGTACCATTGTTGGATGAGGAGTTGATGGAAAATGAATTTTTACATGACCTCCTTTACAACATTGGTTATATCTAGGTTGTCGATTTGTAGATGATCTAATGGTACGATCATCAATCCAAAAGCAAGCGTTGCAATATTCACATATGCAAGTACAATCCCCATTATCTAAGTAGAAGGATACATTAGATGAAGAAGTAAGTGAAGAAGAACGGTTACTTGACTTTGTTATTTTTGGACATTTGACGTATTTTTTTGTGTGTATAGAAGGCTGTCTTGAAAGAGCATTGTGTTCATGTATACGTTTTTTTGATTTTGACATTTGTGTGTAGAAGGAAGTGATGATGGAGGCAATGGTTAGATAAAAATATGAAGGTTATATGTGGCAACCTAATATGTGTTTATATCAGAAAATGAAAAAAAATAGAGTGCAAATAAAAAATGCGTTAATAATAAAGAGAAGAGTTGGAACCTGTGTAGTTCTTGTAGTCCATGCAATGTCAAAGTTGTCAAATTTGTAAGAGCGATTAGTAAGATCGACTTACTTGAAATTTAAAAAGGGGTTTTTTGGTGACAGCTTCTTAAACCTGTTATAGTGGGAGAAAATAATAATTAGTAGATTTAATTATAAAAAATATATATTATGAAGTACAGTAAAACATTACCTTTAAAAATTTTACATTGATATTAATGTTGCAGCAGATAAAATAAGTTGTGTCTGCAAAAAAAAAACACATATATCATCAGATATAAAGATCCTTTATTACAAAAAACCAATAATATACCCACAAAAAGATTATACTGAAAATAATGGGTCAATGACAATTAATGGCATGAATAAATGCATACATGTTTAGTACAAAAGTATTTTTAAAACATAATGTAAATTTGAATACTAATTCAAAACAATATGTACTTATTTATTTTATGCACATTACATGAATAAACTTAACAATTGTTAGGGTACATAATGTAATATATAGTAGAATGTGCAAAATATAGGTAAAGTTTTCATTAAAAAGCATAATAGGCTAGTATATACGAATTGTGTAAATTGAAAATCATATTTAGATAGATTTGCAGATAGATATGTGAATGCATCAATTAACAAAATGTAAAAAAAGTCATCCTAGTATTAATAAATAAGAAGTAACTCCATGTACTAAAGCAATGGGAATGTCAATATTGAATTGTTCAACAGGGAGTGTTTAATCTAACCTACGCTGTGAAATGTTAATATATGATTATCAAATAGAATTATATTAACATATTATATGGCAATAGTATAAATGATGAAATAGATGAAGATAATATTTGCAAGGCATAAAATTCTAATATGTTAACCCATTCTATGGGGAGTAGGTCTGTATAATCATCTAAATTATGAAAATCGTTTACAGTTAAAAGTAAATAAATTAAGAAACTGAAAATTTTAAACCGGATAGACACAACAATTCAATCGATTCCTGACGAAATGTTGTAATTCTTAGGCAAAATGAAAAATATAGCCGAAGCAATTAAGAGATGTGATTAATCTACAAATATCGTTGAATATTATTATGAAAAAATTAAGTAAAAAATCTAGAATTAGAAACCGAATGTTAAATTCTTGAAATATACCAGAAGCAATCATCTGCACATGCGGAGCATCATAGGGGCCCGGGGGGGCTATTTTTCATCCGTATTATTAAATTTTAGTCCGATAGTGTTAAATTTTTGGCCCGGTAGTGTAAATTTTTATATAAATATCGAGTTCGTCCCACCTAAAAAAAATTAATTTCACCCCGCCCCGCACGAAACGAAACAGTTCAATCTCCACCACTGATGATCTGGAGGTGTGAAACGGCTGTCGCGATTGTTGGAGATGGTGGAGATGGTTAAGGGGTGATGGTGAAGACGGTGATTAATAACCTGGATATTTGGAAATCTAAGACAGTGGTAAAGACGATTGTAGGAGGATGTACGGATGCATAGGTGCTTGCAATTACCGGAGATGGTGGTTGCAGGCAAAGGCGGGGGTGGCGCAGATAGTACCTTGGGGAGACGGTGAAATTGGCAGTGGTGGTCGCAAGCATAGGCAATGGTGGTTCCAAGGGAAGGCGGTGTGACGGTTGCGATGGTGGTTGCAAGGGAAACCGGTGGTGGAGTATATGGCCGTATAATGTTATTTGCTGTTAACCGATAAACGGTGGTAGAGATATTGACGTTATATAGCATATGCTAGATATTCGGTTTCTAATTCTAGATTTCTTACTTAATTTTTTCATAATAATATTCAACGATATTTGTAGATTAATCACATCTCTTAATTGCTTCAGCTATATTTTTCATTTTGACTAAGAATTACAACATTTCGTCAGGAATCGATTGAATTGTTGTGTCTATCCGGTTTAAAATTTTCAATTTCTTAATTTATTTACTTTTAATTGTAAATGATTTTCATAATTTAGATGATTATGCAGACCCATTCCCCATAGAATGGATTAACATATTAGAATTTTATGCCTTACAAATATTATCTTCATCTATTTCATCATTTATACTACTGCCATGTGATATTTATATGTTAATACAATTCTATTTGATAATCATATATTAACATTTCACAGCGTAAGTTAGATTAAACACTCCCTGTTGAACAATTCAATATATGAATAAGGGATCTAAAATTACAAAATAACATGCATCTTTACTGGTTGAGAAATCTAATACACTGAATATATGAAATCAAAGTGACTCATATTCATATGATGCTGATTAATAATGAATAAGGGATCTAAAATTACAAAGTAACATGCATCTTCAGTGGTTCAGATATCTAATACACTGAATATATGAAATCAAAGTGAGAAATGGATGATATAACATACCTAATACACCAAATTAAAAGAATATGAGGCGGCAGTCGTGACGAAGTGAAGATACTGATGGTGGTAATGACCATTCCTCACGAAGACATCTCCAGATAGAGACGTTACATGTGGTTATTAATGGAGGGGAGACGAAGGGAGTAATGGTAATCCGGTGATTATTAATGGAGGGGAGCCGGTGGTTCCGGTGGTTATTAACGGAGTATGCCGGTGGTTATTAACAATAGGAAGACGGTTATTAATAGAGGGGGAATGGTTGTTTCTGAAGTTGGAGATGATACAGAGGAAACTGTGATTTCATATGTGGTTAACGGTGGGTGACGGAGGACGGAAGGAAAACCCACCCATAATAAGGGTATAGAAATATTAATCAATTGAAACTAATTTGACTAGTTATCTCATCACAAAAATTATTCATATAATTAATGCCTTGTGAACCCATTCTATATCATGAACAAACTGGCCATCATAGTTACCACCTTGTGCTTCTGCAAACAATGTGTTCTCGTCGTATGTCATAAACAACTGATCGTGAATGTTGCATTTCCGTATAAAATTATGAACGTCGAAACATGTTGGACCAAAAGAACCAATGAGCCAGATCAGAAAAACCTTTGAGTCCCACAAGACATCACAACAACTGCTGAAGACTTCAACAGCTGATGATGACAAAGACTGAAGACCATCAGCTAAAGTACAAAGACTGAAGACCATCAGCTGAAGTACAAAGACTGAAGACTTCATCAGCGGAAGTACAAAGTCTGAAGACATCAGCTGAAGTATAAAGTCTGAAGACATCAGCTGAAGTACAAAGACTAAAGACAACAACTGAACACATCAGCTGATGACAACAACTGAAGACATCAGCTGATGACAACAACTGAAGTTCAAGTCTGAAGTCAAGTACTGAAGCCTTCAGAGTATGTCACAACAGCTGAAGAAGTATTCTTCAGTTGTTATGATGGTTTTCCTTTCAGTAGTTTCTTATCAGTAGTTGTATTTTACATTTCAGTACTTGTAAAACGTCTGAAGAGCATGTTCTTCAGACGTTGTAGTTTCAGTAGTTTTATTTCAATAGTTGTAGTATTAGTTAACACTTGTCTTTTTGTAAGAAGATGTCAGCTGTTAGACATCTTCAGTAGTTTAGTCTTATTTCAGTAGTTTGTTGTAATAACGGTTTGATGTCACTGTCAAGTGACATCAGATGACGTCATCTTTCCTATAAAAGGAAAGATGACGTCATCTTTCCTATAAAAGGAAAGATGACCTAATTGTAAAACGGGCCTAAGCATGTGATTGAATGAAATACACCTTTTCGCAGAAATTCTCTCTCTCTCTATAACCTACTGTTTCATTGCTATATCTCGTGTGTTCTTGTTATAATTTGTTCTAATTCTTGTGCTAATTCCGCTGCAAATCCAATCTGATTGATCAAACTAGATGCTGAGATCCTTTCAAATGGTATCAGAGCTGGTTAATCATTGATCGATTTAACAATTGATCATTGAAACTGCTCTTTCGACATCTACGTTTGATCGAATTAGCAAATTTGCAAGAATCGGTTATAGAGATTGAGTTTCTGCTGCTTCTAGTAATTAAATTTGAGGTTCTCGTGGTTTTGAGCTAGATTTAGTGCAATTACTTTGAATTAGCTTGAATTTGTTCAATGGAGACACCAACAAATGATCCTCATAATACTGGCTCCTCAACAAAGCCCCCGATGCTTGTTAGGAGTGAGTATAACATATGGCAACGACGTATGCTCCATCATCTGTCCATCAACAGCGTTGGTTGTTGGAAATCTATGGTGCATGGACCATACAAGCCTATGGTGAGTCTTCCTGAATCAAATGAGAGGGTTCCGAAGAAACCTGATCAATATTCGGAAGAAGATCTAAAGCTGTTCGAGATTGATGCTAAAGCCCATGGAATTCTGGCCATGGCACTGCCTAATGAAATCTATTCAGGGCTTATGCATCATGAAACTGCTCATGATCTCTGGGTTGCTCTGAAGGAACAATTTGGAGGAACTGATGAGGTCTTAGCAAACACTAGGGAAATCCTCGCCTAACAATACGAGACATTCTCTCATAGGAAGGGTGAGACTCTGACTCAACAGTTTGAGCGATTCTCATGTTTGATTTCTGAGCTGAAAATGGTTAACCAGGAGTATTCAAATAGCCAGATGAACAACCGATTCCTCAGATCCCTGCCTGAGAGATGGGACACTTATACCATTGTCCTACGCTCCAGTGCAAATCTGGATACTCTATCTCTCATCCAACTTCATGGGAAACTGCTCACATTTGAAAGAGAGATAGAACAGAAAAGGAAGTTGTCCACATCTGGCAAGCTCACTGATGACTTTGTATCAGACAATACTGCACTGATAGGTCAAGATTCAGAATATGCTACATCAGACAGTGCCTATGATGAGCATATTGATTTCTCTACTAATGTAGAACATGCTTTTGTTGGTGTGGATGGTAGTTCAGGAGGTAGCAGTGATAACTTGTGCTTTCTGATGGAGGATTTGAAGGGCATTCCAGATGATGATCTGGAAGAGATGGATATTTTGAGCCAAATGGCAATGATTAATATCAGATCTCAGAAGTTCTATAAAAGAACTGGCAGGAAATTTGCTGGTCTCTCTGGCAAAACCAAAGTTGATTTTGACAAGAGCAAGTTGAGGTGTCACAAGTGCCATAGGCTTGGACACTTTGCTAGAGAGTGTAGATCATCTGGATCTAACTCATTTGCACCCTTTGTGACTTTTCCAAGCAATAGCTCATAGAACAAAGGGCAACATTCCACCAGTTCTGGTCATCCATCACAAGCTCAGTCATCACCTGCATATTTTGTCCCTCAAGGTCATATGCCATATCCTTACCCCTGTTTCTACATGCCACAGACCAGTCAAGTTCAAGCACCCATTGCTTAACAACCACATGCTCTCCCTGAGCCTCAACCATCCCAGTCTCATTAACAATCTCAACCTCAACAACACAGCTTTTTCACCCCAGGAGTTATTGACTGGAGCAGTTTACCAAATGATATGTCTGGTCATGAACAACTGTTTCCTGGTGCTGGTCAACATGGTGGTGACAATCCTTTTGGGAACCTTGCTCTCATGGCCCTGGGGTCTGCTGATAGCTCATCCTCTAATGCCTCTACATCACAGGTATCACAGGTATCTTCAGAGGCTAAGGCCAAGTTATGTTCTGATTCATGCATAGCAATATTTGCATCTATTAGAGAAGCAAATGTAGCTTTAATTAATAAAAATCTTGAGCTAGAGCAAGCACTTTCCAAAAGAAAAGCTAAATTTGAGTCTGTGCTTAATGATAATAATAATGAGATTTATAAACTTAAATGACAAATCACAGATGATAAGGCTAGGGAAGAGGTACTTCTAGAGAAGTACAAAGACCTCAAAGAAACACTTGCAGCTACCCAGGTAGAGTGTGATCGCTGGGTACAATCCTACAAGGGTTTTGAAATACTTCTCAGCAAACAATCAGCTTCCAATGTGAAGTTTGGCATTGGTTATAATCACACTGCTCCTCCTATAGATTTTACTCCCAGAGTAGAAGTAGAATCTGAAGGAGAAAGCAATAACCAATCCTTCTCATCATGTGATTTACTCTCTGATAAAGCACCATCAGAGGTTGAAGTTAGCATTAATTCCTTACAAAACCAATCAGCTGATACTGAAACAGCTGTTGGTTCAAATGCTGACAGTCACATGATCAAAAAGTTGATCACTTCAGGTGTTATCTCATAAGGTACTGAAAGTACTGAAGAGCAAGTTATAACACCTGAAGAACAAACCCAATCTACTGCAAGTACTGAAGGGAAAAAAACTGCAAGTAGAAAAGGTTTGAAAACTACTGAAGAAGATATCAGGAAAGCAAGTACTGAAGGGAAGAAAACTGTAAGTACTGACAGAAAACTGCAGAAGAACAAATCTTCAGTAGTTTCATCTTCTTTAGCAGATGATCAACTAAAGATGAAGAAAAAGTCATGTGAAATATGTGGCATATTCAATCATCTTACTGATGATTGCTGGTATAAAAAGGGCTCCAAACTCAACCAAAATGAGAACATTAAAAAGAAAATGAACAAAATGAAAACTGAGTTTGAGACCAAGTTTGTACCAACAACATCAAAACCTGTAACCCCAAAGTCCAAAAAGAAATCCAAAAAGGAAGGGGTTAATTAGGCAACAGCTGAGGTTGCTCAAAGGAAGATGGTACAACACAGGAATCCATCAAACTCAAGTACTAATGTGTCTGATGAGCTGAAGGCTTTATCACAAAATCAGACACAACTTGTTATGATGGTTCAACATCTATTGGGGAGAGTCAACCAATTAGATGCTCCTGTGCTGAAACCACAGAAAAGGAAATCCAAGCCAAAAGAATCCTCTTCTACACCATCTCCATCACCTCAGGCTGTTATTCATAACAAACCAGTTAGTGTAACATCTGTTGATGAGAACAGACCCAAAACCAAAAAGGTTTGGATCTCAAAAACTAACTAATTTATTATGATAAATGCAGGGTTCTTCAGCATGCCAAAGAAGCATCTGGTATGTAGACAGTAGAGGATCTATGCATATGACAGGGAGCAGCTCTCTTCTTAATGACTACTCTCAAGGAAAGAAAGGGTTTGTCTCTTTTGGCAATGATGCTAAAGGTTACATCATCAGCAAAGGCTTTGTTTCTAATGGGGAAATAAGGTTTGATGATGTTAACCATGTGGAGAATCTCAAGTACAACCTCTTAAGTGTCAGTCAAATATGTGATAAAGGCCATGTTGCTCTTTTCACCAGCCAGAACTGTAGGATTCTGTCATCCAAAGTTCTGAGTTTTATTGACAAGGTGTTGGATGAATATACTCTCCTAAAGACCAACAAGACAGGAAGAGTATATGCCTTAGATCTTTCAAAGAAAATTGATCTAAAAGGCCATCCTTGCCTATTCTCTAAGGCTTCTCCTCAAGAATCTACTCTATGGCATAGAAGGCTGGGTCATATGAATCTCAAAAACATGAACCAGCTGATACACCATGGTTTAGTAAGAGGGTTGCCTATGAAGGAGTTCAAATGTGAAGACAACTGCACTGCCTGCTTGAAAGGAAAGCAACACAAGGTCTTATTTCCTCTAATAGAAGAGCCAAAGTCCACTGCCTGCTTGCAATTACTGCATATGGATCTTTTTGGTCCTGTCAGAGTAATGAACATGGCAAAGAAGAAATACCGTCTGTTAATTGTAGATGATTACTCCAGATTTGTATGGACTTTCTTTTACATTCCAAAGATGAGGCTGCAAAAGCTATTATGAACTTTGTGTTGTATGTGGAGTAGCAGTATTCCCTGCTAGTCAAGTGTGTGAGGAGTGACAATGGCACAGAATTTAGAAATCACACACTTGATGACTTCTACCTGTCCAATGGAATCAAGAGGCAGTTCAGCATTCCAAGAACTCCTAAACAAAATGGAGTGGTGGAGAGAAAGAACAGGACCCTCATTGAAGCTGCAAGGTCAATGTTGGCTGACTCAAGTTTGCCACTGACCTTTTGGGCTGAAGCTGTCAACACAGCTTGCTATGTGCAAAATAGAGTATCAGTGAATCAGAGGTTGATGAAGATTCCTTATGAAGTGCTACATCATTTGGCCCTTTTGATTTCATTCTTTAGAGCCTTTGGGTGTCCCTGTTACATTCTCAACATAAGCAATCCACTCCAGAAGTTTGAATCAAAGGTGGATGCAGGGTATTTTGTTGGTTATTCATCAACTTGCAAGGCATACAGAGTTTTCAACTACAGAACAAAGATGGTTGAAGAGACTTTGCATGTGAAGTTTAATGAATCTCCAAAGGACAAGATTCCATAAAACCCTGTGGTGTTATTTGATTTGGACATATTGCAATATGTTCCTTATCAGGCTCCAGCTGTTGTTCCTGTCAACAGTTCTCCACCAGGTGGTACTGATGATGATATAGACAGTACTCACCTTTTCAGGTTTAGTGACCAACTGCCTAAGTCATCTAAACCTGATGCTCCTGTAGCTTCAGCAGCTCCATCCATAACAAATGCTGATGAGATTTCTGAATCTTCTACTTCATTTGAGTTGCCATCTCCAACATGTTTCAAGAGTCTTCATCATCATCTGTTGCTGCTGAAGGTCCTACAAACACTTGCACAGATCTCATTGTTTATCAAGAGCTGAAGAATCACCCAATGTCTCAAATCATTGGTGATATCAATGCTAGAGTTTCAACCAGGAGTCAATTGTCCAATTTTCGCTTCTATGCTCTCTTTATCAGTCAGCAAGAGCCAAAGAACTATCATGTTGCACTAAGAGACAATGGATGGGTTGAAGCCATGCAGCTTGAGCTTCTTCAGTTCAAAAAGCAGCAAGTGTGGGAGCTTGTTCCTTTACCCCAAGGTAAGTGTGCAATAGGCACTAAATGGGTGTTTAGGAATAAAACAGATGAAAAAGGCCAAATTGTTAAGAACAAGCCCAGGCTGGTTGTACAGGGGTTTGCACAAGAAGAAGGTATTGATTATGATGAAACCTTTTCCCTTGTAGCCAGACTGGAGGCAATTAGATTGTTCTTAGCTTATGCTGCCTTTCACAATCTTAAAGTTTTTGAAATGGATGTCAAAAGTGCCTTTTTATATGGTAAAATAAAAGAAGAGGTTTATATGTGTCAACCACCAGGTTTTAAGGATAATAAACATCCTGATTGGGTGTATAAGCTTGATAAGACTCTTTTATGGGTTGAAACAAGCTCCTAGAGCCTGGTATGAAACATTATCAAATTTTCTTCTACAAATAATTTCACTAGAGGCTCCATTGATAAAACTTTATTCATAAAGAAAGTGGGACAGCATAAGCTACTTGTTCAAATTTATGTTGATGATATATTTTTGCATCCTCTGATCCATAGTTGTGTGATGAATTCACAAAGCTAATGCAGTAAAAGTTTGAAATGAGTGCCATGGGAGAATTACAGTTCTTTATGGGTTTGCAAATCAAACAAAGGGCTGATGGAACATCTATTCATTAGTCCAAATATACAAAAGATCTTTGAATAAGTTTGATTTACAAAACTGTAAGCCCTGTTCTACTCCCATGAGCAGCACCACACAACTGGATGTTGATCAGAAAGGTAAAGCGGTTGATGAAACCCTTTACAGATGTATGATTGGGTCCTTGATGTACCTTACAGCTTCTAGACCAGACATTATGTTTGCAACTTGTGTCTGTGCTAGATTTCAGGCTGCACCTAAAAATCCCATTTGATTGCAGTCAAAAGGATCTTTAGATATTTGCAAGGTACTCAATCACTAGGACTTTGGTATTCCACTGGGCATTCTTGCAAATTAGTTGCTTTCTCTGATAGTGACTATGCAAGGTGCAAAGTGACCAGAAAATCCACTTCTGGAGGATGCCAATTCCTAGGCAATTGTTTAGTTTCTTGGCAGAGTAAGAAACAAACTTCAATTACTACATCAACTGATGAAGCAGAGTACATTGCTGCCGCAAGTTGTACATCCCAGATACTCTGGCTTCAAAATCAACTATTGGATTATGGCATTACAGAGACTAAGACTCCATTACTAATGGATAGTTCTTCAGCTCCTTGTATTGTTAAGAATCCAGTCTAGCACTCTAGGACCAAACATATTGAGATCAGACATCATTTTATTAGGGATTGCTATGAAAAAAGGTCTAATTGATCCAAAGTTTGTGCCTAGTGCTGATGAGCTTGCAGATATATTTACTAAGCCTTTAGATAGTGCCACATTTCAAAATTTGGTGCTAAGGCTTGGTATGCTGCAGCTGGAATAAATTGACTAATACTAGTGCTGATTAGACAAGTACTGATGAGCATTAGTATACAAAAGTCAAAAATAAGTACTGATGAGTTATTTAGTCTTCAACATTTTTCATAACTACTGAAGACTAAAATACTTCAAAGTACTGAAGTACATTATTTGTTGAAAACAACTGATGTAGTTACAACTACTGATGGGGTTATAACTACTGATGCCTATTTCAACAAATAAGTACTGAAGAACAAATTTTGTTCAAAAGTACTGATGTGTAATTTTATACATTAGTACTGAAGACAATATTTGTTCACAAGCTCTGAAGAATAATTTATTTCATCAGATCTTATGAACATCTGTTCACAAGAGCTGAGGAATAAATATTCACAAGAGCTGAAGGCCAATGAAACATCTGAAAATCAGACAAAGTCTGATGAGTAAATGT
This sequence comes from Flaveria linearis, assembly GCA_024085815.1. Classification (NCBI taxonomy): domain Eukaryota; kingdom Viridiplantae; phylum Streptophyta; class Magnoliopsida; order Asterales; family Asteraceae; genus Flaveria; species Flaveria linearis. The sequence goes on along the minus strand of CM044004.1, from coordinate 63,918,060 downwards.
TGAGGTCAGAATGAAACAACTGAATTGACGACAACAGCTGATGAGTAAATTTACTCTTCAGCTGATTCCTACATCTGCTGTTTCATTTCAAAACAACTGAAGGACAAAACCATGTCTTCAGTAGTTTTATAACTACTGATGACTAACACCAAGTCCTCAGTTGTTTACAACTGAAGCCAAAACCATGTCTTCAGTAGTTTACAACTACTGATGTCAGTAGTTTACAACTACTGATGACTAACACCAAGTCTTTAGTTGTTTACAATGTCTGAAGATGAAAACCATATCTTCAGTAGTTATCAACTACTGCTGATTAACAACAAGTCTTCAGTCGTTTACAACATCTGAAGGAAAAAACCATGGTCTCAGTAGTTTCAACTACTGATGACTAACACCAAGTCCTTAGATGTTTACAACCTCTGAAGGTTAAAACCATGGTCTCAGTCGTTTCAAACAACTGATGACTAACACCAAAACCTTCAGTCGTTTTCTTTCAGCTGTTTCATATCCATACCCTATAAATACCTAACCCTACCTTCAGAGTTTTTCATTCTCTCATAACCTAACGTTCAAAAACTCTGAAACCTCTCTCCTCACATTAATGGTGACCATGCAGCTCAAACCTCGCCATAACTGTGTTGCCTACCTTACTAAATCCACCTTCTGGACCAAGTTTGATCATGCCATCGATCTGATGGTGGATTCCCCATACAAAATGACATTTCTTCTCAATCCTACCATCTATGCCGAATCCCTAAACCAATTTTGGATGAACGTCACCCTTACCACTGGAGAGAATGACACCGAGGTCTCTCTCCAGTCGTTCGTCAACAAGAAAAAGGTGGTTATCACGCCTGCAATCATTCGCCAAACCCTAAACTTGAATGATGCCACCTTCACCACTGAATATCCAAAGGGCACCACTGATCTATCCTTTGCCCACCATGGATATCAAGGTGACCTACATGCTTCAACAATCCTCAAGAAGCACTTCCATGATGCTGAACGCCTAATATTTCATATGGTCAATGTCTGCCTAGCCCTTAAAACTTCTTTGTGGGATCAAATGTCATCTAGGTGGCAGCAGGTATTATTCTCTATCCTTGAGCAACAAAGCTTAAATGTTTCTGAAATAATATTTTTAGAACTTAAAGATATGGCTTCAAAATCTCTTGCTAACCGATGGATATTATATCCACGGTTCGTTATGGCCATTATTAAGAACCAGCTAAAAGCTGAAGGACTTGTTGGCCTTGGAGTCCCTGCTATGGCTATATTGCCTGAAGTATACTCCAGGCACAACTCAGACCAAACACTCAAACAGGCTGCCAAGCTGCTAAAACCCAAGCAACGGGAACCCACAGCCTCCACCTCCATATCCAAAGTCCCTACCAAACCCAAAACCAAAAAGCCCAAAAAGGCTACTCAGGGAGATGAGTCCCCTGAGGATGCCCCTGCACAACCAAGGAAGGAAGTAACTGCTGGTAGTATTCCCCCAGCAGTTACCGCGACTCCACCAGCCACAACCACTCAGGTATCCTCTCAACAGGATCCTGAAGCAACCACATCAGGGGCACCCACACTTCTGGAACCTTTCTCACTTGAGAAGGTTGCCATTGAAAAGCACCAATCTCCCCAGGTGCAAACTGCTTCAACCCCATCTCCCACTGCAACCGCCCCTTAAAGTCCAACCTTTATTATAGCAGAAGTGCTGACTCATCTTAACACTCCACCCTCTCCCCAGGAACCTATAACAACTGGGAAAACTCCAACCAATGAGAGGGAGGATCAAAGTATTGATGAGAACCCCAGCATAGGGAAATTACTGTTCTATCTCCCAGTGTGGCAGAGGAGATAAGACAATCTGGTGAGGCTGCCACTTCTCCTACTTCAGCACATGAACAGGATGAAGCTGGTAACATCTCTAAGTCCTCACCAGAGGCAACAACCGATGAAGGATCCTATCCTGAGGCTGGAAGTCCCCAGTACCAAGATCAAGGGGCACATGTGATTATCCTGATTCAATCAGGAGGTCAGGTGATTCAGCTAATACTGATGATGACCTAGGCTTCTTTTACGATGTATTAGCCCATAATACCATTCTTGAGGATGAGGTGAGTAGACTCAAAGAGCTACTTGCCAAAATGACTCAAGAATCAAGTCCATCTGCCACCATTCACCCACAGATGGCACCTTCTCTGAAGGCCTCCTAAACACACAACACCCCCACAAACTCAACCACCAGCCCCTGCTTCTGGCACTATTTCTTAGGGACAGAACCCCCTGAGAAAATAGTTGCTATCTTTCAAAATTCCCTGCCTCTCATCACACCCATCATCACTGACATAGTGAATAAAACCCTTGATGAAAGGCTGTCGTCAAACATAAAAACCCTGATGGAGGATGTGGTGTCAAAGAAGCTTTCTGACAGTCAAACCCCTGCAACTAATGCACCAAAAAGGAGGAGACTCAGTCAGTGAAAGCAATCAAGAGAAAGAGAGTTGAGGAGGAAAGAGAGAAGGAGAAAGAAGTTGAGAAAGAGGTGGAATTTGAGAGGGAGATGGTAGTGGAGACTGAGAAGGAGAAGGAGAGTGAGAAAGGAACTGAAATGGAGAAAGTGACTGAAAGTGAAAAAGACTTTCATGTCACCTACAAAAAGAAGAAGGGAGAAAAGGAGACTGAGAAAAAGTTGGATGAGATGATTAAGGAAGCTGATGCCCAACACAGCCGATCAATGGATAACATCATTGATCAGTTGTTTAGGCAAGGCTTCGATACTGCTCAACTTGACTCAGAAATCAGGAAATTAGAGATTGAAGAGATAGAAAACCGATGGACTGGCTATAGCACTGAAGAGAAGGAGAGACTTGAAGCTATGGCAAGGTTCACTTCGAAGTATCTAGGTAGATCAGTCCTGGAGATCAAATCATGGCCCAGGGACAGCATCTTGGCAATAACCACCAAAATCTGTTCGTCTGAGGTATTCACCAAGGGGCTGATCATAGAAGCCCTAAATGAAGCTAGTGCTGGGAACAGGACTAAACTAGCCAAGCAAACCAAAGCCTCACTCACATACAAATTGCTAGAACAGCCTGCCTAATTTCCCACACCAAAACAAACCACACCACAACCCTCAAAACCAACCCCCTTACCCACAAAACCAATAGCCGATGATGCACCCCAGAAGAGGAAGAGAAGGGTGTTGAGGCTCGAAGAAGAAGAAGAAGATGATGATGAGGATGAAGATAGGCTGCCTATCTCAGCTGTTATCCCATTACCTAAGGCCAAAAGTCACCCTCTAACAATTGCTCCTGAGATCCAAAGAGAAACTGTTAAAGTGAAGCTAGAAGAAGAAGAGCTTCACAAACACCATGATGAGGAATTGTTGAGAAGGGTGACAAAGCATATGCAGCCACTTCATCAATTATCAATATGAAGAAACAAGCTCAGAGATTATACACTCTCAAACATACATTTCAATATCAAAAAGAGAGAGTGAGGATTTGGCCTGATCCCAGGGTGTCTCATAGGATCCATAAGGAAAACATCCTTAGAGATACAATGGGCAAGTGAAAAAGATTGTAGATGTAGTGATCACACTTGCCATTGTAGTATCACCCTGGGAGATCCTTGAAGACTTCAAGAAGGCCTATACATATAATATGCCCCCATAAAAGATGCTGCAAAATAGAATGGTGAAAAAGGGGCTGGTGTATAAGAGGCTTGAAGAAGTCAGGAAGGATGAGCTCCACTTACTACTTGAGGGTAATCACCCTGATGAATTTGCATATAGAGAGATCACAACAATGGAGCTTAAAAATGGAAAACAGTTCAAATACCTCTCTGAGTTTTATGGGCCTGAATCATTCTTTGAGGGAGAACCAGAAGAGCTCACCATGGAGGAACAGATAGTCTTCCTAGAGGCCTACATAAGAGAGTCTTATAGACTCATAGTTGGGAAGTAGGTCTCATGGATGGGATAACAGCTCTGTGTCCAGTTCCCCAAGACAGAGTTCCCATCCATCCTTTGCCAATCAGATCTTTGAGACCTCTTCCCAGGCCTGTGCTGATATGGGTCTTTCTGAGCTGATCCAGAAGAAAAAGACCAATCTTTCTGCCAAAATAAGTGGGAAATTCAATAAGCTTAAAGGTTTTGGCTGCATTGGTTCAGGGGGAGTTTGTTGGACCAAAAGAACCAATGAGCCAGATCAGAAAAACCTTTAAGTCCAACAAGACATCACAACAACTGCTGAAGACTTCAACAGCTAATGATGACAAAGACTGAAGACCATTAGCTGAAGTACAAAGACTAAAGACCATCAGCTGAAGTACAAAGACTGAAGACTTCATCAGCTGAAGTACAAAGTCTGAAGACATCAGCTAAAGTACAAAGTCTGGTACAAAGTCTGAAGACATCAGCTGAAGTACAAAGACTAAAGACAACAACTGAAGACATCAGCTGATGACAACAACTGAAGACATCAGCTAATGACAACAACTGAAGTTCAAGTCTGAAGCCAAGTACTGAAGCCTTCAGAGTTTGTCACAACAGCTGAAGAAGTATTCTTCAGTTGTTGTGATGGTTTTCCTTTCAGTAGTTTCTTATCAGTAGTTGTATTTTACATTTCAGTACTTTGTAAAACGTCTGAAGAGCATGTTCTTCAGACGTTGTAGTTTCAGTAGTTTTATTTCAATAGTTGTAGTGTTAGTTAACACTTGTCTTTTTGTAAGAAGATGTCAGCTGTTAGACATCTTCAGTAGTTTAGTCTTATTTCAGTAGTTTGTTGTAATAACGGTTTGATGTCACTGTCAAGTGACATCAGCTGACGTCATCTTTCCTATAAAAGGAAAGATAACCTAATTGTAAAACGGGCCGAAGCGTGTGATTGAATGAAATACACCTTTTGCTAAAATTCTCTCTCTCTCTATAACCTACTATTTCATTGCTATATCTCGTGTGTTCTTGTTATAATTTGTTCTAATTCTTGTGCTAATTCTGCTGCAAATCCAATCTGATTGATCAAACTAGATGCTAAGATCCTTTCAAAACAAGCAATAACTATGCCTCTTTGAATTGTAAAAGAAAAGGAAGCCATTTGCTTTAAAATTGGGAATCTTGCTTTCAACACACCATATGCGCGCTCAATAATACTTCTAAGTCGTGCATGAGCATGATTGAATCTTTCTTCCTTAGTTAGTGCACGTTGTCATTGAAAATCGGCTAACCAATACCTCGTATTACAGTATTGAGTCATAAATCCACGAGTGTGGTGTACGCAGCGTCGCAAAGGTAATACTTATCTACAATGTTAGTAAGAAAGGTATTACAAAAGAAAACAAATATTGTAATTAATAAAAAAAATTAAACAATGATTTAGAACCTAGTGGGGGAAAGGAAAGCCAGAAGTTGAGTTAAAGGCAACTTCTTTTAGAACTTGAGAATCATGCGCAATACCCTCCCATCCAGCCTATACGAACATGAATATCATATCAAAATCAAAAATTCCTAACACATTTTGGTAGCATTCACCTTTTCCTATTCCTCTATAACAAGTTTGTTGATCGGTTGGTTCGACTGGATGTATAAGAGTTCCATCTAATGCACCTATTGCTCCATGAAATATTGTTTTAACTTTCTATGTATCTTCGAAGTATTTGTGATGCCATTAGAAGATGCTGGAACTATAATTTCTTTTACGGAATTCATCATTGAATTTAGCACCTCATGAAAACATCTATGAATCGCTTATGTTGAGTGTTGAAATCTTCATTTAACCATCCAAAATCGTTCATTATGTCCTATAAAAAAAAAAAAACATAGCCAACTTTTCTTGAAAGGTTATCGACCTACTACTTTGTAACCAATTTCTTTGTTGAAAATGATTGCATAATAGTACGAATGCTTCACGTGAAAGACGCACCATCTTATGAAATTATGTAGAAGATCCGTGCAACAACTCTTGCGTGTACGCATAGGCGGTCAATGCAGAATTCAAGTCTCTCATCCTTTCAATTCTTACTGTGGCTAACCGTAACCATTGCCAACAAAGTAAAATAAAGATGACGATAATCTCATCCTCCGAATCCATATGCTACCTATTAACATTCATAAGTTTAAAAACCTTCAAACATATTATCCATAATCATATCATCCATCACATCCATCAAAAATTTAAAAACCTAAAAACATATTATGCAAAAAAGTTTCCATCACATCCAAAAAACATCCATACACATAATATCCGAAAACCTAACAATCATATCCAAAAAAATATTATCCCAAAAACTAACAATCACAAAAAACCCATAAACATATTATCCCAAAAACTAACAATCACATCCATACACATAATATCCCAAAACCTAACAAATCATCAAAATAGTCCATATTTCGCTCCTGCATTTTTTACCCATATCTCGCATGTCGACGGTTGTAGTCGCAACCACATCTTCCTTATGTCAGGACTTTCACCGAAAAGCAAAAGTATAGTTTGATATTTAGCATCAAACATGCCCCACCCTAACTTTCAAGCTTATCCATACATGCATCCATATCTTTAGACACATTGTGTTTTTCAATCAACATCTTTGCAACTTAGGATATTTGGTCCCCAACTTCTATTAGCTTTGAGTTTAGTGTTTCCTTATCTTTTTGTTTCTCCTTTTTAGCTTTAGACCGAATGGTTGACTCCTCACTAACACGGCAGTCGGGCTTTTCCATTTATTTTTGACCTATCAGATGACTCTTCACTAACACCTAGATCCATTTGTGTGCATTCAATGTCATCAATACCATCTAAATTTGATCAGACACCTCTTGCAGGATCGGTTTTGTCAATTAAACTTGTTTTTTCTCTCAAACTCACTTAATTTACACTCGGATTAGATGAAGCAGAGTCTCTTCTTAGAGTTGATGATAATATATTAACAAAGAGCACACAGATATAATTTTCAAGGTACTTGTATATATTACTTCTCAACTCAAAGTATTACAAGACTCTTACAAGCATGTGCTTATGAGTTACAATGAGAAACTATATACTACTACCTACAGCCGGATATACTTGGATACCAGCTGGGAACCTATGACTAAAACATATACTACAATGCTAGAGTTAAGGTATCTTAGATAAAGTATTATCTAGGATATGGTAGTCATGACATGACCATGACTTACCTTTTGTTACTAACTAAAGTTGGTAACTGTACTATCTAATAAAGGTGAACAGTGGAATAAAGTATGGTCAACTACATGGATTCTAAGAAAACGCCATGCAGTATATCAGAGGTCCGCACCGGAGTGTCAGGAAGACCATACTTATGTCCACTGGTTCATAGTAGTGTCTTCCGAAGGTTAGTTGGCTTCAGGAAGAACAAGTTCTTCCGAAGCCACTTATACTTCAGAAGAGGCTATTTCTTCCGAGGCTTGAGTACTTCTTATATTCTTTATACTTAGGAAGTTGTCTTCTGATCTTTTCTTCTAAGTCTTGATCTTCAGAAGTGAATACTTTGTCTTTGGAAGAAGAGTGTCTCTTCGGAAGTTGATATTGCACTGTCTTCGGAAGAACTCGTTTTCCTTTGGAAGATCCACACTTAGCTTTGGAAGTGCTTTATTAGATGCACCAAAATAGTCTAAGTGATTTGGTTTTGGTTGCACCAACCTTCTTCTTAACCCAACAAACTCCCCCTAGGCTGATGCTACCAAAACTTCACTTGTTCCTGCTTCTCAAAGCTTTCGGCACCAGGGAAAGCAGATACTTATATGTTTCTTGTTCTTCCTGGAAGTGGTGCTAAGAAGCTTGTATAAATCATTCGTGGATAGGATATCCAGTCTGTCTCTTTAAATGATATGTACCCTCTGTTGGGTCCCTTTGAAAAGAGTTAGTTGATGGGATGTATAGTCATACTCCCATCTAACAATTGGTTCTAATTCAGGGCCTTCCACCATCTTTATAAACACTTTGCCTGTGGTGGTTAACCTTTCCTTGGCTTCTTCTCTCTCAGTTTCAGCTCCTCTTCAATCTTTGCTTTTGCGGTTAGCTTAGCAAGACGAAGGCCGCTAAGATGACTTCTGATGTGAGCAGCAGTTTCAAAGCTGGAGGGATTGGAGAATGGTTTCTCTGCTAACTCAGCAATGTCAAATCTGCTAAGTGTAGCAGAGAGGAAGCATTCAGCCTATTGCTTTCTCCATTCTTTCTCTCCACAACAAAGTTGTAAGAGGCTTCATCGAACCTCTACTAGATGATTTTCTTTCTAGGCATGAGGGGTTGACTAGGAATCTTGTCCCCTCTCCTTGTATCCAGTAGAGTCACCAACTTTCTTCTTAGCTTCTTTTCTTCATCGTTTAAGGAATCAGAGTTAAGACCAAAAAGTCTAGAAGCATGGTCCAGTGTTCCTCTAGGCAGATCAATGAATTGATCTCTAGTGAGGAAACATGAAGATCCATCAACATAAGTCAGTTTGATGGAGTCTTCCTCATAAGAGATGTCACTCGGGATTGTGCAGTTGATGAGCTTCGTCTTGATTGCCTTGAATTCTTCTAAGGAGAGATGTTTGGAAGGCTGAGGGTATGGTTTGGAAGTTTGTGGGTAGGTTATGGTGTTATGGTTCTGGGAGTGTTTTGGGTTGGAGGATAGGTAGTTGGGTGGTTGTGGAGAGGAAGTTGATATGGATAATGGTGTAGGCTCAGGAGTGTAGGGTTCAGGTTTGATGGTGAAAGGTGAGGGAATTGGTTTAGGTTGGGGTGAGTGGTTGGTTTGAAGATCATCCCTGTACCTTTCCATACATCTCTTTCCTTTTTCCCATACGAATGTCAGCCTTGATGTCGCTGACAATTCGTTGGAGTGTCTTTTCAGACATAGGTCCCACCTGCCTACCAGAGAAGATATGAGCCCGGAGATAGTCTTTCATCCAGGCCCTTTCACCTATCTTGGTAGCAGTGACCCTAGCTTCTTCTTCTTCTTCTTCTTCTCCTTCATCTTTTCTCTCGCAACTTTCTTTCTGTCTTTCTCCATTTGATCCTGCTCTTGTTGAAAAGCCATAGGATCGTATCATTATTATGTGGAAATAGTTCTTGAAGGGAGAAACCTCTGGAGGTTAGGAAAGATATCATTTCCCTCCAGAGCTGCAGATCAGCCTCCCTCTGTTCTCTTTCTCTTTCCTCCTCTAAGGCCAACCGTCCTGCTTCTTTCTTTTGTTCAATCTACAGTCTGGTTGCCTTTTCTAGCTCTACTAACTCCTCTAATAGTAGCAGGAGTATGTCTTTATTGGCAGCTCCGAGCATGATGAGGCTATCAATGATCTCTACTCTCCTTTTGTTGTTGACTTCCTCCTGGTTGGCTGCAGCTGCTTTGGAACTGGCAGCTAGCAACTTCACAGTTGGAAGTCTACCTTTTCTTTTGAGTTTTTCAATCTTCTCCTCATCCATAAGCTCTTCTGCAGTCATTTTCTTCTTTCCTTTATCAACTTTGGAAGTGCTTGACTTTAGTGGTTCTTGGATGGAAGGTTCAGATTGAGATGGAGATAGTGAAGTTGTCTGAGCTAAGGGTTGGTTGAGAAGGTCCTCACTATTCACCTCAGATGCTAGCTCAAGAATTGCATCTGTGATGATTAGATCCTTGGACAGAGAAAATAGTCCTTCCACAACTTCCATCTCAGCTTCGAAAGACTCGTTTGTTCTTCGAGGCTTTGACTTCAGCTTCAGAAGTTTGAGGGAGTGCACTATCTGTCCTAACTGTTTCAGTTGCTGGGCCATCAGTCCTCATTTCCCCTTTGAATTTAATCTCAGGTTCCATTTGGACCTTAGGTTGACCAACTTCTTCCTCAGTGGTAGAAGGTGCACTTATCCTCTGAAGCTCTTCAGCTCCAAAGTATATCATAGCCATATCAGGGCTAGGCTGATCTAGAGAATATCTCAATAAAAATTTGGAAAAGAGTCTATAGAGATCTCTGAGCATCCTTGGGTCTATTTGCAGTATGACTTGAGATGGCTCAAGAAAGATAGTTGTAGTGGGAGCCGAATAACTACAAGTTGAAGTTAGGCTCTGTGGTTCCTTAATTGTTTGTCTCTTAACACTCTCCCCCTTTTTGGTAGCATTATCTTAAGAGCTATATGAGCTATAGGAAGAGCCCAAGGAGACCTGAATAGGTACATGCCTAACAAATCTCTCAATCTGTTTCTCATCTAGTTGAGCCTCGAGACTGTCAATCTCAAGTTGCTGAGTGGCAGACCTATCCTCTAAAGTCCTAACCTTTTATTCAAGAATTAAGACTTTAGACAGTAGGTCTTTAAGAGTGAGTTGCAGTCTTCCCTCATCTTCTTTTGAAGGATCATGGGAGGTGAGGTAACATGCCTAGTATGTTCACCCTTACTACTAGATGTGGTTTCTTGGCACCCTGGTTTCCCTTGCTTGATGATGTCTCTTTCAGAGTCATCAATAGGCATGGTTGCCGCAGATTCAGTCTCAGAGATGTTACCACTGTCCTGAAGGTCCATTGAGAAACTTTCAGTAGTGGCAGCTGAATCTACATGAGTCCCTCCATATCAGTGGGACTCACCTTAGTAAGGCTTGCTGATGGGGGCTAGAGATAAGAGGTCTCTCTAGGCTCTATTGATCCTTAAAAGAGTGTTGTATATCAACTTCATTGCCTTGAAGAGACGTAATATCTTCATAGTTTTCAATAGAAGGTTAGTAAAGGATAAAGAAGTTAAACCTAGTGACCGGGATCTTGGTCAATGTCTAAAGGCATTGAGCCTATGGCGGGGCTGTCCCTTGGTTGCTGCTCAGAGGAGTATAGAGACTCACCCTGAGGGCTATCAACTTGGGTGTCAGGCTCATGGGTTTGAGATTGAGGAGACTCAAAACCATATTGAGGTCAATTGTGAAGGATGGTGAGACCTCAAACTGAGTGGGAGCCTATTGTTCCACTCTAGTCTTTTTGGATTAAACAGGAGGGGCTTGTTCAATCAGAGTAGATTGAACAAGTGTTCGTTTGGGGCGTCTTTGATATGTGATGTGGATGGGGTGAGAACGAAGTGTTGGAAGTGTAAGGGTAGTTGCCGGTGTAGGTTCATCACCTGTGGGGTTAACAGGGATGTCACCAGGAGCTATTTGCTCAATCAAACCTGGAAGCAGAGTAGTATGTCTTCTGGTGAAATTGGTGGACAGCTGCACAGAGAAGCTGACTCTATTCTAGCTCACAGTTGATTATGTGCTGAAGAAACCTGGGATACATGAAGAACGTTCCCCGCTGAAGGTTTCCCATAAGATTGGTCAGCCCAAATCTTGAGTAGTTGAAGCAAAGGTTCACCATTCCATGAACCAGGCACCCTAGTTCGTATGGGATTTGATACCATCCTCCAGATTTGTTGGATAAGCAGTGAAGAACGACATGCAACAGGAATTTCCAGTTATAAGAGAAATTAAACTTTTAAACTGTAGACCTGCTAACATCTCCACCATATCCCATTTGGATTTAGGTGTTGTCCAAATCTATTTTGAGGAACTCTGTGGGTGCACCTCATCATGAAGCTCGAGATGCTCCCTGATGAGTTATTCAGTAATGACCAACTCTTGGCCACAGATGCTCGATCTTATTACTCGAGCCCCATTCAGGGTTTCAATCTGACTGTTTTTCTAGAATTCCGCCATATGATTTGTATAAGCGATAGGGTTAACAGTCAAAGCGGTATAATAAGATGATTGGGTAAGAAAGGAAATGATATCAGAGAAGTCAGCATCTCTTGAAGAATCAAGAAATGTGACTTGATTGTGCTGAGGATTAAGTGCTATTGAAGAAAGCTGTGCGACGATGAGTTTGAACTTGGGTAAATTGAAGATGAGAGAAATTTAGGGCAGTAAAATTTTGGTAAGAGGATGAAAATGAGTAGGCGGGAATAAATAATCCGACATCATTAAAAAAATCTTTACCTTTTTTACAGAGTGGGGCCCAAAAGATTTCCGTTGCACAGTAAAGTCTTTCTTCCGAGTATAAATCATTTCCGAAGGTAATTTATCTTCTGAAGGCAACTTCTTACTTCCGAAGGTAGAATTCTATATCTGAGAGTAAAGATTGCCTTCAGAATGAAGAGTTTTAATAAGCTTCGGAAGTAGATCTGATGTGTAATCAATCGCTTCTTCCGAGACTAAAAACTCTTCCGAGAAGAAAAAATATCCTGGGAGGAATTTGCTTTGGAAGATATGAAAACATCTTACGAAGATTGATTCAGAGAGAGACCTTTTGTAACAGGGCTTAGATTGAATTGACATATGACATTACGTATTCTAAGAGGTTTTCCAAAAGAGGTAGACTAATTAATGTTATCATCCCAATGGCTGTAATGAGATACTTAAATCTCTGTTCATCAAAAGCTTTGGTGAACAAGTCAGCATATTGTTCATTTGAGTCAACTTTGATTAGCTTAATTAGATTTTTCTCATGAATATCTCTAACGAAATGATACCTGATATCGGTATGATTTGTCTTGGAGTGCTTCACAGGATTTTCGGTGATGGAGATAGCACTGTTGTTATCAATGTAGATAGGAGTGCTCATAAAGTTAAATCCATAGTCTAACATCTGGTTTTGAATCCACAGCAGCTGAGCACAGCAACTTGCAGCAGCAATGTATTCAGCTTCGGTAGTTGATGTAGAGACACAGGATTGCTTCTTGCATTGCCATTGAAATGATCCTTCCACCAAGAAATTGACATCCCCCTGATGTTGATTTCTTGTCAATATTGCAGCCACCATAGTCACTGTTAGAGTATCCATAGAGATTGAAATCGTTGTTCCTTGGATACCAGAGACCTAGTTTAGGTGCTCCTTTGAGGTATCTGAGGATCATCTTGGCAGCAGCTAGGTGAGACACCTTTGAAGCAGCCTAATATCTTGCATAAATACAAGTTGCAAACATGATATCAGGTCTACTTGCTGTGAGATACATCAGAGAACCAATAATTGCCCTATACTGATGTTAATCAGTATCCTCCCCCTTAGAGCCGGGACAGAGGTTATAGCTTCTGGGTATGGGTGTCTTGGTTGGCTTATAGTCTTTCATGTCAAATCTTTCTAGGATGTCATTGACATACTTAGATTGATTGATGAAGAACCCTTCCTTCAATTGTTTCACCTGAATTCCAAGGAAAAAGTCCATTTTTCCCATGGAACTCATTTCAAACTTCTTCTTCATGATGCTTTCAAAGTCTATACACATTTGGTCATTTGAGGAGCCAAATATGATGTCATCGACATAGACTTGAACAAGTAGGATATCCTTTCCAGACTTCTTTATAAAAAGAGTCTTATCAATGGTACCTCTGGTGTAACCAATTTTTAGAAGAAATTAAGACAAAGTCTCATACCATAGTCTAGGTGCTTGGTGCAGCCCATATAGAGCTTTATCCAATTTGCACACATAGTTGGGGTGTTGTGGGTCTTCAAATCCTGGGGGCTGGCACACGTAGATTTCCCTATCTATATCCCCATATAGAAAATCACACTTGACATCAAGTTGGTAGACAGTGAAATTCTTGGATGCAGCATAAGCAAGGAAGATTCTAACTGCCTCAAGTCTTGCAACAGGTGCAAAGACATCATTATAATCAATTCCTTCCTCTTGAGTGTATCCTTGAACCACCAGTCTTGCCTTGTTCTTGATAATCAAGCCTCTATCATCTCTCTTGTTTCTAAAAACCCATTTAGTGCCTATAGTTACTTGACCAGATGGTAGCAGACATAGGTTCCAAACCTTTTGTCTTTGAATTGAAACAGCTCATCTTGCATCGATTCAATCCAGCTGCTATCTTTCAAGGCATCTTCTACCTTCTTGGATTCCATCTGAGACATGAAGCAGGAGTACAAGCAGACATTCCCATGATGAGTCTGTCCTCTTGTTCTTACGCCTTCAGAGACATCCCCTATGATATTTTCAGCTGGATGAGTGTTAGGAATTCTTAGTCGAGGAATCACTTCCAGTTGCAAAGATAAATCCAGATTAGACATATTTTGCTTAGGAGCTAGAACACTTCATCCAGCTGTTGTTTCAAACTCATTCAATGAGGACTGATTGAATGAATGAGAAACATCTTCATTTGTTGACTGTGAAGTAGCATCAACAGTTGCCTGTTCCTTCAAGATGCTACTTCTATCAGCTTGGTGTTGTACAATGTCACCTGATGAATTTTGAGGATCGGTAAGTGAATCACTGGTTGAAGCTTCACTATTCCTTGAGATGGTTATACTATCTGATCTATCAATAGTGGAAGCTTGATTATTTGTATCCCTTGGAGAATTTGGAAGAGGTATAGGCAGCTCAAACAGTTGGTTAGCATCAGATTCATCAGATTCATTTTGAGCACTTGTTCCAGCTGAAACATTCTCACAAGATGGTTTAGAATAGTTTGGAAAAAAATCTAAGTCAAAAATATGATTAGGGCCATTCCCCCTAACACAAGGAGTGTGCTCATTGACAACAATATTGGACAATTCCTCAAATTGTTGATTCTTAATATTGTATACTCTATAAGCTTGGAGCAAACTTTGCTAAATTGTCTTTGTGTTAAGTATGATACACCTGCTGCCATAGGGCCTTAGAAAGCCAATGAATGGTGGCCTATTGTTCCATAACTCATAAGGGGTTTTTCCATAGGGCTTGACAATAAGAACTCTGTTCTGCATATAGCATGCAGTGCTGACTGCCTCTGCCCAGAAAGTTAGAGGCAACTTTGAATCAGCTAACATGGTTCTTGCAGCCTCAATTAGTGTCCTGTTCCTCCTCTCAGCAACACCATTTTGTTGAGGAGTTCTAGGAGCACTATATTGTCTGGCAATCCCTTTTGAGTTACAAAATGAGTCAAGAACTTGATTCTTAAAATCAGTCCCTTGATCACTTCTGATTATTTTTACCTTGTGGTCAACTTGATTTTCTATCTTAAGAATAAAAGATTTTAAAGTTTTAGCAGTTTCATCTTTAGTTCTTAAGAAGAACACCCAAGTAAATCTAGTAAAACAATTAACTATCATAAGGCAATATGATTTCCTTCCAATGCTCATTATACTTGTGGGACCGAAAAGATCCATGTGCAATAAGTGTAATGGAGTAGTAATAGAGTTAACTTCTTTAGATTTGTAAGATGCCCTATGTTGCTTTCCTTTCAGACAAGCAACACAGTTGTCTTTATAGAAAAACTCTTTTTAGGTATAACATATACCAAGTTATTTTTAGCCAATTTATTCATTGTCTTAAAATTTACATGACATATACGTTTATGACAAAGAGTTGACTCTTCAGTATTTGCTTTGGAAAGAAAGCATGATACTTAACCCAGTGGGGAAACATTGTTCATATCTAGCTTGTACATATCCCCTTTCCTGGGAGATCTAAGAAGCACCAATTTCTTAGGAATTGTCATCCCAGGTTTGAGGATAATGCACTCATGTTCTGTGAAAAGCATTTGATGATTTGATCACAAAATTGAGAAACACTTAATAGATTGTGTTCAAGCTGTTTGACAAAGTGTACTTTGTCAACGTTTAATTTTCCATTGGATATACTCCCTCTGCCAGAAATATATCCTCCGGCCTCACCTCCAAACTAGACGGGACCTCCATCATAATGTTGAAGGAGAGATCTGTTCCTTGTCATGTGCCTGGAGCATCCACTATTAACAATCCAAACATTGTTATTTTTGTCATATGGATGTTCCTGCACATAAGATGAGATAATTAGTTTTGATTAGAAACCCAAGCCTTGTTGGTCTTGGGTTCATCCAATGATATTGAAATGATTGAACCAAAATTTAAGTATGAGGGTTCAATGGATGTTGTTGAAGAAGAGGTTTAGGCTGCAGTATCTTTCTTGATCTTCAAATCCTTTCTTTGGTTGATCATGGAAGATGAGCTTGTTGAAGCTTTTACAGCATGACATTCTTCCAAAGCTTCTTTCTTTTCGGAAGAACCCTTCACCACCTTTTCTTCGAAGTAGTCTTCTTCTGGGATGGTTTCAAGGGAATTCTTTTGTTCTTTGGTTTTTAGCAGCTTTAGCTTCCGAATCCATTTCCCTTCAAAAAAATGACTTTCTTCTGAAAGCAACCTTGCTTTGGAACTCAGCTTTCCCTTTTTCATGACTTGGACCATTTGATAAGGTCCAAACGAGAAACCTTCCCTGACTCCTTCTCTTTTAACATTATTTGCATAATGTGTGCTAGTAGATTGTAGTAACAATCTTTGGCCATGTGGTTTTGCAGTCCGCACATCATGCATGCAATGTTAATTTTCTGGGAACTTGAGGATTGATGTTTCTTGTTCTTTTTCTCTTCATCAGCAACCTTTCCCTTTAACTTCTGATCCTTTGGTACGACAGGAGTGCTGGTATTATACTCCTTTCCTGAATCAGAGTTACCTACCACCTGGACTCCTGTTATTATACTCCTTTCCTGAATCAGAGTTACCTACCACCTGGAATCCAGCTGAGATGAATACACCCTTTTGTTTAGGTCAAACATCAGCTTAGACTCAGACACTTTCTTTGCAGTTCTTCTTGCTGCTTTGGCTCTGCTTCTTCTGGCTTTTGTGGTTAGGATTTGATCATCATTGGTAGGAGTGGGTTGATTTACCTGTTCCTTCCCTGTAGTGTTCTCTATTATTGCATCATTCTTCAACTCAGTTGAAGAAGGATCAACAGATAGGACCTCCTGCTCTTCAGTACCACATCTTGGTTGTCTTATGGACTCATAAGAGTGTGGTGGAGTAATTTCATTGGTCCCCAATCCTCCTTTATTTTGATAATAAACTTTGGAGTGGGAGGATGATGCAATAATAGCTTGGAATTTTTGCATAGAAACCGCATACTTCCTAGCTTGAGCCTCAGTAGTGACAAGCTAGGCTTGAGCCTCAGACAATTTGGATATTAAATCCTTTATTTGAGTCTTATAGTTTGAATGTTCGTGTTTTAATAAGGACCCAGTTTTCTCCAACTCCTCAATTTTTCTTTGATAGTCAAATTCATCCCTTTTAAAGTCAGATTTTAAAACATTTAGAGACTCAATATCGGATTTAATCTCCATATTATAGTCCTAATACAATTTAACATTAGCAATACATACAGGAGTACAAAGATGTTCATATACCTCGTTGTCATCTGTTCCAGCCATGAGTGCTTGAGCAGGAGTCACATCTTGCACCATAAAGCCCCAGTCAACTTCTTGAACCGTTGCGACTGTCTCTGTTGACTTTCAAGTGTGCTTGATGTAGAAGGATGCGTGGAGGCTTGTGGGGTTCCCGAATTTGACTTGGGAGCCTTGCATTCTCTTGCAAAATGACCAAGGTGGTTACAGTTGTAACATTTGGCCTTAGTTTTGTCAAACCCAAATTTGCTGTTAGTTGGGTTCTAAGGGAATTGCCTTCCAGTTCTCTTAAAAAACTTCTTTGCTCTGTAGGTTAAAATAGCCATTTGTTGGACTATGTCCACATATTCTACATCATCTGGACTGAAGCACTCTAGATCATCTAAACAGTATTGATGGTCACACGAGTGACCACTTCCCGAGACAAAGGCACAGCTGTCCTGAAAGGAACTATGCTGAGCCTGTTGAGACCGTGGAGTCTCAGGAAATGTAATGTATGGTCCAGAAGAATAGGATGTCTGCTAGTTGTATGTTAGGAACTGTTGAGGTTGGGAGGGTCCTGAGCCTTAGCAACCATCAAAGCATTGCTAGCAGGAAGACTCGAGGATCTGTTTATCTGATGACTCTTTTTGCTTTCCATTTCCAAACGGTATCCATCAAGAATCCCGTTGAGTTCGGTCATGGGGAGGGTGTTCAAATTTTCTGTTCTCTTCATAGAGACACAATAGAACGTCCACTCATTAGGGAGTGCACTCATGAACTTTCTTGTGAGGTCTCTAAGTTCAGGAGTGATTCCCACAGACTGAAGGGAAGAAATAAGATCTGAAATATTGCTGGCTGAGAGTCTCTCCAGCAATGTAGGTGAAGTTCTCAAACTGCTGCTTCAATGAGTCCTTCTTGGAGTCATTAGAACAAGAGTACATCTGAGCAAGTACATCAAACAGTTCTTTGGCTGACTTGCAATGCTCAAATCCCACCATAATGGAGTTTGGTATTACAGTCATAAGAATAGTCATTGCATTGCTGTCAATGTCCATCTTCTTCTGGTCCTCATCAGAGTAATCTTCAACGGCTTTCTCTATCATGGCACTGTTTCCACCGAGTGCAGCCACCTTGGGTTTATACGGGCCATTCACAATAGACTGCCACATCTTGCTATCTTGATATCTAATGAAGCCTTCCATGCGTCTGCTCCACGACCTGAAGTTTTCAGGGGTGATGATGGGTGCTTTAGTCATCGTCCCCATTTCTACTTCGGACTTATTGAGGGCCATATTGAGTGTGGTGTAATGAGGAGTGAAAAACAGGTTAATTAGGATGGTAAGATCTCACAATCAAGAGCCTAAGAAGCTCTGATACCAATTGCAGGATTGGTTTTGTCAATTAAACTTGTTTTTTCTCTCAAACTCACTTATACTACACTCGGATCAGATGAAGCAGAGTCTCTTCTAAGAGTTGATGATAATATATTACGTAACAAAGAGCACACATATAATTTTCAAGGTACTTGTATATATTACTTCTCAACTCAAAGTATTACAAGACTCTTACAAGCATGTGTTTATGAGTTACAATGAGAAACTATATATACTACTACCTACAGCTTGATATACTTTGATACTAGCTGCCAATGACTAAAGAATATATTACAATGCTAGAGTTAAGGTATCTTAGATAAAGTATTATCTAAGATATGGTAGTCATGACATGTCCATGACTTACCTTTGTTACTAACTAAAGTTGGTAACTATACTACCTAATAAAGGTGAATAGTGGAATAAAGTATGGTCAATTACATGGCTTCTGAGAAAACGCCATGCATTATATCAGAGGTCTGCAGCGGAGTGTCAGGAAGACCATACTTATGTGCACTGGTTCATAGTAGCGTCTTCCAAAGGTTAGTTGGCTTCGGGAAGAACAAGTTCTTCCGAAGCCACTTATACTTCGGAAGAGGCTACTTCTTCCGAGGCTTGAGGACTTCTTATATTCTTTATACTTTGGAAGTTGTCTTCTGATCTTTTTTTCTAAGTCTTGATCTTCGGAAGTGAACACTTTGTCTTCAGAAGAATAGTGTCTCTTCGGAAGTTGATATTGCACTGTCTTTGAAAGAACTCTTTTTCCTTTGGAAGATCCACACTTAGCTTCAGAAGTCCTTTATTAGATGCACCAAAATAGTCTAAGTTATTTGGTTTTGGTTGCACCAGCCTTCTTCTTAATCCAACACCTCTTCAGAAGAACGAGGAAGTGTTGAAGATGGTCCCCAACTATTGAACCCATTGGAAGTAGAACCCTTAAATAATTGAACACAAAGTTCGGGGTAAGTGCACCTCTCAAAACCTCTACATATTTGTTGGACTGTGTGAAAAAATATTATAAAAATTATATAAGATGATTGAATATAATAGTAATTATTATTTAAATATATTTATGAAATACCTTCATCTCTAATTGCCATTCTTCTTCTGACAAGTTAAATGTGTTTGTTACGGGATCATAAACATTACCGGTTTGGTTTTTAGCTTTGTCCAGCAGCAAATTTAGCTTTTAGATAGTCATAGCGATTCTTCATTGTCTTTGATCCACTATGAAATTATGTTCTGTTTTTAGTTTTTCTGCTACATTCTTCCAAGATAGTTGTTTAAGACTACTTCCCTCACGTCCATGAAGTGTCAATTCATGGACACATGACTCTAGAAGAGTTTTTTCAACCCCCTCTTGCTTCCAATTAACCCTAATCTTTTTTTGAGCCATTTTCTTCAAACAATGTAAAAAGAAACAAACTTAAAAACTACCATTGATAATAAACTAAAACACTAGAACAAACAAACTTATAGTCAAAATAAATAACCAACACATGATACTAACAGATCTTCTACCAAAAGACAAACTAATTTCACCCATAAGTCCATAACAGATCATCATACAACAAGTCTTCGTTTATTAAAGTTTAGCAAACCATAAACCAAGAATTAAACAACCTTAAAGTTCAATTATACTAGTAAATCCTGTGGGGGGGGGATAAATATGAAAATCTATCATACTTTTGTATGGTTTCTTGCAGTCAAGGTGATATGTATCAACGGCATGCCTAATACAACTCATAGATCCACACAAAAAGGCATTTGATAATATAAAATTCTAAACATTTGCGGAATAAGAGAATAAACACATTAATACAACCAAACAACATATGCTAAGAAAATGAAAAAAATATCCTTCTCAAGCTCATAACAATTGTTCAGTAAAAGGAAACATAAAATAGTGTCTTGCCATATTTTGCAATAGCAAAGTGACTAGCATTGTACCAAGTACTCGAAAAGTCAACAAATAATCTACCACATGGATTGTTAGCTTTTCACATCAGGCCATCTCAATCCACCTACACTAGAACCAACTACTAATGATGATTATGTGCTTCTAAACCAGAAAAAGGAAACTCCCATCACAGGGGTTACTCAAGGAGATGAAATGCATTCATCTAGAAGCAATGCAGACAAACAAAGCAAATATAGGATGGCAATACTCAAATTAGTTAGCACAAACTGTTTCAATGAGTTACAACCAGAGTACATAAATATGAAAAGTATGAATAGATTTTTAAGGTTGTTTAAAGTTCAAGTTCATGAAACCCTAGAAATGTATGAATGTGAAAATCTACAACAAGATGATATATTTTTAACTTAAAACCATACAAAACCAAGCATAAATACGAAAATCTACAACAAATTTCGAATGAAATTTGAAGAAAAAGAAAGTTTTCAAACCGATTTAAGGTGGCTGACGACGATGAAATCTACGGGGCGAGGTCCGATGACCGGCGACGTGCGACAGGGGTGCTGCGGGGGCGGACGACCAGCGATGTCGTAGGTGCGGCAGACGTGCGGCTGGGCGGGACTCCGGCGTCAGGGAGTCGACGGGTGTGGGGGAGTAGAAGACGGGAGATGGATATGGGGTGGTTTTGTGAGGGTATTTGTGTCCCAATCTCATTCAGCAATATTTCATATCTGAACCATTCACCACTGAGTGGTTCAGTTCAGAGGCTTCTTTTTCTTGAAACAAACAAACAAGCATCTTAACGGTTCAGAGGCAGCCTCTTAAATGGAACCATTAAGATGCTACCAAATAGCCCCTTAGAGAGAGAGATAGAGAGAGAGAGATAGAGAGAGAGATAGAGAGAGAGAGAGAGAGCTTGCAGAGATGAAGAAAGAGTAAATAACCATTTGCATCCCTAAAATTTTCCTATTATAACCGTTTGCATCCCTATAGTTTCAAAATTACCATCTGCTCCTTGACGTTTTATGTTATATTCATTTGAGTGTCTGTCATTTTACTTTTGTTTCAATTTGAGTCAAGATAACTAACACAGTTAGTTTTCTGTTATAGTTATTGTTGAAAGGACTAAACAACCCCTTAAATTAAATAAATAAATAAAAACTTATAGGACCCATTCATCAACATCTTCATATTCATTACCAATACACCCATCACCACCTCCACAGCATTATCACCAACCCCACAGCCTTATCACCACCTCCAAAGCCCTCATTACCACCACGACAACCACCCGTCACCACCTCCATATCCCTTATCACCGCCACTACAGTCCCCTTCCTTCACATGTACACTCTTTTCCTTTTATTAGAGCCACCCATCACCACCGTCATGACTCCCATCACCACTGCCGCGACCACCATCACTACCACCGTGACCCCATCACCACCACCGCGACCCTATCACCACCACCGCGACCCCATCACCACCACTGCAACCCCCATCACCACCACCGCGACCCCCATCACCACCATCGCAACCCCCATTACCACCATCATGGCCCCATCACACCACCACAAACACCCATCACCACCACTGCAGCCCCATCACCATCATCGCAGCCCCCATCACCACCAGCGCAGCCCCCATCACCACCAACGCAACCCCCCATCACCACTAGCACAGCTTCCCTATCACCACCACAACAAACCCTATCTTATCTAGATCTACTATTTCACATCGAAGCAAGCCATTTAATAATAATGGGCTTTTAAGGGTTAATTACATAAAAAAATAAGTTAGTAGGCTATGGACTAAATTAACCCTAATGGGCTATGTTTTGATAGGTTTAAGGGCCCTTAATCAGCCCTTAAACATGCATGATCAGCCTCCATCCCATCATTTATAACCCTAGCCCCAAGTTTTTAGAGAGAGAAAGTAGAGTGAGAAAGTGAAGAAAAAACCCAATGATTTGGTGTGCTATTGTGGAAGAGATTGAAGATCTGGGTGTTGGAGCTTCAAACCACAAGAAAGGAGCAACAAATCAAGGTAAGAATCGTCATCCAAACATCCCTTTAGAACAGATCCGGATTTCTAGGGTTTTGGGTTCAAAAAGTTTCAAAGAAACATATAAAGGTCAAATTTTTACGTATGAAAATGTGTAAAAAGGTTAGATATGGTTTCATTGATGGTAAACCAATGATTTGGAAGTAAAAAGTTAAGATTTTGGGTTGAAAACGGGCATGTTCGTCATTTTTATACATTCGGTGAAACTGTGAGCCCGACCAGCGAAATTGTACACTCAACCAGCGAAATGTCCCTTCAACCAGCGAAACTGTAGTTTCACTTGAGCGAAGCTGCTGTGTTCGAGAAAACCATTAATACTTAGCGAATCTAGGAAATTCCAATGAAAGTTGGGCGCTCATGGCAGCGAATCTGTTCAGCAAAAACTGGCAGAAATGCTGCCCAGCGATACTGGTAGCGAAACTGCCAGCGAAACTGCCAGCGAAACTGCCAGCGAAACTGCCAGCGAATCTGTCAGCGAAATTATGAAGAAAATGATGTTTTTGTGTATTAACTTCCTCACAGCTCGTGTATTCGGACTATAGCTTAAATAACTTAGAATTGAAGCTATTTTTCTAAGTTCAGGTGAGTTCTAGACCCCTCCTTACCGTTTTCAATGTTTTGGGGTGTTATGCATACTAAAATACATAATTTTATGATGACGGTTTTTTCAGCCCGGCCCCAGCCAGGGGCGTTGCCGCTTGGACACCACTAGGGGTTGCCGCCCCTATAACCCCACTATCAGGGGTTGCCGCCCCCGAACCCTCGCTGTCCCGCGAAGGGTTGGTTATCTGGTTTATCTCTCATGATTGATGAAATGTGAATGCTTAGACTAAGAGTTTACTTTTATTTGTGTTGAGTGTATGTGAAAACTAAAGATATAAGTGAACTTAAAGAACTGTTATTGGGCCCATAACGTGTACCTTGATAAAGTAAAGCCTTGCAAGCAATTGATAAAGGAGGGTTGCATCTGTTGGGCCCTCACGATGATAAAGTAAAGGCTCGAACAGGTAGGTCAGTAAGGCCTGGATTGGCATGACAATAATGGTCTGTTTGGGTACGACAGTAAGGCCTAAATTGGTGTGTCGGTAAAGTCCTGTGTTTATCATAGGCACCGATAGTAACTGGGAATTGACGGATAAGGAAGAGTAATAATTGATAAGTAATGGCAAAGTATTGATAAAGCGATAATCCGTGTGTATCAAGGTTATGATAGATGATGATTATTTTCAAATGTTAAAGCTAATACTTCTTAGAAAAGTTATTAAAGTAAACCTAGAATTCACTCAGCGAAGCTGACTTTTTTATGCATTTAGTTGACAGGTGAGCGTTAGGGCTTATGGGATGGAAGCATGGATCTGAAGCTTTTTGGCATCTAAAGACTGGTATCCCTGATGAAGAAGAATATTAAGAGGATTTTTAAAGAGTATTTGATGTTTAAAGACAATGTTTATATTTTAATTTAACTATGTTGTAATGAATTGCAATTACTATACTTTTCCGTTGCAATATATATATATACATATATATATGTATATATATACATATGTATATATATGTATATATACATATATATACATATATGTATATATGTATATATATATACATATATACATATATGTATATATATGTATATATATACATATATACATATGTATATATATATACATAATATATATGTATATATATACATATATATATATATGTATATATATATATATTGTGAAGTCACTGGATCGATGAACATCGAGCGTGTTCTTGACGGAAGGATCAAAACCAAAAGATAAACAATGATACGAACAATAATCGAATGATTTCATTGATAAAACATAACGATTTAAGCTCGTTACAACTTAAGAATACAGACTCTTGGCAAGGGGAGATCGAGCATGATCTCCCCTCTCATCCGGCAGCACCTAGGCGCCAGGAACCCTATCAAAACCTTTTGTTTCTACACATTGAAACTGGTATATATAGGCCTCGGCCCATATTAGATGCGACTGGGCCCATTCATGCGATTGGACCATGCGTATGGTCCAATCGTACGACTGGACCATTCTTATGGTTCAGTCTTACGAATGCCCCAATCGCAACTTTCAGTCGCACGACTGGCCCATTAGCCTGACTCAGTCGTACGACTGAGTCTCATTCGCATATGCTCCTGCGAATGACCCAGTTTCATG
>CM044004.1:63883417-63888417 GCA_024085815.1 Flaveria linearis | reverse complement strand
CAGAAGAGATTATTTTCTCTTTTTCTTTAAGAATCTTTATTTGATCCTCAAAGTATTTTATTGAATGCATTATTTCTATATAACTACGAGCTCTATCCACCGGATGTATAGTGTAATCATTCATAATATCATTCATTTGATAATATTTAGTCCTTATTAGGACTGAGTAATCATCCTTCTCAATCTGAATATTATTATAAGCGATTTTTAGTGGTCCTTTAATTTTTTTCATAGAACCTGCAAAATAAACTATGAGAAATATTCTCGTGTTAAGAAATCAGGTAACTATTATCTGTTCCCTTTTATATATTATCTCAAAATCAAACGGTGCAAGATGAGATTGCCACCTAGCAAACATTTGTTTGGAAACATCATGTTTAAGTCTTTATTAAACATATTTGGCTGTTTGACAATCAGTTTTTATTAAAAACTTTTGATTATATAAATCATCTTGAAATTTAAAACAAATTTAACTATTGCTAAAATTTCTTTTGCAATCGTAGCATAATTTTTCTGACTATTGTTCCACTTCCTGAGTGGAATCTTACAAGATATTCTTGTTTATCAGTTGGGGAAATTTGTTTCAAAATTCCTCCATAACCAATATTACTGGCATCATTTAATCTATCTAACAAATCTTTTTGTTAGGTATAGGATAACTAATCCATTTTAAAACTTTATTTAAAGGTTTGTAGTTTATCACTAACCTGGGTACTCCTCTTTCCTGCTCTGAATGTTTATTAACATAGAAAGCGGTACATGATCATGGAGACTTGAAGGTCTTATTAAACCTTTCTCTATTAAAGTTTTTATTTCATTTTTACATAATTCTAGGTATTCAGAATTCATTTGACATGGTCTTGCTTTTGTAGGTATTTGACTCTCATGAAAGTCATCTTCATATGGGAGAGAAACTATATGTTTCTTTCTATCCCAAAAGCATTTGGATGATCATTACAAATTTGTAACGAGAATTGATCTTGTATTAGCTTTATTTTTTCTTCTAATTTAGGATTTTTCAATCTCTCTTCTATTGTAAGAGTATTTATTTCTTGTTTAAGAAAATTTATTGGTTTTGTTTCGATTGGATCAATGATTCTTCTATTTCATTTATAAATCTATGAATAGGTTTGTGAACAAATTGAAAAGTTATTTCTTTTCCTTTATAAGTTCCCATAATAGATTTTTCATCAATATGTTTTATTGGAAAAATCTTCTTCCAAAATGGTGTACCAAGTATAACTGGCTAGTTAAGTTTTTACTATCATAAAAACTATTTGGAATACAAACTTTATTCTGACAAATATATGCCTGAGGTAATTTATAACTTATAGCCATTGGTTCTCACTAGCAGAACTAACTCTATGAGTAGTTTTCTGAAAATACTTAGTAGGGATGATACCCTCCTGGACACAATTTAAATCAGCTCCACTATCTAATAGAGCAACTAATTCAATCGAATAGCTATTTTCTATAATAGCTTAATTTTTATATGCCATTTTGAGATATAACATCTCATAAATGATAAAATTTCTCATCTCTATCTAAAGATGTTAAAAAAATTCTTAGAAGTTTCAGGATTATCTATAATCTCCTTCATTTCTAAGCTTGTTATTCTTTCTCCTAAGGTTATATTGTCCTTTTTAAGATTCTTAATTTCTAATTTTAAATTATCAATTCTATTCTTAAATCTTCAATATTGACAGAATTTCCAATCTTATTTTTCTGACTTAATTGTCTCTTAACTCACTTAAGGTATACGGCTTAAAGTCTTCAACAGCTATTGACGTTGAAGGTTATCTTTCCCAATTATTGAGAAGTAATTTTCTCCCTAATCTCATTATCTCTTGCTTTCAATAGATCTAATATATCGTTAGAAATAACATTTTTTCCATATTTTCAAATTGAGCTATAATTTGATAAAATATCTTCATCATCTGTATCTGATTGACAACATTTTTTTCTGTTTTACAAGGAAAACATTCATCATCTGAGGTTATTAATTCTTCTTCTTCTAATATGTTTAATTCTTCATATGAAGAATTTCTGATCTGAATTAGACTCAGAATTAATTAGAATTTTATAATATATCCTTCAATTCTTTATCCTCAATATTATTGAGTTTTTTCTTTACCCAGCAAATTTTTGCTTTATGACCTGGACGACCACATTTTTACATATTATATAGGGTTTATAGGGTTTATAATCCCTTTTTCTTTTGATTTTCTTTCTTCTCTTTTTTGTTTTCTTTTTGTAATTTTTTATTTCTTTGAGAAGATATAAGATTCTTTTTATTATTTTCTCTAATTTCATCCATTCCAAATTGACTACAAATTGACCTAATTGTTTCTTCTCATTAAGAGAATGCTTTTTAATTTGTTGATTAAGCTTTATTCATTATATAAAGCTAATCCTTCCTGAACACAAGTTCCTATTAACTTGCCATAAGTATAATCTTCATAATTAATACTTACATCTCCTTTCCTAAGGCTTTTCCTAACCCTTTCTGCAAATAAAGGAGGTAATCCATCAATAAACTTAGACTTCCAATGAGTACTATTAGACTCTGGGAGTTCCATAACTCTACTTAAGAAAGTATCTTTATACCATCTAAACGATGTGAGAGTTCTACATCTTAAATTTTGTAAAAGAGTTCTGATATTTTCAGAATTATCTGACCATCTTCCTGTGAAATGATCAACAATATTTACTACAGTGTATAAACTGCATTGGAATTTGATTACCATCTTCTTCTTTTATATCATTTAAAATTTTATTTATCTGCCACTGATAGATAATTATCCCACCAGCCTTTTAATTGACCAGTAAATCCTGCTATTATCATTTTAGCAATATTTTGATCATAATTACCATTACTTTTACAGATAGTACTATACATCATCATTCTATGTACAGTATCTGTAATCTGTTTATCAGTTTTACCATCTATATTCCATTCATAGATATGTTTTCCATAATACGAATTATTAACTATATACTCTTGTTCTTCTATTAGAACATCTTGTGGAGTTGGTCTAGGATAGTAATACTTCCTTTGTGTAGGCTTATTAGCAAATTTTTCGAGCTTTTTGATTTCATCATTAATTTTTCTTGGTAATTTTCTTTATTTATGGAATCTGAAAATTCTTCAGTTAAAGTATTGATTTTTAAATTTGAAAATTTTTCATTTATACTTTTAATTTTTTATAATAATTCTTCTATTTCAGAATTAGATTTTAATTTAAAATCTTTTATTTTAGGTGGAGGTTGTATAGCCGGAGTGGCTAAAATACCTTTCTCTTCTTCTTTATGAGAAAATTTTAAATTTTTAATCTTAGATATTAATTCATTTATTCTATCATTTATAGAATTTAATTGTTCTCCTAAAACAATTAAGCAAATTTGTATAATTTGTGTTTAAACATATTATTTATGTGAGCTATTGTTACTGGTAAAGTATTTCTTCCATTAATTTTTGAAAAGCTTGATAGTATCTGATTTCACTATCTTTTCTATTTTGAATGGTTGATGAGGAGGAAAAGTAGCCTTTAAAATTTTCCATTTATATTATACTCTCTGTATAACAGAAATCATACTATTAGTATACTTATTTATAAACCATGGAACAAAAGGTTATTGCATTTTCTTCACTAAGTTCTTTATAAAAAACTTCTTGAAACATATTTGTATCTTGGTCATCAAAATTTTTGAAAAACCAATTTCTAAATAATTCCCATCGTTCTCGATTAAATTCATCACTAATTTTTCTTGCCAATGATCCTCGGCTAAAATTTATTTTTCTGTTTGATTCATTATATTGAGAAATTCATTTCTGACTCGGTTAATTCCGGTTCATTAGGCTTATATACACCTCTACAATATTATCAGAATTAATTCTTAATTCTACACCTATTTTCAGGTAATTCTTCTCTTATTTGAGAAGTAGAAGCTCTAGAAGGACTTCTAACAGTGTATCCTAAAGGAGATATGAAAATTTGATGATCTAGAGGACATAGATCTAGATATTCTAGGTCTAATCTTATCAAATTGTATCTGAACTGATCCTTCAGATGTTTGAATTATATCAATTGGATATTATCAATATATTGTTGTTTTGGTGTACAATTATTTAGTACCCAACTATCAGGAATTCAATTCTTCCCATTTTATTTTTCTTCTAGTAGTAATATTTGATTTTCCAAAATTAGTTTCTATTACTATCGTTTCATTTAATGGTTTATCTACCATTTTACACTGAGGATTTAGTGTAAATAGAGGTTTATAATATTCTATAACATATACAAATTACTTCTGACCCTGGAATTAATTATATCCATGAGTCTTAACATTTAATGTTAAGCATCAGTTATATAACATCGGTTAATGATAATTGTAAATTTGGGTAACATTAAAATAAACTGGACCCTGTGATAGGCTAGACTGAATTATTCCTATCAAGGATTGCTTATAGTCTAAATTCCTACCATCTCTAAAGCTGCTATAAAGCTTTCTGGCAAACCTTCTAAAGTTAAAGGCTTAAATGCTATTTGCACTACTCAATATGAATAAATTTATATTTATCTTTTTTATATCTTACTAACTCTTTATTATTTAAGAGTTTATTATCATATCCTCTTATTAAGAGCAATTGTTTCTTCAGTAGTTTAACTACCTGTTTTAAACCATTTTTTCAAAAGTTCCAAGCTTATAAACTTGTTTATAATCTATTTTTGTAATTGTTCATTTATTTAATAATTCTAAATTGTGAGGAATATCATATTATTCCTCAATACTGTTTTTAAGAGTATCTTTTCTTCTATGATATCATTTTATTTGAAACAAATCAATGTGGAACTTCCTCGTAATAAAGTTTATTTACCATTATTAAGTTTTCACATGGCTCTGATACCACAAGGCAGGACCTTGTGGGAAAATTAACAATAAAAAGAGTCTGGACCATGTATATATATGTATATACATATATATATATATACATATAT
>CM044004.1:63714410-63883317 GCA_024085815.1 Flaveria linearis | reverse complement strand
TTCCTCCTTCACCGCCTCTTTTGCATCATAGTCACCACACCATCTGATTTCAAGTAATAACCTCATTTTTATATTTTATATTGTATTGGTGCTAGACTAAACTAGATTTAAGATTTGCTTTGATTGCTTGATAACCTTGAGATTTGAATAGGACGAATGAAATTATCCAAGAGTATGACACATTTTGCATATTGATGTGTAAGAGGTGAGCAAAACTGTTTGAAATGGTTTTTCTTAAAGATTTTTCTTAAAGACGGAGTAGTTTCAAGAAATGTTATAAATAGTGATTCTTCTACTATCATTATTCTTTATTTATACTCTATATGTTTTCCTATTTTGTTAGTACTTAGAAAAACTCCATCATTACCTTAAGATGAACCTAGTAACATGATCTTATGTTAAAACATTAACAACTAAACAATTTTAAGATGTTCTATTGATGGGTGTTATTGTTCGTTAGTTGATATGAAATTTTATCTTATTGGTCTAACTAATACCCTTTTAAGATATGTTGTGGTTGCTACGACATTATACTAACATTTTGAGTGAATGATTGTTCATTTAACATTGTGCAACTCATTACTTGAAATATCCATTTTTTTTTTCAACAAACTCATTAGATTAAGACATGCAAATAGCAGAAAATTATACGAGACCTCATGAATATTACAAAAAGTTTCAGATTCACTACAAGAAAGTACTTTTTGCGGCGATTCAAATCTCAAGGTTATCAAGCAATCAAAGCAAATCTTAAATCTAGTTGAACTTAGTTGAGTGAAATAACATGTGTGTATGTATGAATATAAGAATATATGTATTTGGAATGTTAATTATGTGTTAATATGTATGTATTGTTGAATAGGTTAGCAACTTTTATGGTTATGAAAAATGGATATTAAGATGTATATGTGTATTATGTATGGATGTATATGTGTATTTGTGTTTGTATTCCCTAGTTTTAAATGTTTAAGATAATTAATATTTGTTTGTAGACACAGTTATGACGATTGATAAGACTTGGACTATTTTAAAAAATAATTTCTAAAGAATATCTGATTGGTCTTAAAGCATTCATGGAAAGGTGTAAGAATTATACGAATGGCCAAAATAAAGCTCGGTGTCCGTGTAATAATTGCAATAACAATTATTGGTTTCCTCTTCCAACAATAGAGCGCCATATACATAATGGTTTTTGCCGATTTTACAAAACGTGGACGCATCATGGTGAATATATGTTCCTTCACCGGTAGTTCCAGTCATACTCAAACGACAGACCCAATACATGATTTTATTAACGATGTTCGTCAGGAGAATGTCCCACAAGAGGACAACACATACGACGACGACGAGCCAATGAACACAACGGATACACCGAGTGATACAAATGATGAACTTGCTGAATTACTGAAACTTGCCGACACCAAACTATACCCTGGTTGTGACAGGATGTCTTCATTGGATTTCTTGGCAAAACTGAGTCACATGAAGGCCATCAATAAATGGACCGATACATCGTTTGACCAATTGTTAGAATTTCTGAAAATTGCATTCCGTTTGCTAAAATCCCACCGTCAAACTATGAAGCGAAGAAGATAATGAAGAAATTTGGGTTAGGATATGAATCGATCCACGTTTGTAAGAATGACTGTTGTTTATTTTGAGGGAAGGATAACAAAGATTTGCAAAAATGTCCAATATGTTATGAAAGTAGATGGAAGGACGCAAACACTAAGGGGAAGAAAGTTGTCAACAAGGTTATGCATTACTTTCCATTAATTCCTAGATTAAAGCGTATTATAGCTCAAGACACACTGCAAAGCATATGACATGGCATGCTTCTGGACGTTGCACGAAGATGGTAAGTTACGTCACCCGGTGGATGGTACATCATGGAAAGAATTCGATTCAATGTATCCTGATTTTGCAAAGAACCTAGAAATGTTAGATTAGGGTTGGCTGCTGATGGCTTCAATCCATTTGGGAACATGAGTACGTCGTATAGCATGTGGCCGGTAATAATATGGACAACATACAATACGCCGCCATGGTTAAGTATGAAAGAGTCTCATTCATGCTGACGTTATTAATCCCTAGCCCTAAATCACCTGGGAAGGACATTGATGTTTTTTTAAGACCATTGGTTGATGAATTGAAAAGTCTTTGGTCGGACGGAGTCGTGACAAAAGATGCGGTTACAAACACTTCTTCACATTGCGTGCAATGCTTTTATGGACTATCAATTTCCCTGCTCGTAGTAGCTTGTCTGGTTGGAGTGGGCAAGGTTACTTTGCATGCCCAACATGTAAGGAAGACACTCCATCTGTTAATGTATTGGGAAAAACTGCTTATGTTGGGCATAGAAGATGGTTACCAACGAATCATAAATGGAGGAAGGACAAGTCATTCAATGGTAAGAACGAGACTAGACGTCCTCCTAATAGGAAAACAAATGATCAGATTTGGAACAACTTAATAAATTGTCGCCCCGTATTTCTGGGAAACATGTTCAGTTTGGTGGTAAGAAGGAAAACGTGATTCCGATGTTGAATTGAATTGGACCAAGCGTTCTATTTTCTTCGAGCTTGAATATGGTCTTCAATTCAACTAAACTAATTTGGATGTTATGCATATCGAAAAGAATGGTGCGAGAGTTTGTTGAATACGTTGATGATGAACAAGGAAAAATCCAAGACACTAATAAGGCAAGAATGGTGTTAGAACAATGGAACATTGACGTGACTTGTGGCTTGTAGATAACGTCGCGGTAAGCTCTCAAAGCCTCATCCCAAGTTCTCTTTCTCAAACGTCGAAAAGAGTTTTTTTGTCAATCATTAAGGAAGTAAAACTACCTGATGGCTTGGCTCTAACTTTAAACATAAGGTAACCGATAATGATACCCAAATAACGGGGATGAAATCACATGATCATCATATAATGATGCAACGGTTGCTTCCGATTGGTGCTCAAGCGTACTTGGATAAAAAATTTCAACACTAATAATTGAGATGTGCTTATTCTTTAAGCAACTTTGTGCTCGGAACTTGATGTCATCTGACATGCAAGATGCTGAGGAGAAGTTGATTAAAATTTTGTGTTCTTTCGAGCAAGCAAATTTCCTCCGTCATTTTTTGACATAATGATTCATTTGGTTATGCATTTACCTGAGGAGGCCATCAAGGTGGGCCAGTTTATATGAGGTGGATGTATCCATTTGAAAGATACATGAAAAAGCTGAAAAATTATGTTAGAAATAAGGCTTGGCCCGAAGGTTCCATTACGGAGGGGTATGTCGCAGATGAAGCCTTAACTTTCTGTTCAAGGTATCTTGACGGTGTACCGACGAGATTTAATCGGCCGGACAGAAACGAAGACGCCCCAGTTCCCACACGTGAGTTTTATGTCTTCCAATCGCTATGCACACCTATCAGCAAGGGGGTTGATAAAAATGGATGGTGTGCTTTGGGCAAATCTAAATTGGTTTGTCCTTAACAACAGCTCCGAGATCGAAGAATACAAAGAGTAAGTATTTTCTATTTCGGGTTGTGTTTTCGTAAGTTATCTTTATAGTGATTATAATTAACGCAAGTAACATTATTTATAGTGAATTATTACTCAAATGCCGCATGGAACTGACTTGAAAGCAAATTTTCCTAACTGGTTTAAACAGAAGGTAAACTCATTTATGTATAAAACCGATTATACAAACTAATATCATGTAATTTCTCTTATTTCAAATAGTATCATAATCATTGTATTTTCTCTTATTTCAAATAGATCAACCGTCGGCGAGTAAATAAATCTAGTGTTAGTCCTCAGTTATTTGCTTTAGCAAATGGACCACGACATGCAAACTTACACCGCTTGTATAGTTAACGGTGTGTGAGATTTGTAGTTCATAGCCGAGACATACGCCGTACAACTCAAAATAGCGGCATCTCAACAACTGGTCAAGATGGAACAAAGTATTACGGTTTGTTGGAAGAGATTCTCGAGCTAGGCTATCTAGACCGTTGTAAGGTTGTGTTGTTTCGATGTAAATGGTTTAAAACTAATAACAACAAACTTTGTGTCATTAAGAATAACATAACCAGTATTTCTACCCAAACTGAATGGTTACAAATGACCATACATTCTTGCAACACAAGCAGAGCAAGTTTTTTATCTTGACGAACCGTCTAAATCCAGTCAAAGAGTTCAATCAATCAGACATTGGAAGGTCGTCCAAGAGGTGAATCATCGGAAGATTTGGGACCGAGATATTATAATGGAAAATAATGAAGCAGATTTAATTCATGGCAGCACTTCATCTGAGCTTTTGTTGTCTGCTGACTTAGATAATTTAACTTATGATGGTATGAGTAGAGATGAAGCTACAGAAGTCGATGTTTCCCTTGAGCATGTCAATGTAGAGGACGAGACATATGAAGATACGGATGAGGGTGAAGACGACGATGCAGACCAAGCTGTTGACGTTTCTGATAATTCAGTTGATGAATTAGACGAATTTAATAATGATTGTGGAGAAGATTCTTATCACACCGATGAATCCGATTGATTGTAATTTTTAATTTTAACCGAATCATTTATTATTGTTGATCTATTATGTTTATTGAATGTTTTTTTCAATTGTGTGTTTAGCTAATGATTCAATTGCGGTATATTTGTATACTTATAATCTTTTTTTACAGGTGGCAGACGTGGCCCGAGGTCACGGTGGGGATACCTATGGCCGTGGTCCACCTGGTGGTGGTCCTCCCGATGATGATCGATCGTGCCAGCCGCCACGACACAGTGCGAGGTCAGTGATGACTCCGGCAGCGGCAGCGGACGAGGTATGACAAATTTTTTATACTATTATCTTTTAAAATGAAAATATATAATTTACATAGAATTTTTATACTATTATCAATTTGCAGGACAAGGCAAGCGTGGAAAGACCACACTTCAAGGTATGCGAAAGAGAATCCACAAGGAAATTGCTCACAATTGAATTTGAGCAAGGTACGCATGACACCTACAAACTGTGGGTGTCAATCAGGCGACCTTTGCTTCACTGGTTGGCACAATCGTTGACAAATTTCCTCAAAACTACAAGAGCTGGAGAAAGATACCTGCAGAGTTGAAGGCGACTATCTGGCCTGACTTACAGGTTAAGTTTTTGATAGTTAAATTCAGTAATTAAATATATATACACTAAGCTATTTGTTTTCATAATTTGCAGATGTATTTTGATATGACTCCCCACGAAGGCCTGAGGGCAGGTATTGAGAAATATGCTGCAAACCGTATATAAAGATCACAAATACCGGTTCAAGCAAAAGCATTTTAGCAAAATAGGTGGGGAGGACAGGGTTGATATTTCTGATGTTGTGCCACCTGATATGCAAGAATCTGAATGGAAAGGCTATGTGGATTACTACACTTCTCCTGAAGTCAAGGCTCGGTCTGCAACTAACAAGTCCAACAAAGGAAGCAGACGATCAAGGGACATGACGACCGGACATCTTAGCCCAATGTCATTATATGTTTGTAAGTTGTTTTAATCTAATGTGTTTATAACTTGTTTTATGAGTTTGTAAGTTACTTTATATATTATATAACTATAAAATGTGTTTACAGCGGGAAGATGGTTCTGATGAATCTGGGAGTGCCATATTAGCATATCGTCGCTTCTATACCGATTCAAGCGGTAATTTCTATCAACCTGAACCCGCGGCATACTATGTAAGTAATGTACACGTCTTATAATTTTATAAAAATAAAGTAATATATAACATCACCATATAATAATATGTTTATTTTTTTTGTAAACTATGAAGGAGCAAATGGTCGCGCTTCAACAACAACATCCAGAAATGTCAGAGAAACAGATCATGCGCCAGGTTTAGGGGGAGCGGCCCGGGTGGGAACGTGGCATCGGTCCAATACCGAGCGTGCTTCACAAACCCCCACCTCCACCTCATAGAACAGATCAGCGGATGTTCTTACAATCTGAGGTTGAGGAGATGATAGCAGCGAGACTGGCCAGTGAGCAAGAACAATGGCAGTCACAGATGATGGCTAATATGATGGCACAAATGCAAAGTCAAATCCAAAGCCAAGTCCAGAGCACGTGAGGAGAAGTGGTCATTCTCAAGAGATGAAGAAGATGAAGAAGATGATGAAGGTGGGTCATCATAGGATGGTTTGATGGTTTGATGGTTTGATGGTTTTAGTGATTGTTATGAATATCTTCAAACATTTGTTTGTGTGACTTTTAACTTATTATATTTGGATAATTTTGTTTATATGCTATGTTTTGCGAATGGTTTGATGGTTTTGATAGTATTAGTGATTTGAACAACAGGTTGGTTTGGTACCAGAAAAATCTGGGTGGATTGCTGCAAATGCAGCAAAATTATTTAAAAAAAAGTTTTTTTGCGGCGATTATCGTCGCAAAAAACATTGATACCTATTTAAATTTTCGCCGCAAAAAAATATTTGGTCAAAAACTTTGCGGGCGATATATCGCCGCAAAAAAGACCAAATCGTCGCAAATATCACATTTAATCGTCGCAAAATATTTTCTCCAGAATTTCACATTTTTTATACTAAGTGGGGCCCACAAATAAATCGTCGCAAATGTCGTCGCAAATAACATTTTGCGACCATTTTTTCACGGCGACTTTTTTGCGACCAAAGTTTCGTCGCAAATAATATATTGCGACGAAAATGATCTTTTTGCGACGATTTGTATCGCCGCAAAAAAAGTACTTTTCTTGTAGTGAAAGATATTTTAAACCTTGAGTTCAAGTCTGACTATATATTTGAATGGAAAATCACACTACAGGATAGGTAATTTTTAACAACACTTTTCGCAATGAAAGTAGATCGTCTCTACATGCCTCCCTACTGCAACGAAACATAGTCGTTACAAGTTTTAAGATTTTTTTTTAACTTGGCGCACGTTGGATTTTCAGGATTTATTGTTTGCAAAATGTAGAAACCAATTTCTAAAAGAAAAAACATGATACCTACCGCCGCGACTTTAGTCGCTAAAAGTTTTAGTTATTTTGGAAATAAAATATCTGTAAAGTGTAAATTTTAATGCTATAGCTATAATTTATAAAAATTAGATTAAATTTAATAGGTGAAATGATTCGAATCGGTGTTATGGTATGATCTTTAAAATGTACTAAACATATGCACGACTCTAATGGATTGCATGTTGTTACGTGTAGGACATAACTTTTGGGGTTTGATCTATCCAACTCATTTTGCAACCCCACGGTATCTACAACGTAAAAAACCAGTCTTGTTACTTATTTCACGTGTCATCATTTTAGTTATCCGTAATATATACCAACATGAAATATATCTTATGCTAGGCAATGTGTTTGATGCAAGTAAGTAATGTAGCATTGATTAGTTTCTTTTAAACAATAATATTTAATAGATATTTTTAAGATAAATATGTCACAAATTGTATCATACACAATTAAAATTTCTAGCTTTTTTGTTAAGAGACATACCACTACCACAGGAATGTTCCCTTATAGATAGAATCTTAATTGGTAATATGACCTTATACGCAACATATACATGGATAGAAAAAAAGAGTATTATTTGTAACATATATACAACATAATAATTTATATAAGTATGTGTCATCTATTTTGTTTCTTGAAGTAAATTTAGACCAATAATATATACAATAAGATTATCATACATGCTTTTATGAACTTTCAAGCTGAATAAATTTTCTTTTAATTTATCACCCTTAGTTTTCACTATTTAGAAAAGAAAAGATATTTTCAACTCTTTGATTTCATTAAGTTTAACTATTTGAATGGAGAATCACACTATAAGAAAATAGCTAGGTTCTAACACTTTTGGCAATGAAACTAGCTTGTCTCTACATGCCTCCGTATTGCGACGAAACTTATTCAACGTTTTCAATTTTTTTTTACTCGAGACTCTATGATGACTAAAAGTAGTCGCTATAAGTTTTTGCACATTGAATTTTCAGGTATTATTGTTTGCAAAATGTAGAAAACCATTTTCAAAAAAATAATAATAACAAATTTGTGATACATACTGCCACGACTTTTAGTCGCTAAAAGTTTTATTTATTTTAGAAATAAAAAAAACTATCGAGACTAAATTTCATCGCTATAGCCATAATTTTAAAAATCAAGATGAATTTAAATTGGTGAAACAACTCGAACTAGTTATGGTATGATCCTTAATTAAACTATACTAAACATATGCACGACTCTAACGGATTGCATTGTCGTATGTGTAGGACATAAACTTTTGAGGATCCAACTCATTTTGCAATCTTGCACGTCATGAAAACTAATGCTAAGATCATTGTCAATGTCTCGAGTATGATGTGTTGGGCATGGCAAAAGGTAGTGTGTACAATGTAATAAACCAATCATGTTATTTATGTTTACGTGTTATCATTTTAGTTAACCATATATATACCCAACATGAAATATATCTTATGCTAGGCAATGTGTTTCAGGCAAGTAATGCAACATTGATCAGCTTCTGTAAATTCTTTGGACATGAAGTGTTTATAAAGTAACAATCCCAATCTTGACACTTGGGTCATATAAAACACACATCATAACAACTAAATATTAGAGTTGCTTAATATTCGTGTCGAGTTTGAAAAACTTGAAATTTAATTCGATTCAGCAATCATCAATTCAAAATTTGATTAGATTTGAAGTTTTATCGAATTAGAATCAAATTTCGGATTTGTGAGCTTCAATTGATTCAAAATTATA
The DNA here is from genome assembly GCA_024085815.1 of Flaveria linearis. Lineage (NCBI taxonomy): Eukaryota > Viridiplantae > Streptophyta > Magnoliopsida > Asterales > Asteraceae > Flaveria > Flaveria linearis. The sequence goes on along the minus strand of CM044004.1, from coordinate 63,874,540 downwards.
ACATCCCGAGTGTTCGGGTCAGATGTAATCGTTAAAAGACAAAAAAATATAAACTCTATACATTGTTAAGCGAATAAGAAATGAGTAGATTTGCTATATGAAATTTGAAGTTTTTAGATGAAAATTTTATATTATAAGAAAACCGTTTGATATAATAATATTATATATTTGAATCTGTTTCATTTTTAATGAAACTTATTATATTTGAATCTGTTTCATTTTTAACGAAACTTAGGTTGGCTCCTAAAGGAAAATAAGCTCGTCACAAAGAGATATTCGAAATTTACAAGACATTATATTTTAAATAAAAGAAAAAAAAACAAAGTAAGTAACTGAATTAATTATATAAATATACAAGTAGGTAGGCTTGCTGCTCAATTCACATCCCATGTCGCCCAGATTCTCCTGCCTGTCTGCTTTATTCTAAATAGGAAGCTTAAATTTAAATTTAATTGGTTTAGAGTTCTCAGTTTGATCATATGGTTCATGTTCTTCTGTATCATAGTCACAATATACATTCATTAATTGGTGTGGTCTTCTTTATGTATTAGTAGATCCCTAGGCAACCGTTGTTTGGGCGTCTCATTACTTTCTCTGTCCTTTAAGGATACAAAGGAGAAGCTGTTTGATTTGTTGAGTCGATCAGGGTCTTTTTTGTTATGAGTCTAGATTTCTACTGATACAATATTGCATTGAGGTTGGAAAGAATTGCAAACGCCTTAGAAAGCAAACCAGGCCTGTCGCGCCCGGTTAACTCAATGGTTGTGTGTTCCATAAAAGATTGGACCCCAAGGGAACCCCTCAAAGATCTAAAACACAATTGATTTAGTGTTATGTTTGTGAATCAAAAATTAATTACCATAAGCATATATGACTTAAGGGTTGTTTGATAATTTTTGAATGATTAAGTGCTGAAACAATAGGAGGTCTGAACCATTAGGTTTGAGCCATTAAGAGATCTGAACCATTAAGAGCTATTATATCGCTTAACTATTTAAAACAAGTATCTGATCAATTCAGATAAGAGGTCTTAACCATTCAGCATTAGACCTCTTAACTATTCAACATTAGTATAATACTTAACCATTCAGAGGCAAATGTTTGAACCATTCAGGGATTTACTCGCAAAACAAACAGTCTAAACCATTCAATGTTGAACCATTCGACATCTGAACCATTAAGAGGCTGATCAGATGTTGCCAAACAGTCCCTTAGTATATATACTATACCTGTTGGATCCAATCAACAACTTTGTCTTTAGAGAGCTTGTTTCCATACCGACCAGTAACATGAATACTGCAATCCTCATATTTTCCTATATAACGCACAATACAAAGTAATAATTCAACCGTTCTCACAAGATAATCAAACAGGACAATAAAATATAATGATTTATATTAATCCTTTGTTTATTTTATTTTCCCATTCATTCTATTCCTTATTTCATTTCATTACTCTATACTAAAACATACCCTAACTTTATTGAAGCTCTAAAGTTGTACGGTTGCCTTCATTTAAGTTGGGCTTTAATCTTACGAACATATATTGAGGCCCAAATCTTATGGATCTTAAAGTCGTGAAGGAACATGATAATTTCAAATGGGTGTGAAGTGTGGGCCTGAGGGGTTTTCGTCCGGTCCAAAGAAATGTGTTCAAACCAACTTCCAATTTTCCATCGTTTATGTTTCTAATTTATATTTTTCTTTGATTATATTTAACTTTACAACTCTAAATCTAATTAATATTTATAACGAAACAATAAAAACATATTTACCTTCTAAGGGTTCGAGTGTGAATATTAATTATTACTGAACCAAAAGCGAATGAAAGATTACATCTGGGCGAGTGAGGCTCATTAAATTAATTATTTCATGCGATCACAAACAAGACTCTAGTTCGGTTATTTCTTCATTGTCAGAATTGTTTTCTTATGGTAAGTTAAAATTTAGACGATTGTGTTCATGATCTAGTTAATATCTATGATTGTTCTATTGTTATTGTCTTCGAGTTAGTCTAAAAGACGATTTGTGATTGATTCACCCAGAGGTTAATTCCACTATATAGAGACTCTAAGCGGGCGTTTGGTTCGCGTAATATATTGGAATTAGAATTGAAAATGGAATTTGAGATGCATTTTTAATGACAAAACATTATAAATGAAATTGATCACCGCCGCTACTACCACTGAAGGCCGCCTGTGATCGACTAGACCACCAACCGCACCCGTTGCCGAAACCGACCGTACCCCACTGCCGCAACCAACGAATCACACCCGTCATTGAGAACAAGCAGTCTCCGTCAAGCGCGTCTAAACCGACGCGGTTCGGTAGTAGCGGTAAGCGACAGCCGATGGCAGTGGTCGGCGGTAGGAGGCGGCGGTCATGGGCGCCCGGCTCGGCGGTGAGCGGGGTCGATGGTCCTGTGCGTTAGTGTTGGACGGCCTTGGCGGGCGGCGACAAGCTTGGTGGTCGGGGGCGTTGGCGGCATCAATGGGTGTTAGGGGGTTGGCGGTGGTCGACAGTCGTGGGCATCGGCGGCGGGCAGGGACGGTGGCGGCGGGGGCGGTAGCGTAGGCGTTCGACGGCGGTGGTCGGAGCTCGGCGGCGTCAGCACGGGTATTCGGTTGATGATGGGCGGGGTGGTAGGTGGCGATCAGTGGGGAAGGGGGGGGGGGGTCGATGGAATTTGAAAACCCTTCAATATTTGGAAGGATTTTGAAATCCTTTATTTGTGGGAATTTGAGGGAATTAATTCCAATTATAATTTTAATTCATTTCGCAACAAAACACGTAAGAATGAAATTCAAATTCTAATTCTAACGAATTCCTAACAAAAAACAAAATAACCAATGGAATTCAAATTACAATTCCATTAAATATTATTGAATTCCCACGTAGCAAACACACTTTTAAAGATCTCCAAAGGGATTGTATCAATCACTATTATGTCTCTATGGAGGCGTACAAATCAAACATTCAAATGAAATTACAATCCTATGTGTGATTGAATAAACATGAAATTCGAAATGGTCGCGTGTTTTTGACCTTATGTTTATGTGTTCTTTGTGTTTTATGCTTCTTATCTTAATTGCAATTCTGTTTAACATAAGTTTAGATAAATCAATCAAAATATTTTGTTCTAGTCTAATGATCACTTGTAAAGTCTAGTATATGTTTGTTTGCTCTCGTATACACCCATATATGGTGTCGTAAACGCTTGTACATGCCCATATCATCCCATGTATATGTCTGCATTCAAAGGGATACATTGAGGAGAAATAAAGGTAGATTTACATTTGGTACATTCCTTTCTAACAACCACTGATTAGTTATATGAAATATAGAAACATCCCCTCTAGTATATTATGCATCAAAAAAATAAAAACCTTAGAGCGATAGCGTAATAATATGAAAACATCTAAAGAATTAAATAATTAGGTGGGATTTATATAGTAAATGCATTATAACATTCGTTAATTTATAGTTTATCACATAAATATACGAAAAGAAAGCGTAGATGTAACATCTACAAGCTGCCACAACACATCTTCATTCAAACTTGAACGAAAATGGGATTCTAACAATACATTTACCGGTATCAGATACCCACGTCATATGACCTTGACCATATGGTCCATTCTCGGTATCGTTAGCATCTTTGCTAAACGTTACCTCGTATGTTCTTGTTTGCTGCATAGATGTGAAGATGATCATATCTTGATAATCATCAACCACAACCTTAATAGTTACACCTTTTGGTAAAGAAGTGTCTCTGAGGGCGTAAAGTGAGTATGCCTCACCAACATTAGTCACTGTCCTTGAGTATGTTTTGCTTTCACCACGTTTAGCGATACTACAAAAGAAGGATAGTTTAGCTCGGCCTCGGGTATGTTTTTTGAGCAATTAGCGTTCTTTTTTACGATTATTTTAATTTGTTCGGGTGTGTAGCCTAAGCCACAAAGATAAGGAATGTAGTCGTCCGGTTGGATATCAAAAACGATCCCGGGCTCATGGGCTTTTTGCGGGTTTGCGTGACCGGACCCGATGGCGAACACGTCAGCAGGAAGCGTTCGTTGGTCCATAATGGTGCTTCCATTCCGCTGGTTTGTATACCGGTTTGGTAGCCACGCACTCAAAACCGGTTTGCAAACGGTTAAAAATTAAAACGGTTAATCCGGTAAACAGCCGGTCAACTAAAAAAACGGTTTCAAAGCGGTCCAAATTAGTTTGACAGGTTCGAGTAGTTAATGAGCCAAACCGGTTGTAACTCGAACCGGTTTGAAAAAAAAAACGGTTTGACCCCATGGCAAAAAACCCAGTTCGGTATGAAAAATATTTATCGGAGATGCTATTATACACTTATAGCCTTATAGTTACAGCCTTCTAAAATTTGGGCCTGGTCAAGTTCATTTTAGATGCAAAATCAATACAAACCATGTAGTGCAAGCGAACAATTATGCTAGGACTTATAGACTAAAGTGTTATAAACTCATCATCTTATATATGAAATTAAGCATAGATGTTATACAAGTGAACACGATATCTCATTTCATCTTCATTCAAACTTGAATGAAAATGGAAGTCTAACGGTACACTTACCGGTATCAGATACCCACGTCATATGCCCTTGACCATAGGGTCCTTTCTCGTTATCATTAGCATCTCGGCTAAACGTCACGTCATATGTTATTGTTTGTTGCACTGAAGTGAAGCTGATTAGATCTTTATTATTGTCAACCATGATTTTAATGCTTACACCCTTTGGTGCAGAAGTGTCCCTGAGGGTGTAATACGAGATTGTCTCGTCAACATTAGTCACTGTTCTCGAGTACGTTTTGCTTTCACCACGTTTTAGCGATACAGCGAAAGAAGCATAGTTCAGCTGGGCCTCGGGTATGGTTTTTGAGCAGTTAACTTTCTTTTTAACGATCATTTCAATTTGTTGGGGTGTATAGCCTAAGCCACAAAGATAAGGAATGTAGTCGTCTGGTTGGATATCAAAAACAATCCCGGGCTCGTGGGCTTTTTGTGGGTTACATGACCGGACCCGATGGCAAACACGTCAGCAGGAAGCGTCCGTTGGTCCACAATGGCAGTTCCATTTCGGTTCATTTGACTAGCGGTAGTCATTATTGCAGACTTGATAGCAGCAGGAGACCATTCTGGATGCGCGCTTTTGAGCAATGCTGCAATGCCCGAGAGATGAGGACAAGACATTGATGTCCCTTCTATGACCATGAATGTCGCTTTGGTTCTTGTTTGGTTGTCGACTGAACGGGGCCATGCTGCCATAATGTCGACACCGGGCCCCGTAACATCGGGCTTAAGGATCCCCGGACTTTTAGAGTTAGGCCCTCTTGAAGAAAAATAAGCCATCTCCGGATCTGACTTTAGGTCCACCACGGTCCCGCCGCAGAGGATCGTTGCAACCGGGGAAGAAGTAGTCGAGTTCAAATACTTCTTGATCTCAACCCCTTCCCTGTAACCAACACTTGACGCTAGAATAAGATGTCTTTCTGCTGCTATACTCTCACCTGAAATAATATCATTAGCAATAATCACAGCAACTCCCCCTGCATCCTTAACCACCTTACCCTTATTTATGTTACCAAAATCATCACCCACATCACCCACATCACACAACACCACCTTCCCTTGACATCAATATGGTCCAGTGATCCCGGAAGGCACAAAGCTGAAGTTTTGCCATCTTTCAGAGGGTAAACAAGAGGCGGAGCTTACGATCGGCATCCTTCGGTTGGTATAAAGATTCACCGTGAACAACTTGTTGTTTCCAAGAAGAACCGACGTCCTGAACCGTCTGTCAATCGTGCTAGCCCCAACTGTAAGTATCCATGGAGCCTCATTTGATAATGATGAACTTTTCGGCCCGAATTCGCTGCTGCACAGCTCACAAAGATCCCTTTTTGGACGGCAGAGAAAGTAGCTAGTTCGACAGCATCATCATAATACGTTGAAGCATTTAGTGCACCAAGCGAAATAGACAACACATTAACACCATCTTCTATGGCTGCATCAATGCCCGCTAAGATAGCACCATCCTCACAACCAAGGATGAAACATACTTTATAACTGGCTATGTGTGCTAACGGCGCCATCCCGCTCGCAGTCCCATTCCCCAACCCGAATACATTCGCGTTGTCCACAAAATTCCCCGCTGCGGTACTCGCGGTGTGGGTACCGTGGCCCTCTATATCTGTCGGAGAACTATCATTAATAAAGTTTCTCATACCGATCAGTTTGTTGTTACACCCTGCTACCTCACATTTGCCTTTCCATGTAGACGGTGGAGGTGGGACCCCATGGTCGTTAAACGAAGGATGACTAGGAGTGATCCCGGTGTCGATGAGCCCGATTATGACCCCTTCCCGTAGTTTGAGTCTTTCCAGAGACCCGAGTCTTGACGTAAGCCCAGAAAGTGAGGTGAACGAGTTGTTTGTAGCTGATGCATACGTTCAGGCTGTACATATAAAACTCCACTTAACGTTTGCATCAGTTTCGCTTGATCTGGTGACATTCTAGCAGCGAATCCTATGATCACATGGCGGTACGTGTAGACCATCTCTGGTTTCTCGTTAGATCGCGAAGCTACTTTTGATAAAAACGAGTTGTACCATTTCAATGTCGTTGGGCGGGGCTTTAGGTGAACTTAAGTGAACAATGTAAGTTTTGAGGTCAGTGGCTTTGCTAGGTACCACATTGAAAACAGTACTGATGCATGTGACAACTAGTATAAAATTACCAACTGTTGGCAACATTTTGTATCTCTGATCAGTTCTACTTATGATGACTTAAAGATTTTGTGGTTTGATGTATCTCAAAGGCTACGCATAATGCGTATTTATATATAGTTGAGGTTGCTTGTAATCGTCAGTGGCTTTCTATTCAACGTGATCGAATACGACATTATTCATTAGGTTATATGTATTTAAGTAGGAATAATCTTCTAACAAACGGTATAATATGCTCACTCCATCGTCTAGAATTAGGAAACTATAAAAAAATATCATGAACTATAAATCTTCTCTAACACAATTCCAACTGTTTTTAGGATTATTCTTTGTGATCATTTGTCATTATTCTTTGAGTTTGTTTGTGCAGAATCTTATTCAGTTAGACATGGTTGTTTTTAGCCATTACTGAAGGTTTTCTTCGTGTGCGAGTTTGTTTAGCATCATACGAAATGGGATAAAACTTGTTACAAAACAAATGAATCGTACATCATTTGATGAAACAGGAGATGATTATAATTAGCTAAGTTAAATTTTCATTGATTTTAAATTGAAGGTGGTTTGTTGGTAGAAAGCTTTGCTTAATTCTATCCCTTGCATTGCAATTTCGATTCTCTGCTCCCCACTTTCTATATACATTTTAATAAATGACTATGCATATGACCCACATCCTTTGAATTCTTTAATTAATTGTATTAATATAAAACAAAAATAAAACAGTGGAAAGTCGGTAACAAGATGCTAAGACGAGCACGAAGAAAAACGATTACAACGGGAAATTAGAAAATAAAAAGAATAATAGAGCAAGATGTTTAGGAGTGAGGATAGGTATCTTCCAACATGATCATCTTCTTCACTCTATCATGAAGAAACCTTAACATAATGGGGATTATCTTCGAGTTCGCTTCAACGTTCGTAAATCTGATCATCATCTATGATCATCATTGCACGAGTCTTTGCTAATGAGTTTCCTTTATCAGATATCGTCTTCATCTACAATGGCGGAGGATTGAGGGGGGGGGGGGGGGCTTTTTTGCGGTAGTGTGTATTTTTGGGCCGATAGTGTAAATTTTTATATAAAATTGGAGTTTGCCCCTCCTAAAAAAATTAATTTTGCCCCCGTCCTTGTATAAGAATGTTCAAACTCCGCCCCTGTTCATCTATATGATCAGTCGTCTTCATCTTTCTTCTTGATCTGGTTCATCAACAAGCCAGGTTAATTACCTGCTTGGTTGTATGATTATTAATCTTCATGTATGCTGATCAATTTGTGTATCCATCTCCACTCTCTTCTGCGTATTCTTCTAGTTCTTCAATTTAGGGTTTTATCATTATGTTGATTTCCCAATTGTTTAATGTTCTTGTTTAGCAGATTAGAGTTTTTTTTTTGTATTTTTGAAAGTTCAGATCAGTTGTGTAATTTCTGTTTTGACAATTGTTCTCATTTTCATACTTCTAGGTTATTCAGTATTTGGTTCGGGTATTCGTGTGTTGATATACCAATTGTTTACAGTTTGTTTTTTGGATTTTATTCAAACTTTAGTTTTTATTTTTTATTTATAGTTGTATTTACAAATGAAACAAAATTTCTAAAATATTTATTTACTTGGATTGGTTACTTGTAGGGCTGTCCAAACCGCTCGACGTTCGCTCGACGTTCGTTCGGAATTTGCTCGAAAAATGCTCGTTCGAATTTTTGCTCGGTTGTAAACGAGCCGATCGGCTCGGATCGGTTTGTAAACGAGCCAAGCACGAGCAAATGTCCGCTCGGTTCGGTTCGGATCGAATTAATATGTATATATAGTTTATACGTAGTGTTCTAGTAGATTTGACCTATTATATACAAATATATAATTCTATTTATGTATATTTGATCAATCAACCTAATAAAATAATTCTACACTTAATATAAAAGTGAAATCCTAAGCCGTTAAAAGATATTTTTTCGATTATCTCACTCTCACCGCCACCGTTATCTGCAATGCTCTCCGCCTTATCGGCTACAGACTTAGCTAGCTTTATCGTCAGCCACAACGTGTTATCATCCATAAAAGTATTATGTAATGAAATGTGACAAATTTTTAAAGTTATTAAACATTATTCGCTGTAGTATAAATTGTATGACACACAAGATAATTGGGTTATATAAATTATTTGCCGCTCGTTTGCGCTCTCTCGACGTTCGCTTGAAAATTTAATGCTCGAAAAATGCTCGTTCGATTTTCCGCTCGGTTGTAAACGAGCCGATCGGCTCGGTGCGGTTTGGAAACGAGCCAAGCACGAGCAAAGGTCCGCTCGGTTCGGCTCGGCTCGTGAACAGCCCTAGTTACTTTGCTTTAACTATTATTTGATTTCTTAGTTTTTTAATTTCTTCACATACTGGTTATTGCTTTGACATAAATGGTTTTTTTTTAATTTTCCCTCTAATTACTATCTTTTTGTGTTCATATTATTTTTTTGAACATAAAGAAAATGGTTTTGTAAGTATCATATCCATTTAAATTTGTTACTCTTCATTTTTAAATAGTTACTTATGTACTGTTAGTTACTCATGTACTGTTACGACGTGCTTTTTTTAATATATTTTTCCATCTAAATTTTATTTGAAATTGAGGTGCACTGTTACGACGTGCTTTTTTTAATATATTTTTCCATCTAAATTTTATTTGAAATTGAGAGTGAATACTAATATACAAGTCGTCAAAATCAAAAATTAAAAGTTTAATTTCCTGTGATAGTGCACGGGTTCATCTACTAGTTAATTAATATGTTGCATTCCAGTTTATCCTATGAATAAATCAGCTTTAATAAGTGAAGAGATAATTCTAATCATGCAAACTATACAATATCCAACAACTAATATTGTATAGTTTGCATAGATGTAGTAAGAGTGTTTATAATTATATAATTAGGATTGTTTTTTATAAACTAGTTTTGAATATTAACTTTTGAAAAATTAATAAGTTAAAAAAAAGATTTTCAATTTTACTTTTCATATTGGTAAAAATGAGATTTTGAAAAGTAAATATGGGGTTACTTATTAACTTTTGAAAACTCATTTTAATCTAATTTTCTATTATTATCATTTATTACCTCTTATTAACTCCTCTAATTTTTAAAATCATATCCTTTATATTTATTTTACAATATTTTAGTTTATAATCCAAACACCTTTTAAGTTCTTATTTTGAAAAACCAGTATACTTCACATACTGAGAGCCAAAGGGGTTAAATACACCACACTACAAAAAAAAGACCTGTCGCCGCTAATAATATGGTTTGTCGCCGCTATAGGTATTAGCGGCGACAGGAAGTGGTGGATCCCCCGCGCCATCACCTCCATGGCTCATCACATCAGCCATAAGGTATACCAAAACAATCCAGAATGACATCGTCTCTTCAAAATATATAAGATATACAATATAAAAACAAAAATAAAAACAAAGTTTTCAACTACAACATGAAAATACAATTTTATATATCGCCACTATACATATAAAAATTGTAACAAATCTTTAATCAGAGTCTCCATCATATAAATATAATGTCATATTTCTTTTAATATTGTAACTAATTTATTATTGTTGATCATTATGCCTAAACAATAAAATAATTTTTAATTTATGACAATTTTATTCTATCAAACAACTAACCTAATACTTAATAAAAGAGTTCAAAAATACATTCAAACAACTAGTTTAAAAATACTTAATAACACAACTAATTAATTATGTTTGTGGGTGTTGTGAGTCTTCATGATAGCCTCCTTCGTTAATCATGTTTGTTTCTTTTTTCAGCTTTTAGGTATAGTTGCTATTTTCATGTTCAACGAACACCAGGTGGGTTTAATTGCAGATTAAGGAAAGGTATGGTCTCGTCATTGTGATATTATATGTTAAGTTCTAATTGTATGCAGCCAGATTATTTTTTGATATTATAGGTTAAGTTCTAATTGTATGCAGCCAGATTATTTTACTTCGCTCTCATATAAGCACGTATCATGATCTCAAAGCTAATTATACATGACATATGTGACAACTATGAGTTGCTAATTTCATAATTAGGTCTATGCTATTGCAATCTGTTATTCACTTTGAGTTTACCAAGTTATCATAGATTTGTATGTAATTAAGTAACTTTCAAACAAATTATCATCTTTCATCTAAACATATACTATTATCACGTTGGTTCCACTTGAATGCTCAATAGTCACTAATTATTCATTTTGTGCAATTTTTAATGGTTCTCACTGGTGATTAGTACGTAATTAATCCCTTTTTTGACTAACTACTTCACTCTCATGTAAGTATGTATCATTATAAAACTAGGTTTGTACCTGCAGCAAACTATTTGCACCTTTTGAAAATGATGTTGCCTCCCACGCTAAATGTAGAGTGTAAAAATACAATAAGTTTCATAGTCTTTTGAGAATGATGCTATGAGTCTATGATTATCATCGTTCTACTTTAACAAAAAAAATGTATGTAATTTGTAACCAACTCTTTTGTAACAACTGATTTGCCTGATTTGTATATAAAGCGGAAAGTACTCCCAAGTTTTTACTATAACGCAATAGCGAACAAAAGTTGGGTCGCGGCAACGCGCGACATTAACTTCTAGTTCAAAGAAATAGATCAATAATTTACTAGTATAAATTCTAAATAATTTACTAGCATAAATTCAAACAAATAGCTCAAATAATTTAAACAAATAGGTCAAATAGTTTACTAGCATAAATTTAAAATAGTTTATCATAATACATAATAAAAAAAGCAAAATTAAAAAAATACCTCAACAACAGTAGCGGCGACGATTCGAGGTGGTGTGCTGGTAGGGAGGTATGGTGGTGGTGGGGATATGATGGTGCGAAGGTGGGGAGGGTGGATCCAGGGGGAGGTGCAGTGGTGGTGGCAGTAACGGAGAGGAGGTGCGGTGGTGGTCGGTGGGGAGGTGCGGTGGTGGTGTGGTGGTAGTGCAGTGCTGTGGGGAGGCTGGTGCAGAGACGGTAGCAGTGGCGGTGGGGAGGTACGGTGGTGGTGGTAGTGGCTGTGGGGAGGTGATGGTGGCAGTGGCGGTGGGAGGTGCGGTGGCGGTGGCTGTGGTGGTTTGGAGGTCGCGGTCGCAATGGCGTTGTTTTTGGTGGATTAGGGCGCGGATTATGTTTGGGAAAGAAGCTAGAGCTCCCGGTAAGTATCCCAACCAATAGTGGCGACAAGTCGCCGCTAAAGGTGTCGCCGCTAAAGGTGTCGCCGCTAAAGGTTTTCGTACGAACTAACTTTAGCCTTTAGATCAGGAGACTGATCAACGGCCAGAAGTAGCTAGAAATGGGTGGAACAGGTCGACGATCAATAGCGGCGACAAGTCGCTGATAAAGGTGTTGCCGCTATAGGTGTCGCCGCTAAAGGTTCTGTCGCCGTTAAAGGTGCCGCCACTATAGCAAACAATTCTTGTAGTGACACACAAATTCGGGCACATGAGTTTGTAATCAATGTCAGGGACTCACAACTCTGATTCGTATTTCGATCTTTGTTTCTCTTGCAACTTAGGGATCCAAAGGATCGAGTATACTCAATCATAATAGACTCTAGGCCATTGATAGATGTTAATGATTTTGATATTGAATCATTTTCTACGTTACATGAACATCCTATAGAACAAATGCAACCCAGGACAACACTGAATAAGAAAACCTAGAAAATGATGGCTTTCATTATGTGTAATAAAGTAACACACCTTAAGGCTTCATCAAATACATATTTCCTGTTACATAATACGCAATGCATTCACTAACCTTTATTTGTAATAATAATAATATGTTGGTCAAATTCCAATAGTAAGAAAAAATGGTAATAAAGTGAATGTGGGTGTGAAATGTGAAGGAAGGTACGTATTTGTAATAAAGTAACACACCTTAAGGCTTCATTTATCTTTAATTAGAAACCTACTATTGTACTTTACTATAAACATATCAAAATAAATGAAATATAATTATAAAGTCACAAAGAATGTTAAGTCTAGAAGGCCAAATCTATACTCAACTGACAACTCTAATTATAAATTCACAGGATATCAGTGGTGATGCTAATTTTATACTCAACCATGTATGAAGCCTGCTTCAATAACAACTTCACAAATGCACTTGTGTATTACGTTTTATTATGTCTCTTGTTTCTTATTTCACCGTTATTATTCGTATGGGAACTCATAATCACCGTCCGTTCAAGTTTCCGACCTAGCGAGAACATGTCTGGTAAAGTGGTCTTGATCACCGGTGCTTCATCTGGGCTAGGAGAGGTATGCGCGCATATCATAAACCTCAAACATAAGTTAACTATTATGCGTCTAACTAAATATGCAAAATGGCAGCTCATGGCATATGAATATGCTAAAAAAGGGGCGTGTTTAGCGATTATAGCGATAGAAGAACCAGAGAGTCGACTCGAGCAAGTATCACATACTGCTCGTGAACTCGGATCTCCTGATGTTCTTTTCATGTTTGCTGACGTGTCAAAGGTCGACGACTGTAGGATGTTTGTGGATAACACCGTTAAATATTTTGGTCATTGTAAGTAATTAATTATCCGTAACTTCATAATTAATAAACTATTTTTTAACCCTCATTTTGTGTGAAATAACATGCTACTCTAATATTGCTTCGCAGTGGATCATCTTGTTTGTAATGCAGGAATCGGACCCATTTATTCAATTGACATTGATGTCTCCAAATTCGAACCAGTTATGGTATGACCCTTTAAACTGGCCGTACTAAACACGTGCACGTACGACTCTAACGGATTGCGTGTTTGTATGTGTAGGACATAAACTTTTGGGGATCAGTATATCCAACTCATTTTGCAATCCCGCACCTCATGAAAGCTAATGGAAAGATCATCGTCAATGCCTCAAGTTCTGGCGTGTTGAATGCGCCGAAAGGCGGTGTCTACAATGTAATGAACTAATCGTGTTATTTATTTTCACGTGTCATTATTTTAGTCAACCATGATATCTTATGCTAGGCAATTTTGTCTTGCAGGCAAGTAAGGCAGCATTGATCAGCTTCTACGAATCTCTTCGACATGAAGTGTCGCCGAAAATAGCAATATCAATCGTGACACTTGGGTTCATAAATACAAACTCATATCAGCCAAATATTCCACCAACACTTCTGGTGTTCATCTTAAAAGAGTAAGTAGTAACTATATAGTTTATTAACGGTTCCCAACAAATTTGAAAGTATCAAACTATCAACCGTACGTTACTAAAAGGTTATTAAACCGAACGACTTATATACACTTTCGACAGGATATTGGAGCTGTATACCCAACAATGGCACCCGATGCATGCGCGAAAGCCATCGTGGATGGAGTATGCAATGGAGAAACGTCCATTACACAACCGATGTTCATTAAGGCTCTCTTCTTGATCAAGTTTTATTCCCAGAACTACACCGTTTCTACTTCAATGTTTATTTTGCCTCAATGTTTGATAGACTGCAAAAGAGTGGATAATTAATTAACCGCTACTTGCAACATCGTTGCCGATATTAGACCACAATCATCAACGTGTAAAGGTTTATACATTATAAGTTGTTATCACAACTATGTTACTTTCGTTTTCTAGCTAATTAATTACCTTATTATTTAGTTCGGTCTGTACCTCGTAACATTATACACATTAATCAGCATGTTCTTATGATCTTGTATTAAGTATTATATATATAATATATGGTACCAAAGACAGTTGAAACATCGAAGGTGTAATCCCTTAAAAACGTTAACCAAAAATAACGAATTTTAATCTTCTGCCTTTATATAATTAATTAAAATATATAAAAACCATACTTGTGATAAAACATATACTATAACAACCATCATTTGGAAACATGTAAATCATATGACTATAAGAGCCGTCTCTAGATAGGTATATTATGTTGATAGTTGACATGACGTACAAATTACAAATGAACAACACGATACTCACTATTGTCGTAGGTTGATAAAGTTTTCTCTTACGTACTACTTTTTATCTGTAAAATACGCATCAATCAATATTATAAACATTGTATGTTTTTCTTACGAGACAATTTGTTTAGCCGTACGTAGATACCAGTGTAATTAGTTTAAACCACCTCATTTACGGTTAAAGAGAAAGGTAGAAAAAAAATATAACTACAAATTCAAAAAGAATGTGGGGTAAAATGCATAATCAATCTTCAACACTAATTATAAATTCAAAGGAGTAGATCAGAGGTAATGGTGCTAATTTTATAGTCAGTCATGTATGAAGCATGCTTCAATAACAAATTCACAAATTCACTTGTGTTTTACGTCTCCTTGTTACTTCTCCTTCTTATTTCACCTTTATTATTCGTTTTTGAACTCATAATCGCCGTCCGTTCAAGTTTCCGACCTACAGAAAACATGTCCGGAAAAGTGGTTTTGATCACCGGTGCTTCAACGGGACTTGGAGAGGTAAGTAAATCATCAACCCATAAATATAAGTTGAGTTTTGAGTGTTTAATTAAATACGCAATATGGCAGCTCATGGCGTATGAATATGCAAAACGATGGGCGTATTTAGCGATTATAGCAATAAAAGAGCCCGGAAATCCAATAGAGCACGTAGCGCGCGCAGCTCGTGACACTAGTACACAATTGAGCTTTTGAGGCGGTCAAAATTTATTTGTTAAAGCAGCTCGCGACTCGGCTCTCCTGATCTTTTCTTGTTTGCCGACGTGTCAAAGATCGACGAGTGTAGGATGTTTGTCGATGACACCGTTAGATACTTTGGTCACTGTGAGTAACACATAGCCTCATAACTAATAAAAGGAAAATTCTCAAAAAAAAATCAAACCAATTAAAGTTCACTATATGAATTAGCATGAGCTATTCAACTTTCACTAGGTGACATGACATTTTCACTGAAACACACGTTCGTGTGGATCATTCCAGGATAACGTCATGTTTATTTAGTGGAAGTTGAAAACTAAGAACATTTGACTCGTCCAATGTTTATTTTGGGTATTTTTTCTTAATAAACCACGTACCTTTTTTCATTCTCACTTTGCGTGAATTAACATGTTACTTGCAGTGGATCATCTGTTTGTAACGCAGGAATTGGAGCCATTTATTCTACTGAAATTGATATTTCTAAATTCGAACCTGTTATGGACTTTAATGGATTTATGTACTAATTCGTGTAGGACATAAACTTTTGGGGCTCGGTCTATCCGACTCATTTTGCAATTCCGCACCTCATGAAAACTAATGGAAAGATCATTGTCAATGCCTCGAGTTCTGGCTTGTTAAGTGTACCGAAAGCTGGTGTCTACGGTGTAAAGTTTTTATATATTAATGAGAAATAGACTGTCACTATGTGTTATTTGTGGTAGTAATACCTACTTTATGCTAGGCATTGTGTGACAGGCAAGTAAAGCAGCATTGATGAGTTTCTACGAGTCCCTTAGACACGAAGTGTCACCGACAGTGACAATAACAATCGTGACACTTGGGTTCATAAAAACAAACATAATAACATCCAAATATTTAGCCCACACTGCTGGTGTTCATCTAAAAGAGTAAGTTAATTGCATACTGGTTTATTTATTTCTCTACAAATTACAAAGGTTGAACCATTTGCTCGCGGTTAGTACGTAAGCCAAACTACATAATGCTTCTTGCAGGATATAGAAGCTGTGTACCCAACGATGGGCGCCGATGCTTGTGCATACGCCATCATGGATGGAGTATGCAAAGGAGCAACGTACATTAATTACGTACACAACTGAAGTTCATTAAGACTCTTTTCTTGATCAAGTTTTTATTCCCGGAAGTTCGCCATTTCTACTTCAATATTTATTTTGCCTCAATGTTTGCTAACTTGCAAAAGGGTGGATGATCCCTTGCAATATTTGGACCAAATCAATCGTATATGTAAACGAAAATAAACATTTTAATCAAATCCTTCATTTCTATAATTATTAGGTGATTAATTTATCCCTTATTATAAAAGATATACTTACCTTGCCAATACTATTCTTGTGACATAACATATATTATTACAAACATATTTGCAGATGAGATGTTTTGTTATATTGTGGTTAGAAAGTTGAACCACTCATCTAACATGCGAATAATGTGACGAGATGCAATCTTTAAGTTTGGCGTATCATGCATGTTGATGGTCGACATGACGTACTGACTACAAATGAACAAACAGATACACACTTTCCCTAACGTCATGATATTCAGTTTAAATTTTATGCAGGTGTTGTTAATGAATATAACATGATTGACATGTCATGGTTTGTGTTAGAATTCTATATCAGGATGCCTTGTGGAAGAACTACTAAAGTCTTTAATTAAATATATTGTATATTCGTATACGAATATAAGGTTTGAATCGAGGAGTAGATTTCAATTGCAAATCAATAGAAATTATAAAAACTTTAAGTAAACGAATAAAACCAAATCAAGATCAAGTCAAATAATTATTTTTTATCGTAAGAATAATATTATTACACATATGACAATGTTTGTCATTTGGTTTCAATAGTCATGTGACAATGTTTTAAATTTGAATGTTATATGTGAATTGGGATATTCTTTTAACTCTAGGGATATTCTTTTTAACTCTAGGGGTTGATTTGAGTTAGTTGTGATACATTATATAGGTTGGGACCCTAAAAAATAAGGGCCTTTAATATTTTTTTAATAAAATTTATTTTAGGCTTAGGATTTATGGGCTCGAGTGCTCCACTAATCCAATTATCAGTCATCCATAATTCCATTAGTCCATAGTGAGAATTGAAGATTGAGGAATCATCGGTCATCGAGAATTAGTTATTAAAGGTTGAGGCTAGAAATTGAACGGTCAAAACTTATCAGTTGAAGGGCGTTCTAACCACCGCTATTGTGCTATAATCATCGATTCATCATTCATCAGCGAACTCAAAATTATTTTGATCCAATCTTGCTAGAGTGCCTTCTGACCACCATTACGGTCATCATTGATCAACTCATATGAAAAACAGTCGATTCTCAGCAAGTTGGGTTGATGGCGACGGGAAACCAAATCGTGTGAGCTAGAACGGTTGATCATTAGTCATCTCCTCTTTCTTTGGTTTATTGGCATATATTGATTTTGTTCAAGAGTTAGGAGTCTTGATGTCCTATCATTGGGGTTATGTAAAACTTAATTAACCTAAGTAGCAAGGGTAAGTCAAGTATCACCGCATCACATCCATGGGGAGCATGTGGTTAGTCTTATAGATTCGTTTGATTATTTAACTATGTTACTTAACTAAAACTAAACTATTGTCTCTAGACTATGTATTAAGATGAACAAAATTAACCTCAAAATATATAGTTTACGAAGCAAAACAAAAACTTGGATTAGAATTAATGAGATGGAAGAGATCACCATCGGGTTTTACTAATGTAATTAAATGCACAACCTTGTTTCACCTAATTTTAAAATCAAATAGCCAAAACTTGTTTATCACATATGTTGAATGGTAATCACCAACTCAATATCTGATTATGTAAATTGATTAGTAAACTAACTAATGCCACAATCTAAAAATTTTATTTATAATAACTAATTAATGATAATAACCTAATTACTACTCACTAGTTAACAATGTAAATTGATAACTGGATAAGCAATAATCAAATCAACTAACACGAATCTTTAATCAACACATGATTCAAAACACATAAATAAAGAAAAGTTATTAAACAATCAAAGTTTATATCTTAACTAGGTAAGAACATAAAAAACACAAATAAATCACAAACCATCCACTCGGGGATGGTCACGGGTGGTTATCCTTGCATCTTCATCAAAATCTCAACTTGAGCATATGAATCATTGATTAATTGATAATCAGAGTGAATTCCAATAGCTAAAAATAGTCCAAAAGTTTGTTATGGAGGCTGGAGGCAAGAGTCTCCACGAAACCTTTATGATTGGGGTTAAAATAAGTTCTAAATTTGAAACAATTTTAAAATATCGCATTAGACCGTAACTTACGGCCCGTAGGCCGTAGGTTACATCCTACCCCTTCCCAAACGGTCTTGGCCATTGTCTTGTGGTCTTCATAGACGGTGGTGCAGTTAGGCTGTAAGCTACGGTCTATATACTGTAAGCTATGGTCTCAACTTTTTTTTTCGATTTTATTCGTGTTTAGCTCCGTTCAATCCGTGTTTATGCTAATTGTTGTATTCTTATCAAATAATGTCCATTACGCTTCATTTGACATACATTTCAAACACGTAGCAAAGTAATATCATTCGATACGTAAAGTATATTAAAAACGTAATATCGACTATGATACTTGCATGCATAATAACCAATTATTAAGTCTGAATGTTTGCTTAATCGTTTTTCATTGTTTAATTACTTTTTGTGTTAGGCTGCTTTTGGGTGTTTAGAAATTAGATTTAGGCTTTTTTTGGTTAATTGATTTGATGGTTTTTGTAATTGAGCCCCCAAGAAACATTAAGCTGGCTCTTCTTAACTCGTGTTAGAACTTCAAACCAAGTGGTGTATAGATTGCATTAAACGTATATTTTTATTGTTTTTTCGCTTGTTACACCTCTCAATTTATTAAATTAATAATATTTTTCTTTTTTCATGTTAAAAGTTTAAAAAAAGTCACTTAATTTGTCGCTTGTAAAATTTTCACTTGATTTGATGTGTTTAGAAGAGTATAGGATAGAAATTTTAAGAAGTTGAGCCAAGGTGAAGATTTTTAAAATGTCCATTTGATAAGTGTTTCTTTTTTTCAAGATGTCTATTTAACCAGTCCATTCTAAAAAATGTTTCCACTCAATAGAGTCATCTCTAAACATGAAATAGGGTCATTCGAACCCACGATGAACGGTTCAAATGAAGCCGCGTGTCCAAACGGGGTCATCTCGATTGTATTTGCTCTTTTCGGGGAATCGAGCACACCGTGTTAAGATTTTACCTCTCACGGTTGGGTGACCGTGTTTGTACGCGGACGACCTTGTTTATGTTTCGACGACCATGTTTGGCACCCCGAACGTGACAAAATAATCGATTGAGGTTGGCTTGATTCCCAAAGAGAGCAAACACGCTTGGGACGGCCCCTATTTGAACACACGGCTTCATCTAAACCACTCCTAGTAAGTTCAAACGACCCTACTTTGCGTACGAAGACAACTCTATTAGATAGTGACATTTTAGAAGGAAATGCTAGTCAATTCCAGAATCCCTTTTAATATTTGCAATGGCAGTTGACAGATGGTTCTTATTTTGGTTGGATATTTATGAGCCTACTAAATGCGATCTTCGTATCTTTCCATTTATGTCTCTATGCTAGGATTATAACACAATTTTAAAAATAGAAAAAAAAATTGATTTATGTCTAAGCAATCTTCGATCGTATCTTTCCATTTATGTTCCATTTATAAAGGGTCCTAATATAGACACTCACCTAGATAAATCGACACCCTTATACGTCGCGTATAGGTCCATATGCGGCGTATAAGGTCGAATACATTGAAAACGAGGAAAATTCAGGGGGCTGTTAGAGAGTTATACGCCCCATATAGCCCTATACGACCCCCCCCCCCTATATGACACATATAGGACTATACGACACGTATATCAATTTCGAGACTGACTACGGAGAAAAAATTCAGGGGGGTGACAAAGGAGTTATACGCCCCGTATAGAACTATAAGACCCCTTATACGAGGAAAAATTCAGGAAGCTGTGAACTCTAACTCGAACACCTCTTGTACCCTATTTATGTAAACGGGTCAAACGATATGATTGCTTGTCAAAAAGCCTGCGGGACCCGGGGGCAAGTCCATACTCAACAGTGCTGTAAGTATATAACTTGAGAGGATGAGAGGTGGTGTGTGATTTGCTAGCCATGTATGATGCTTACTTCAATAACAAGTTCACAAATGCCCTTGTCTTTTACATTTTCTTGTTACTCTTGCTTCTTATTTCACCCTTTCTTTTCATCTGGGAACTCATCAACACCATACGTTCATGTTTCCAATATCATGAAAATGTGTCGGGTAAAGTGGTTTTGATCACCGGTGCTTCATCCGGACTTGGAGAGGTATGTAAATCCTAGACCTTAACTGTAACTTAATTATTGTATTTATAATTTGCTTTACAAAAATGGCAGCTTATGGCGTATGAGTATGCAAAACGAGGGGCATATTTAGCGCTTATCGCGATAAAAGAACCTGAGAGTCGACTCAAGCAAGTAGCAGATAGAGCTCGTGAACTTGGCTCGCCTGATGTTCTTTTCGTGTTTGCTGACGTGTCAAAAGTCGAGGAGTGTAGGATGTTCGTGGATCACACCATTAATAATTTTGGTCATTGTGGGTAACCATTAACCTCCAAAAAAAAAACTACTCTTCACCATCACTTTGTGTTAACTAACATAACATGCTAATCGATTCCATCGTAGTGGATCATCTTGTTTGTAATGCAGGAATTGGACCCCTTTATTCTATCAACCATGATGTCACCAAATTTGCACCTGTTATGGTATATGATCACACTATAAAAACTTAACACACAAAACAACAATATATAATTTTACATACCTAGAGCATTCACAATCCATCCTTTATCCCCATCCTTATAATTACACTGAATATCATTATTTTTTCTCTTTACTTTTCAATTAAATAATATTTTTTCATACACTTATCATTATATTTTATATCTCATCCACTCACAACCACTTTAAAAACTATTAAAAAATTTATGGAGGTTGTATCGTATTTCCTCAAATATGAAAAACACGATACAATCCTCATAAATTTTCTACCTCTTCCGTTCATAATCACTCACAACCATCACCATAATATAGGGCATCCACTCACATATATACGGGGACCGAGCTGTGAATGCTCTTATAGTGAGTAGTGACCACTCTCATGGCTGGGTTTACTGACGAATATACATATGTAGGACATAAACTTTTGGGGCTCGGTTTATCCAACTCATTTTGCAATCCCACACCTCATGAGGACCAATGGAAAGATCATCGTCAATGCCTCCGCTGCTGGAGTGTTGCACCCACCGAAGGGCGGCTTCTACAATGTAACGAACCCGATCCACTTGACTTTAGCATGTTATCATTATCATGTAATCATAATATGTCATTCTACTTTTTAAGTCTAACTCGTATTACCAACAAGAAAACGATGACTTGTGTCCGCGCGCTCTTATTATTAGTTTTTTTTTCTTTTTGGGTCGGGATCATATTATTAGAAAGATAATTAAACATAAATAGGATGATATTTTATTTCTTAATACATAATCGTACCGAATGTTTGTCAGGCAAGTAAAGCAGCATTGATCAGCTTCTATGAATCACTTAGATTTGAAGTGTCACCGACAATAACAATAACAATTCTGACACTTGGATTCGTACAAACAGACCTCATAACTGCCAAATATTCTACCAAGGGTGTTGGTGCGCGTTTAAGAAAAGTAAGTTGATTACACTTCTTTCAATTTTCAACACATCATCTATCTACCAATGCTAAAAGCCACTTTGAGCAGGATATCAAAGACATAGCAGGATATCAAAGACATAGTCCCAACGATGGAAGCTGAACCATGTGCGAAAGCCATTGTTGATGGAGTGTGCAAGAGAGCAACATCTATTACAGAACCACGGTTCTATAAAGCTCTCTTCTTGATCAAGTTCTTGTTCCCACAACTACACAGTTTCTACTTTAGTATTTTCTTCCCCTCAAAAAGAAAATACTGAAAAGAGATGGATAAACCATTGAAGCATCATTGGCAAACAAATGTTTGTGTGATCATTGGTTAGAGATGGAGTTTGATTCATGTTTTAACTTGTTCATTGTTATGGGACTTTCTCGTTTCATGATATTAATATAGGAAATTTAGTATGTGTTTTTGCCCTTACTAAATACTATAATCAAACTGGATTTCTTTAAGTGATTGCAGCTTACTTATGATGAGACTAATCTCTTTGTGAAAGTATTAATATGAACCTTATTTCTTTCACTTGATTGATCCAAACCTACCTAATGAATGCTACAACCAACTAATGTAGTATTTACTACTGATGGATAAAATTTCAAGATGTGTCTATCCATGGTAGGGAAACATAACAATAAATGTCTATGTTAAAATCTATATTGAAAAACTGACGTGAGCCTATTTATTTTGTATAACACATTGTTGAGTAATAAGAACTTATCAACTAGTTGGTATTAATTTGTAGGCCTAAAAGATCATACTCATGCTGTAAACTTTTCGGTTTTAAGTCAAGCGCTCATCTTTAAAATTGAAAATCATAACTTTTTTGAAAAACTGAAACGTGGTAAGAGTTTGAAAAACATATTTGCACTCAACTTCTTAGTTGACATTCAACTATTTGATTCATATAATAAGTCGAGGGTGCAAGTTGTGACCAAAACATGGTCCAAAAGAAAGTTCGTAAACTACATCAAAATGAACAAGTTGCAAGACCCATCTGATGCATCTTGAGGCGGTCATACCTTCCTAATATTTTAGGTGATTTATCGAAAACTATAGACCATAACATTAGCGGATCAAAATTAGTAAATGAAGGGTTTGTGTCAATAGCTAACCAAAAACATTTGAAAAACAAAGACGTACATTTTCTAAAATGGATAGAGTATGTAATTCAATTCAATCCTACATGTAAATACATGTAACATTCTATATATCATTTTGACAAAGTCAAGGCCAGATCATGTGAAACATCACCACCGCATGGTCGTGTGCAATCCTATCGTATTTATATTGAAAGCATACAAAGGCCACGTTTTGTGAAAATTTCACCACACAACTGCAAGGCATGCATGCATTATTAGAGATTTCATTTTCATGACTAGGAGACGCATCATAGTCATATGGTTAAAACAAAGTTATTTGTTTCCTACCAGTTTCAATCAAAATAGTTCATTCTCAACTTTACAAGTTTTGTTCACAAATTCATTAAGGGGTTGTTTGATGTGGTTAGCAGTGGAGACTGTGTCAGAGGTCTCAAAAAACTGACTGGGTTAGAGGGTAAAACAAGGGTGGCTCAGAAGGGCTGACTCGCGCAGAACCTATTTTTTGCAAATCAAACGAGCTGACTGGTTGATCAAGTTAGCAGTCAGCAATCAGAGCATCAGCCAGTTGCAATCAAAAAGCCAATAAGTTCACCTCATAGTAGAGATGCACAAAAACGGTTGAAATCCTAATAAACATCGAAAAATGTCAAAAATAAACCCGAATCAACAATCTTAAAACTTTGAAATGTAGCTTGAACTGATACATGCCTATATCCTCCGGTAATTGAAGTTAAATAATAATCAATTGATTCCCACAATAATGAAAAACTTTTGAACAAAAGGAATAATGAGTTGATTTGAAGAAAAAAAAAGTAGAAACGTATACAAAGTTGGTAAGAAAATAACCAACATAAAAGGGTACAATAAATAGAAATCATCAAATTTAATCAATATATCTAAACCGCACATATTTGATTAAAAAAAAGTTTCAATCACATCTATTTCGTTGAAAAATCGGTTCCTTTAATTAGTCATGTGACTGTTTAAATTATTTATGTGTTAGATGTGATTGGGTTATTGTTATAACTAGTGTTCAAACTTCAACCCTGCTATAATTCTTGTAACATCAAAACCAAAGAAAGTTGTGCAGCATAATGGGGGCAGCTGGTGGATGGTTGTTATGTATTTAGGTTGGATATTTATGAGCCTACTAAATGCAAGCTTTTTCTTTTCCATTTACAACACTAGTACACTACTACCATATCAAGCTTTCTATCCTAGCTTTCTAATAAAAGATAGTGGGTTCGAATCTTATTTGAGACATTATATATACTTTAAAACCCATATAACAAAGCCCTTAAGCATATGGTACACCTTTTATGCATAATTTTTTTTTTTTCTAGCCTTTTTGTCTTCTAGTTATGTTCTAAATGAGCTAAGGAGTTTCTTGGTTATGAGTTTCTTTCTAAGTTAGATCATCAAGCTTTGTTATTTGAGTGGAGGGGTGATCCCAGTGACTAGGCTTTTGTTGTTTTAAAAAAAAATACACCACTACTATATTAGTAAAAGCAAAAACTTAAAAATTGAAAATAAATTGCTTGATGAGAGCATAGATATTCATTTTGATTGATCTGCATACGTGGCCTCACGTGGAACACTTCGCCGTGTGGCATGGTTTTTAATATTTTTAATAATATTTTACTTATTATCCAATTTGGGTTTCCTTTGTTAACTTGTACTCGTTATGTTTGTAAAACACACTATTGTTTAAATTTTTATAAACGTTCCAATATAATTATTTTGAAGGCCAAGTTCGTTTCATCATAGAGTACTTTTTGTCTCATGTAGGCTTTGGCATGTATTTGTATTTGTAACTATGATGGAATATGTTTACGCACTTCGACTACCCAACAATAATGATAAGTAGAGTTCTTTTCTCATTCACACGAGACTAGGCTAGGGATATATTCTACTCCTCTCACCGCGGATTTATCTACAATTAATATATTCTACATGAGACGAGGGATGTGTTGGCACACATTATATACTATACTAGCTTTAGTAAATCCGTGTATTACACTGATTGAAAAATAAAATATCAAATAGGAAAAATATTTATTAGTTATAAAATGATATTTTAAGATAAAACATAATTGAAATCATATATAAGTACGGACTATAAATAATAAAACAATGATTTCAACTTTTTAATCCTTTTTTATTTTTTATTTTATTTCCAAAAGAAAATAAAATAATTTTGTTTTAAAGCAAACACTTTTAAAAAATGTAAAATTTTAAAACTTATTATAACTCTCAATTTATTTATTTATTGTATATAAAATATTTACTTACAAACATCAATTTTAAAATATTTTATACTTTTAAAAAAGTTTGATATTTTAGAAGTAAATTTATTTTTATAAAAGTTTATTTAACTAGAAAAATAATTAATAAAAAGATATTTTCTTTAATTTATTATTAGTAATAATTAATGAATAATATTTAATATGAGAGAGAAGCGGAAAAATTTTGGTGATATGAAATTTGATGATGACACATATGCACCTTAGTTATCCTTTTATTACAGTATAAAGATTAAATAACAACTTATTGCTACAATTAAGTTTTTAGTTTCCTTATTTGACCACAATGGTTTGGTGAAGTTGTTTTTTTATCGCTTAAGTTTTAGTTTTTCTTATTATATAAATATATTTTATAAAGATTTAGAAACTAATGAACATTTACTTTTTGTCTTCAATTGTATTTTGTGTATATTATGTATTGTTTGAAAAAAAAACATATTGGGTCTAATATAATACATTTTTATCAAACGATATAAATCTGAGTTATTCTATGTCTCAACGTAAATCCAAGTCGACGTAATTGTATTATATACTTTCTCACGTCATATAAGGCGGCGCTGCACGTGATTTTTTATGTACGTTTTGAATAGGTTTACGTTTTGATATAAATTTGTTTGTAAAAGAGTTGAAACAAATATAATACATTTTCATTCAATGGTATAAATTCGAGTTTACTCTATGTTTCGACATAAATTTAGTTTGAAAACTAGTCGGGTCGATTGTAATATATACATTATCGACAACCATGAGAAATCGAAATTGTTATTATCTAAACAGATTTCTACATTTATTTTATTGGTTTTCAACGAGCTGGTACAATAACAACCCAACTCAACCCGCGTAGCACAATGGAAAAAACGGAAAAGTTCGTTGCGTAGCGCAAGTGACAAGTTTAAGAAAAGTAACGTATCTCTTCAAATTACAACAAATTTATCTACTCCTGCTAAAAGCCACTTTGCGCAGGATATCGAAGACATAGTCCCAACACTGTTGACGCAGTATGCGAAGGAGCAACATCCATTACATGACCAAGGTTTATTAGGCTTTTTTTCCTTTTCAAGTTTTGTTCCCACAACTACATAATTTCTGCTTTAATGTAATCTTAAATTCCCCAAACACTAAAAGGAATTGATAAACCTTCACAATATCATTGGGAAACAAATATTAGTGTAATCATTGATTGGATATGAAGTGTGATTCTTGTTTTAACTCGTTTATTGTTATGGGATTTTCAATTCCTTAGGGTTCAAAGCTAAACCTAATAATGACTCATCCTAACTCGGGGGTATTTAGCACCACCCCTCTTAACCCGTTTCTTTTCTCCCCATTTTTTTCATTTGCCCATCTTAACCCTTTTAGAAATATTAAATATGTAACACCCTAGGCAAATTTTACATCGGCCATAGACATAAGAGATTTCTGGTTCATAAGAAATGTCTATGCTCTAATATCACAAACGCGTTTTGAGCGAATTGTTTGTGAATGAAAGAATACTTTCACAGTTAAACGTGCTCAGATGAGTATTTTCGTGTCCAAAAACTTGTGGAACAACCTTTGAACATATAACTTACCCGTATCAAATTTCACTAATCAATGGGCCAAATAACAAACTAATAACTCAAAAATCAAAAAGCAAAACGCTATCCTCGATCGTTGGAAACCGTACAACTTACAGGTTGTTGAGTGTGAAACCACTCCACAATTTCATCCCTTAGGAGAACAGGTAAACCACTAATAATAGTGGTGGAGTTGTTTTCTTGTTTATCCTATATATAGGATCTAAATCTGTATTTGTAATTGTACCAAGCTTAATAAAAACCTCCTAGTTACCGAGAGTGGACGTAGGTCAGAGCCGGACCGAACCACTATAAATCTTTGTGTTGTTCTTGTGGTTGTGTTCGTGTGTGTGATACTGTCCGATCCTAACAACTGGTATCAGAGCCAGTGGCTCTCGATCAACACACGAACCAGTAATCGAACAGAGGAGGGAGAAGAAAGAGGAGAAACTGACCTGTGAAATCGGGAACTAGGGTTCCGATCAGTCGCGAGACAGCAGTCGTGAGACAGCAGTCGCGAGACAGCAGTCGCGAGACAGCAGTCGCAAGCCGCTGCCGCTAGCACCGCCCTCTTCACCCGCTGCCGCTAGCACCGCCCTCTTCACCCGCTGGTTGATAGATCTGGTGTTGATTGCGTTCAGAAGAGAAGAGAAGAAGGAGATTAGGTGTCTTTTTTCTTCTGGTCCGCTCAGGAAGAAAGAAAGTGAAGAGAGTAGAATTTTAGGTGGAGAAAAAAAAAAGGCACGCATGATTCATCTCCTTTTTTAGGTGGAAAAGTGAGTTTCTTTTCAATTTTACCAAAAGGACCCCTCAACTTTGACAAAGATCTCATTGTCCATCATAACTTGTCCCTTGCCAATTAAAGCTTGAAACAGATAAGTTATTTTTTGTTTCTGATTATTACTCGTATAAATTACTACTTAGCAGCACGAACCTGTTTGGTCAGTAGTAATTTGGTAAATTTTTAATGGCAGAGGACAGTAAAATTAAGATTGATAAGTTTGATGGAAGTGATTATGGATTTTGGAGAATGCAAATTGACGATTTGTTGTATCAAAAAAGTTTGCATTTGCCTATGTTGGGCGAACAACCAGATGACATGTACGATGAAGATTGGAAGTTGCTGGATAGACAAGCTTTAGGCGTGGTTAGGCTTTCTTTGGCAAAGAGCGTTGCGTATAACGTTGTCAATGAAACAACCACATATGGTGTATTGAAAGCTTTGTCCAACATGTATGAAAAACCATCTGCTTCAAACAAAGTATTCCTTATCCGACAACTGGTTAACACGAAGATGAAGGAAGGCATGTCGGTTGCTGCTCACATAAACGAGTTCAACTCGATTATTTCTCGTTTATCCTCAGTAGAAATAAAGTTTGAAGATGAAGTAAAAGCGCTCCTCCTTTTATCATCCTTGCCCGACAGTTGGTCAGGCACAGTCACAGCTGTTAGTAGTGCATCCGACACTACCAAACTCACTCTTGAGAGTATTCGTGACTTGATCATAAATGAAGATATCAGACGGAGAACACTCTGGTGGATGGTTGTTATGTATTTAGGTTGGATATTTATGAGCCTACTAAATGCAAGCTTTTTCTTTTCCATTTACAACACTAGTACACTACTACCATATCAAGCTTTCTATCCTAGCTTTCCTAATAAAAGATAGTGGGTTCGAATCTTATTTGAGACATTATATATACTTTAAAACCCATATAACAAAGCCCTTAAGCATATGGTACACCTTTTATGCATAATTTTTTTTGTTTTCTAGCCTTTTTGTCTTCTAGTTATGTTCTAAATGAGCTAAGGAGTTTCTTGGTTATGAGTTTCTTTCTAAGTTAGATCATCAAGCTTTGTTATTTGAGTGGAGGGGTGATCCCAGTGACTAGGCTTTTGTTGTTTTAAAAAAAATACACCACTACTATATTAGTAAAAGCAAAAACTTAAAATTGAAAATAAATTGCTTGATGAGAGCATAGATATTCATTTTGATTGATCTGCATACGTGGCCTCACGTGGAACACTTCGCCGTGTGGCATGGTTTTTAATATTTTTAATAATATTTTACTTATTATCCAATTTGGGTTTCCTTTGTTAACTTGTACTCGTTATGTTTGTAAAAACACACTATTGTTTAAATTTTTATAAACGTTCCAATATAATTATTTTGAAGGCCAAGTTCGTTTCATCATAGAGTACTTTTTGTCTCATGTAGGCTTTGGCATGTATTTGTATTTGTAACTATGATGGAATATGTTTACGCACTTCGACTACCCAACAATAATGATAAGTAGAGTTCTTTTCTCATTCACACGAGACTAGGCTAGGGATATATTCTACTCCTCTCACCGCGGATTTATCTACAATTAATATATTCTACATGAGACGAGGGATGTGTTGGCACACATTATATACTATACTAGCTTTAGTAAATCCGTGTATTACACTGATTGAAAAATAAAATATCAAATAGGAAAAATATTTATTAGTTATAAAATGATATTTTAAGATAAAACATAATTGAAATCATATATAAGTACGGACTATAAATAATAAAACAATGATTTCAACTTTTTAATCCTTTTTTTATTTTTATTTTATTTCCAAAAGAAAAATAAAATAATTTTGTTTTAAAGCAAACACTTTTAAAAAATGTAAAATTTTAAAACTTATTATAACTCTCAATTTTATTTATTTATTGTATATAAAATATTTACTTACAAACATCAATTTTAAAATATTTTATACTTTTAAAAAAGTTTGATATTTTAGAAGTAAATTTATTTTATAAAAGTTTATTTAACTAGAAAAATAATTAATAAAAAGATATTTTCTTTAATTTATTATTAGTAATAATTAATGAATAATATTTAATATGAGAGAGAAGCGGAAAAATTTTGGTGATATGAAATTTGATGATGACACATATGCACCTTAGTTATCCTTTTATTACAGTATAAAGATTAAATAACAACTTATTGCTACAATTAAGTTTTTAGTTTCCTTATTTGACCACAATGGTTTGGTGAAGTTGTTTTTTTATCGCTTAAGTTTTAGTTTTTCTTATTATATAAATATATTTTTATAAAGATTTAGAAACTAATGAACATTTACTTTTTGTCTTCAATTGTATTTTGTTGTATATTATGTATTGTTTGAAAAAAAAACATATTGGGTCTAATATAATACATTTTTATCAAACGATATAAATCTGAGTTATTCTATGTCTCAACGTAAATCCAAGTCGACGTAATTGTATTATATACTTTCTCACGTCATATAAGGCGGCGCTGCACGTGATTTTTATGTACGTTTTGAATAGGTTTACGTTTTGATATAAATTTGTTTGTAAAAGAGTTGAAACAAATATAATACATTTTCATTCAATGGTATAAATTCGAGTTTACTCTATGTTTCGACATAAATTTAGTTTGAAAACTAGTCGGGTCGATTGTAATATATACATTATCGACAACCATGAGAAATCGAAATTGTTATTATCTAAACAGATTTCTACATTTATTTTATTGGTTTTCAACGAGCTGGTACAATAACAACCCAACTCAACCCGCGTAGCACAATGGAAAAAACGGAAAAGTTCGTTGCGTAGCGCAAGTGACAAGTTTAAGAAAAGTAACGTATCTCTTCAAATTACAACAAATTTATCTACTCCTGCTAAAAGCCACTTTGCGCAGGATATCGAAGACATAGTCCCAACACTGTTGACGCAGTATGCGAAGGAGCAACATCCATTACATGACCAAGGTTTATTAGGCTTTTTTTCCTTTTCAAGTTCTTGTTCCCACAACTACATAATTTCTGCTTTAATGTAATCTTAAATTCCCCTGAAAATATAAAACACTAAAAGGAATTGATAAACCTTCACAATATCATTGGGAAACAAATATTAGTGTAATCATTGATTGGATATGAAGTGTGATTCTTGTTTTAACTCGTTTATTGTTATGGGATTTTCAATTCCTTAGGGTTCAAAGCTAAACCTAATAATGACTCATCCTAACTCGGGGGTATTTAGCACCACCCCTCTTAACCCGTTTCTTTTCTCCCCATTTTTTTCATTTGCCCATCTTAACCCTTTTAGAAATATTAAATATGTAACACCCTAGGCAAATTTTACATCGGCCATAGACATAAGAGATTTCTGGTTCATAAGAAATGTCTATGCTCTAATATCACAAACGCGTTTGAGCGAATTGTTTGTGAATGAAAGAATACTTTCACAGTTAAACGTGCTCAGATGAGTATTTTCGTGTCCAAAAACTTGTGGAACAACCTTTGAACATATAACTTACCCGTATCAAATTTCACTAATCAATGGGCCAAATAACAAACTAATAACTCAAAAAATCAAAAAGCAAAACGCTATCCTCGATCGTTGGAAACCGTACAACTTACAGGTTGTTGAGTGTGAAACCACTCCACAATTTCATCCCTTAGGAGAACAGGTAAACCACTAATAATAGTGGTGGAGTTGTTTTCTTGTTTATCCTATATATAGGATCTAAATCTGTATTTGTAATTGTACCAAGCTTAATAAAAACCTCCTAGTTACCGAGAGTGGACGTAGGTCAGAGCCGGACCGAACCACTATAAATCTTTGTGTTGTTCTTGTGGTTGTGTTCGTGTGTGTGATACTGTCCGATCCTAACAACTGGTATCAGAGCCAGTGGCTCTCGATCAACACACGAACCAGTAATCGAACAGAGGAGGGAGAAGAAAGAGGAGAAACTGACCTGTGAAATCGGGAACTAGGGTTCCGATCAGTCGCGAGACAGCAGTCGTGAGACAGCAGTCGCGAGACAGCAGTCGCAAGCCGCTGCCGCTAGCACCGCCCTCTTCACCCGCTGCCGCTAGCACCGCCCTCTTCACCCGCTGGTTGATAGATCTGGTGTTGATTGCGTTCAGAAGAGAAGAGAAGAAGGAGATTAGGTGTCTTTTTTCTTCTGGTCCGCTCAGGAAGAAAGAAAGTGAAGAGAGTAGAATTTTAGGTGGAGAAAAAAAAAGGCACGCATGATTCATCTCCTTTTTTTAGGTGGAAAAGTGAGTTTCTTTTCAATTTTACCAAAAGGACCCCTCAACTTTGACAAAGATCTCATTGTCCATCATAACTTGTCCCTTGCCAATTAAAGCTTGAAACAGATAAGTTATTTTTTGTTTCTGATTATTACTCGTATAAATTACTACTTAGCAGCACGAACCTGTTTGGTCAGTAGTAATTTGGTAAATTTTTAATGGCAGAGGACAGTAAAATTAAGATTGATAAGTTTGATGGAAGTGATTATGGATTTTGGAGAATGCAAATTGAAGATTTGTTGTACCAAAAAAGTTTGCATTTGCCTATGTTGGGCGAACAACCAGATGACATGTACGATGAAGATTGGAAGTTGCTGGATAGACAAGCTTTAGGCGTGGTTAGGCTTTCTTTGGCAAAGAGCGTTGCGTATAACGTTGTCAATGAAACAACCACATATGGTGTATTGAAAGCTTTGTCCAACATGTATGAAAAACCATCTGCTTCAAACAAAGTATTCCTTATCCGACAACTGGTTAACACGAAGATGAAGGAAGGCATGTCGGTTGCCGCTCACATAAACGAGTTCAACTCGATTATTTCTCGTTTATCCTCAGTAGAAATAAAGTTTGAAGATGAAGTAAAAGCGCTCCTCCTTTTATCATCCTTGCCCGACAGTTGGTCAGGCACAGTCACAGCTGTTAGTAGTGCATCCGACACTACCAAACTCACTCTTGAGAGTATTCGTGACTTGATCATAAATGAAGATATCAGACGGAGAAGCAATGGTGAGACTTCTAGTTCTAGTTCTTTATTACACACAGAAAGTAGAGGAAGAAGAAACGAAAGAGGTCATAATCGAGGCAGGTCAAAATCTAGAAGAAGGGGTCAGTCTAAGAACCGAAAAGACATTGAATGTTGGAATTGCAAAGAAAAGGGTCATTTTAGAAGCCAATGTCCAAAACCATCAACATCCAAGAAAGAAGTCAATCATGTTGCATCTGAAGAATCCAATGACACTCTCATATGTTGTGTTGAGAATGATGTGGAATCCTGGATTATGGATTCGGGTGCTTCTTTTCACGCTATCTCATGCCCAGATATGGCAAAGAATCTGCGAACAGGTAACTTTGGTAAAGTTCGTTTAGCCGATGATCAAATGCTTGATATCACAGGTATTGGAGATGTAGACTTGAAGACCTCATTAGGAACTATATGGACATTAAAAGATGTCAGGGTTATTCCTAATTTGAGGAGAAAATTGATTTCAGTTGGAAAATTGGATGATGAAGGGTTTAATGTTCACTTTGGGGGTAGAATATGGAAAGTGATCAAAGGCAATATGGTGATTGCCAAAGGAAAGAAGAAAGGCACTTTGTACATGGCAGATGTTTCAGCCGAAGAGGTTCATGCAACGACCTCAGATCCGAGTCCATCAACTTTATGGCACAATCGACTCGGACACATGGGCGAAAAGGGATTGAAGATTTTGGCTTAGAAAGGGAAGTTTCCAGACTTGAAGAAAGTGGAAACTGAATTTTGTGAACCTTGTGTTCTTGGCAAACAAAAAAGAGTTTCTTTTGAGAAAACAGGGAGAACACCAAAAGCTCAAAAATTAGAGCTTGTTCACACGGATGTATATGGACCAACAACAGTTTCATCTCTAGGAGGCTCAAGCTACTATGTTACCTTCATCGACAATTCAACACGCAAGGTATGGGTCTATTTTCTTAAACATAAATCTGGTGTATTTGATGCTTTTAAGATATGGAAATCTGCTGTTGAAAATGAAACTAATCTGAAGGTAAAGTGCTTGAAGTCGGACAATGGTGGTGAATACATTAGCAAACAGTTTATCAGCTATTGTGCTAAGAAAGGGATCAAGATGATCAGAACGGTTCCAGGAACTCCTCAGCAAAATGGTGTAGCTGAGAGAATGAACAGAACACTGAATGAGAGGGCTAGAAGCATGAGGTTGAATGCCGGGATGCCCAAAACATTCTGGGCAGATGCAGTTAACACTGCAGCCTATTTGATTAACCGTTCACCATCTGCTCCCTTGGATTTTAAATTGCCAGAAGAAATGTGGCAAGGAAAGGAGGTAAGTCTCGAACACTTACGAGTCTTTGGTTGTAGTGCTTACGATTTGTTAGATGACAGGGACAAGCTAGACTCAAAGTCCAAGAAGTGCACATTCATTGGTTATGGGTCTGGAGAAATGGGTTACAGGCTTTGGGATAATGAAGGCAGGAAAGTAATCAGAAGCAAGAATGTCGTCTTCAATGAAAACGAATTATACAAAGACAGAAACACCAAGAGACAAGAAGTTCAGAAAGAAAGTGTTGAGTTTGAAAGTGGTGAAAAAAGAAAAGAAGCTTCAGTCAACATTCCAGAAAATGGGAATGAGTCAAGCGACAGTGAGAGCTCTAGGGATGATTCTAGTAATGATTCTGAGGAGGAAGAAGAAGAAGTTGCTCCTCAAACTCCAGAATCCCCAGTAACACCTCAATTTCAACCAAGAAGATCCTCCAGAGTCATCAGACCACCAAACAGATATTCACCATCTGTCAATTACATACTTCTGACAGAAAATGGTGAGCCTCAGTGTTATTCAGAAGCCATGGGGATGAAAGATTCATTGCAGTGGGAGCTAGCAATGAAAGATGAAATGAAGTCGCTTGAGAAGAACAAGACCTGGCACTTAACAAAGCTTCCAGCTGGGAAGAAAGCTCTTCAAAACAAATGGGTCTTCAGGGTCAAGGACGAACATGATGGTACCAAACGGTACAAAGCAAGATTGGTAGTCAAGGGGTTTCAACAGAAAGAGGGAATTGATTTCAACGAAATTTTCTCTCCAGTGGTGAAGATGACTACAATCAGACTTGTTCTCAGCATTGTAGCAGCAGAATGCTTGCATCTAGAGCAGCTAGATGTCAAGACAGCTTTTCTACATGGTGACCTAGATGAAGACATCTACATGACACAACCAGAGGGTTTTCAGGTTAAAGGCAAAGGAAACCTGGTGTGTAAATGGAAGAAGAGCTTGTATGGTCTAAAACAAGCGCCAAGACAATGGTATTTGAAGTTTGATAACTTCATGAGAAGAGTTGGTTACAAGAGATGTGACAATGATTCTTGTTGTTACATTAAGAAGTTCAAGGGTTCTTATATCATTCTACTACTCTATGTGGATGATATGTTGATTGCAGGTTCAGACATGGCAGAAATCAAGAAATTAAAGAAGCAAATGTCTAAAGAATTTGAGATGAAAGACTTGGGAGCTGCAAACCAAATACTCGGGATGAGTATTCTCAGAAACAAAGATGGTTCTTTGACACTCTCTCAAGAAAAGTACATTAAGAAAGTGTTAGAGAAATTCAGCCTTGAAGATGCCAAGATCAGAAGCACACCTTTGGGAAGTCACTTTAAGCTTTCTAAAGATCAGTCACCCAAATCAGATGAAGGCAAAGAAGAAATGGCTAAAGTTCCTTATGCATCAGCAGTTGGTAGCCTCATGTATGCAATGGTATGCACGAGACCAGATATAGCTCATGCAGTGGGAGTTGTTAGTCGGTTTATGTCCAATCCAGGGAAAGAACATTGGGAAGCAGTTAAATGGCTGCTAAGGTACTTGAAGGGAACTTCAAAAGTGGCATTGCAATTTAAAGGAAAAGATGTTATTCTGAAGGGTTTTGCAGATGCAGACCTTGGTGGTTGCAAAGAGTCATATAAAAGCACCACCGGGTATGTCTTTACAGTGGGAGGCACTGCTGTAAGTTGGATGTCCAAACTACAGAAAAGTGTTGCCCTTTCAACCACAGAAGCAGAGTACATGGCAGTTGCTGAAGCAAGCAAAGAGCTTATATGATTGAAGAATTTTCTCAACGAACTTGGCAAAGAACAAGATGATTGTGCATTATTCTGTGACAATCAAAGTGCAATTCATCTTGCAAAGAATCTTGTCTTCCATTCGAAGACAAAGCACATACAGCTGAGATATCACTTCATTAGAGAAAGAATTAATGATGGCACTGTAAAGTTGAAGAAGATCAAAGGAACTGAAAATCCAGCTGATATGTTGACTAAGGTTGTTACCTTAGAGAAGTTGAAGCTTTGCACAGCTTCAACTGGCCTTCAGGATAATTGAAGAGAAGGCCGGGTAACTAGGAAGATCGAAAGATGAAAAGTTTTACAGAAATACAGATGCATAGTTGAAGCACAGATGAAGATTGTTCCGTGGCTTCAAGTGGGAGATTGTTGAGTGTGAAACCACTCCACAATTTCATCCCTTAGGAGAACAGGTAAACCACTAATAATAGTGGTGGAGTTGTTTTCTTGTTTATCCTATATATAGGATCTAAATCTGTATTTGTAATTGTACCAAGCTTAATAAAAACCTCCTAGTTACCGAGAGTGGACGTAGGTCAGAGCCG
The DNA here is from genome assembly GCA_024085815.1 of Flaveria linearis. Taxonomy (NCBI): domain Eukaryota; kingdom Viridiplantae; phylum Streptophyta; class Magnoliopsida; order Asterales; family Asteraceae; genus Flaveria; species Flaveria linearis. The sequence goes on along the minus strand of CM044004.1, from coordinate 63,837,846 downwards.
GACCGAACCATTATAAATCTTTGTGTTGTTCTTGTGGTTGTGTTCGTGTGTGTGATACTGTCCGATCCTAACACAGGTAGTATATTTCACTAATCAATGGGCCAATTAACTCCACTAGACCTAGATCTCCATAAATCGGGTTTTAGGCCCAAACCGGTTTAAAGTCAAAGATGGTCAATGCCGGCTTTTGGCCAAACCGGTTCGAGTATGTAACCTCCTTCTGAGATGAAAATGATCGGTTTGGTTTGGAACCCGTTCAGGTTCACGATGGGTTTTGTCGGTTTGGTTCAGTTTGACCATATTCAATATAGACGGTTACAACCAATTCCAACCCTACGGATAGAGTTAGATCCTAACTAGCTTTTGTTCCGGGTTACAAACCGACTTTGATTCTTGAACCGGACAACTGCTATTTTCACACCTCCATCTACACCAAATGATGTGCTTCCACGAGACTACAATTTTGCAATAGTCAAAGCAATCGACATATTGTGGTAAAAAAAATTGGCCCATTTAAGGTGCAACCATTTTTTATTCATAGTTCCATAGGCCCAATGTAGGAGCCCCACCCCTGGGCCCTGACCACTAACTAACCCATATTAGATTCACGTTCACCAATAGACTTGTAACTTCTTGTCTCCACGAGTATTAAAATCTCAACCAATCATCAGATTAATAATCATTTCGTAGATGTTGTATTATTTTGAATTATATTATAAGTACTCATAACCCGACTTGTTAATATGTGACATTCAAACTATTTACTTAAATCATTAAAGCATATTGAAAAAACTTCATGTATGTGTGACGTCTATATGAGGGTCGCACATAGTAAGCTGGCAACACATGTAGGGCGTGTGGCAATGGGGTGGTGTAGTACTTGGTGCTCCGCCCTTGGCTGCCAACGGCAAGAATTATATTTCTTTTATATTTTTTTTATTTTTTCTCTCATCATAGTGGGATATGTATGGTAATGTTGAGGGTAAAAAGATATTTGTGAAAATATAAACAAAAAAAATTGATATTCATGTTGCCCGCGTGTAAGAATGATGAGTTGTAGCTTTTTGGAGAGTTGTATCAAGAATTTTATGTTACGATTATGATCGACCTCCCGCCTAATCTCCTATTAATACCTGATAACTTTAGATATGTTTGTCTAGGACTAGTCAAAGTTTAACTCTTTTTTGGATGACAAACGTATGACCCAACTTCGAAGTGTAGGTGTTGTATTAGTCGGATCCACCTATTCATATCACAATTGGGACAACACCCCCAACTGAAAAAAAGCTTCTGGCTTAACCTTAAACATTTTTATTCAAAGTGATACTTGAATTCAAAAACTTTGCATATTTACATGTTTGCCACACCTTAATCTTTGAGCTAAGGATCAACAGTTGTCAAAGTTAAAGTAATGTGACTTTTCAACACTTTTAAGCTCCATTTATTTCCACATATGTAATCATTTTAAAATAATAATTTTGTATATTTTTATACTAGAAAACAATTTTTTGAGACTACATACGAAAACTAATTGCCAATGATATAAGTGGTGGAGTGGTTAAAGGGTTGACCTGGTGTACTAAGTGACCCAGGTTCAAATCCCACCCTTCCCATTTATCTTCTGCGCCATCCAGGTGAGGGTTTGGCTCAGGGTTTCATCCCGGGTTTGATCCTGATGGGGGGCGAGGGTTTACGGATTCAATCCGGTTCCCGCGCATCTTTGGGGTATGACTTACGACTGATGGCTAGGTCCAGGGTAACCAGTCCCGATAGATCGTCATGTTCGGAGTCCTCTACCTGTTCAAAAAAAAACATACGAAAACTAATTAATACGCTACATTTTGTATCAAGATAGTTCACAAAATGTAAGATTTTGGTTTCTTTCTCAGGTCATTCTAAGACATTTGGCATAGTAATTATTACTCGTGTAGATATAGAGTGGTTCTTGATTTGATTCGGTAAATGTTATAACTGATTTGATCTTGTATTTATTCAAACTGAGATTGCAAATTTTGTTTTTTGTTTTTTCCAGCCAAAAAGCACTTTTATTACCACAATCAAACGCCCAACAAGTTGTTGCAACATATAACCATAGATAATACACCAAAAAATCACCCAGCAAAATAACTAAAGGGCACCACTACTTACAAATTGTAGGAAGATAGGCTAAAGAACTTCCATTCATTCCACTTAATTGAATGTAATTTTGACCTGTAGCAAATCCAAAAGAAAGAGGTCTCTTTAATTTCATCCACAAAATTACCATATACACCATCGACATTATTTTCTTCATCTTGATAGCTTACTTATGCTCGTATTTTTTCTTAAAAGCTCTCCTTCCACGACTACAATTTGTTTCCAAACACTCGATAACGCTTTGTCAACTAGAAATATCATTTCCGTTTTCTTATTCTCTTGAATAGCTTTCACCACCCGGGCCCAAAGTTGGTGTCACCAGACTTGTATCTCCACTATCATTTCGCGAGTTAAGCTAAGTTTGTATAAAAAATACATCCAAGTATCCAACACCCAAATATTTGACTGTTGTCCTGTGTTGATTCTCTTGTGCGATAAGATGTGTATGTTTGTTAGGGACGTGTCTTTTTCAAATAAGAATATGCATGATAAAACTTAATTATATTTCTTAAGAACCATAGATTATCGATCGAGGGTGATTAAAGTTTTTCATTATTCTTGATTACGACTAAAGGTAGAACTCTTAGATTCTTTTAAAAATATATATTTAAGAGAAATCTAAAGTTTCTTATTATGTGATTAACTTTTAGGTAATTGTTCAAATAAATGCAAAATCTTAACATCCATCTTTTTAATCAATTATTAAGGTCAAATTATAAAGAAAATTTGTTAAAAGTTGTGGCAACCCTAAATCTAGATTAGGTAAATTAAACGTTTTAAGAACCACTCTAAGTGAATAGTATATATTTACCTACTTTATTAGAGATTGTTAAGATAATTTCATATGATTAACCCTATATGATTTTCTCACATTTTTGCCTGATAATACGTGGGTATGCATGCATGCATAAGTATTTACGTGTGTGTGTCTATATATATATGTATGTATGTACGTACGTACGTACGTACGTACGTACGTACGTAGTATGTATGTACGTATGTATGTATGTATGCATGTATGTATGTATGCATGTATGTATGTATGTATGTATGTATGTATGTATGTATGTATGTATGTATGTATGTATGTATGTATGTATGTATGTATGTATGTATGTATGTATGTATGTATGTATGTATGTATGTATGCATGTATGTATGTATGTAGGTATGTATGTATGTAGGTATGTAGGTATGTATGTATGTAGGTATGTAAGTATGTATGTAGGTATGTAAGTATGTATGTAGGTATGTATGTATGTATGTAGGTATGTAGGTAGGTAGGTATGTAGGTAGGTAGGTATGTAGGTGGGTATGTACGTATGTAGGTAGGTATGTAGGTACGTAGGTACGTATGTAGGTACGTAGGTACGTATGTAGGTACGTACGTACGTACGTACGTACGTACGTATGTATGTATGTATGTATGTATGTATGTATGTATGTATGTATGTATGTATGTATGTATGTATGTATGTATGTATGAAGAGTTGATCACAGTATAACAAGTAACAAGCAGTAAATAAACACAGAATGTAAATTTTCAAGGTACTTTTATATATTGCTTCTCAACTCAAAGGATTACAAGACTCTTGGACTCAAATCGCTTATCTAATGAGTTAAATGGAGAAGATATATATAATACTACCTACAGCCGGATATACTTTGATACCAGCTGGAAACCTCTAACCTAACATCTATACTACAAGACTCTAGGTGAGGTCTTTCAGACATTTTGCCTGAGAGTTAGTAGTCAGGACATGTCCCTGACTTACCTTTTATCACCAACTAAAGTTGGTAACATGTACTATCATAAAAAGGTGAACAGTAGAATAAAGTATGGTTAACAACATGGCTCTTTAGGAAGATGCCATGCAGTATCAGAGGTCTGCAGCGGACTGTCAGGGACCATACTTATATCTACTAGACATAGCAATGTCTTCCGAAGGATAAAATGCTTCGGAAGAATAACTTCTTCCGAAGCCACTTATACTTCGGAAGACTGCTTCTTCCGAGGCTTGGAGTCTTCTTTGTCTTCGGAAGCAGACTTTGTCTTCAGCTCTTTCTTTAGACTTTGTATTCGGAAGCAGACTTTGTCTTCAGCTCTTTCTTCAGACATTGTCTTCGAAAGCTCAGACTTTGTCTTCAGCTCTTTCATCAGACTTTGTCTTCTGATATCGGATTGTCAAGCCTAATCAAAAACAATTTATAAGATTCCAAACTCACCTAAGATAGTTAGGGTAAGTCGGGTCGATCCACAGGGAATATGTGGAAAGTTTTATTTAAATCTAAAAGTTTGTAACTTGATTACAAAAACTTAATAAAAATGACTAATCGAGGAAAGTAACGAACTTTATGATTAATTGAGTTGCAAACAATAATGTAAATAGGTAATCTTCTCCGGATTCAGGTTTACTACTTAGATTTGCTTTGAGTGTTCATAAAAGTCATATAAGCTTAACGGTCAATTTGGGTAAAAACAATAGATTGAATAAGACTGTTGTTAAAGAACTACTCGAATCATATCCTATGCTTGTGATACTCAATCCCATCCAACATTAACGTTTCCAGATGAAAAGAAATCTAAAACAATCAAAGTGGAACAAGTGAATTGAAAGCAACACACATATTTTAGAGTTTTCAACCAACAAATAATGTACTCGGCTTAAACTACCGTGTTCAAACATTAACTCAACCACAAATCATCAAGAACAAATCATAGTAATAAACCTTACTACCCAAAGAAGATTACTAGGAGATTAGCTAGACATGGTAATGAAGAACACCAAATCAAAATAAAAATTAAACATCGTATCTAACGTTAAAGAATCAAACCCAATGATTAGAAACACTTGAAAAGCCTTGAAATCGCCTCTCGGGAGCCTCTTGGAAGCCTTGGGGACGAAAGGGGGCGACTATGGAGGTGTGGAATGAAAGATATGTCCCAAAACCTAATTTTTGCGACTTATAAATGATTTCAGCGTGTCCAGTACTGTAGGTCATGTTTCTGCCGTAAGTTACGCCAGGGCCATTCTGTTTTTCTTGAACTGATGCGCCGTAGGTCAGGTTTCCGCCGTAGGTCATGGTCGACCAACTTTGTCCGATTCTTGTTTTCTTCATAACTTCTTCGTTCGGACTCCGTTTTCCTCCCCGTTTGCGGCCACATTCTCGTAATTGAATTCTTTCATCTCATATATCATGATCTTTGATTATCATCCATGTGCATTCTTCAAAACTCCTCAAATGATTGCGTTTAACCTACAAAACATCATATCATCGTAGTTAACTTGTTCAACACAATCTCTTACACTTGACCATATTAAATGCATTAAATTTAACCAATTAACCATGATAAACCTCATTCTAAACCCCTAGCATCATCTTCGGAAGCTCAGACTTTGTCTTCCGCTCTTTCATTAGACTTTGTCTTCGGAAGATAGTCTTCAGCTGTTGGCTTCAGCTGTTTTCTTCAGCTGTTGACTTCAGTTGTTGCCTTCAGCTGTTGCCTTCAGCTGTTGCCTTCAGCTGTTGCCTTCAGCTGTTGACTTCAGCTGTTGCCTTTAGCTATTGACTTCAGCTGTTGCCTTCAGCTGATATCTTCAGCTGATGTTCTTCAGACTCTTGGAAGATCTCATGCTTAGCTTCAGAAGCCCTTGAATGTAGTATCAAAATGACTATGTGAAGTGGTTTTGGTTGCACCAGCCTCATCATGACCCAACAAACTCCCCCTAGGCTGATGCTACCAAAACTTCACTTCCCTCTTCTTCTCAAAACTCTCAGTACCATGGAAAGTAAGTGTTTATCAGTTTCTTCATTCTTTCCTGATGTGGTGCTGAGAAGTTTGTACAAATCCTTGGTAGACAAAACCTCCACTCTGTCACCTTGGATTATGTGTACCCTTTGTTGTGGCCCTCTGAAAAGAGTTAGTTGATGGGAACTATAGTCATATTCCCATCTAACTATTGGTTCCAATTCCGGACCTTCCACCATCTGTAGAAAGGCTGGGCCTTTGGTGGTAGGTCTTTCTTATCTTCCGGTCTTTTCAATTTCAACTCTTCTTCAATCTTGGCTTTAGCTTTTAGTTCAACCAAGTGGAGACTGCTGATATAGTTTCTGATGTGAGCAGCAGTCTCAGAGTTGGAGGGATCGGAGAATGGCTTCTCTGCAAGCTCAGCAATGTCAAATCTGCTGAGATGCAATAGAGAAGTGGCATTGAGCCGGTTGGTTTCACCATTCTCCCTTTCCACAACAAAGTTGTGAGAAGGTTCATCGAACCTCCACTGGACTATAGCTTTCCTAGGTCCAGGAGATTGACTAGAAATCCTGTCCTCTTTCCTTGTGTCTAGTAGAGTCACCAGTCTCCTTCTTACTCTCTTCTCTTCAGTATTGAGGGTATCAGAGTTGAGACCAAGAAGTTGTGCAGCCTGGCCCAAAGTATTTCTAGGCAATTCAAGAAATTGACCTAGAGTGAGGGAGCTTGAAGAGTTATCAACATAGGTGATGTTGATAAGGTCTCCCTCACAGGAGATGTTGCTCATAGTGGTGCAGTTGATGAGCCTTGTCTTGAACTCCTTTATCTCCTCAAAGGAGAGATGTTTAGGAGGCTGAGGGGATGATCTTGGTTTCTGTTGGGTAGGTTTCGGTTCAGTGGTTCTGGGTTGTGTTTTGGGTTTAGGATGGAAGTTTAGGTGGTTGAGGTGATGTGGTAGTTTGGGTAGAGTTATGGGTTCAGGGGTGAAGGTTTCATCAGTGGGTTCGGTTTTGATAGGAAATGGGATTGGTTCTTCTGGTGTGGGTTGTGGTTTAGTGGTTGGCTGTGGTTGAGTGGCTGGGGTGAAGACCATTCCCTGTCCCCTCCTGTACATCTCCTTCCTTTTCCCCATACGGATGTCAGCTTTTATTTCACTGACTATCCGCTGGAGTGTCCTTTCGGACATAGGTCCCACCTGCCTACCAGAGAAGCCATGAGCCCGGAGATAGTCTTTCATCCAGGCTTTGTCATTAGACTTCTTGGTGGCAGTGACCCCCTTTTCTTCCTCCCTCCACTTCCTCTCCTTCAACTTCTCCCTGGCAGCTTTCTTCCTTTCCTTCTCCATTTGATCATGCTCTTTGTGTGGAGCAGCAGGATCACGTCATCATCAAGTGGAGACAGTTCCGGAAGACTAAATCCTCTTGAGAGTAGGAATTTAATCCTAGCCTCTCTTAGCTGCAGGGCTGCTTCCCTTTGTTCTTTTCTTCCTTCTCCAAGGCCAACCTGGCTTCTTCTTGCCTTAGCCTGGTTGACCTCTCCAAAGTCACCAACTCCTCTAGTGGTAGCAGGAGTACTTCCTCATTGGCAGCTCCTAAGCTGATGAGCTGGTCAATGAGTGTTGTCCTTCTCTTAGTGTTGATTTCCTCCTGATTAGCTGTAGCTGCCTTAGAGCTAGCAGCTAGCAGCTTCTCAGCAGGAAACCTACCTTTCTTCTTGAGCTTTTCAATCCTTTCCTCTTCCTGAAGCTCTTCCGCAGTCAATTTCCTTTTGCCTTTTTCTTTGGCAGAGCTTGACTGTGGTGGTTCTTGGATAGAGGGTTTAGATTGAGAGAGAGGTTCAGCTGGTGTTTGGGATGGAGGTATATCAGAAATGTCCTCCCTGCTCACCTCAGATGTTATTTCAGCAATAACATCTGTGATGGTCAGTTCCTTGGACATTTGGAACAAACCTTCCGCAGCTTCCATCTCAGCTTCGGAAGACTTATCTTGTTCTTCTGAGGCTTCAATGTTGGCTTCGGAAGTTTCAGCCTGAGCTTCAGAAGAAGAGGCTGCTGCAAGTTCTGTCCCATCTGTTTTAGTTGCTGGGCCATCAGTCCCCATTTCCCCTTCGAAGTTAATCTCAGGTTCCATGTGGACCTTAGGTTGACCAACTTCTTCCACAGTGGTAGAAGGTGCAGTCAGTCTTTGAAGCTCCTCAGCCCCAAAATAAATAAGTGTGGTGTCAGGGCTGGGCTGTTCTAAGGAGGATCTCAATACAAACTTTGTGAAAAGTCTGTAGAGATCATGAAGCATCTTTGAGTCAATCTCTAGAAATGATTGAGATGACTCAGGTAGTGTGATGAGTTAGGAAGTAAAGGACTGGGTCTGTGGTTCCTCAGATGTTTGTCTCTGAACTTTCTCCCCTTTTTGGTAGCATCATCTTGAGAGCTAGATGAGCTAGAGGAAGAAGTCAATGAGACTTGAATAGGTACATGCCTAATAGACCTCTCCGTCTATTTCTCAGCTAGTTTAGCCTTGAGATTGTTAATCTCAAGTTGCTGAGTGGCAGTCCTTGATTCTAAGATCCTTACCTGTGATTCCAGGTTAGAGACCTTAGAAAGCAAGTACTGAAGTGTGAGTTGCATACTTCCCTCATCTTCAAGAGAAGAATCACGGGGAGATGAGATAACATACCTAGTATGCTCAGTCTTATCACCAGATGTGGCTTCTTGGCACCCTGGATTCCTTTGCTCAAAGTCATCTCTTTCAGAGATGCCAATGGGCAAAGTTGCCGTAGACTCAGTCCTATTGATGTTACCACTGTCCTGAGAGCTCAATGAGAGACTCTGAGTAGTGGCAGCTGAGCCTACATGAGTCCCCTCCACATCAGTGGGACTCACCTCAGTAGCTGGCTGCTGATAGGGGCTAGAGACAAGGGATCTCTCTTGGCTCTGTTGATCTTTAGAGGGTGTTGTAGATCAACTTCATGGCCATGGAGAGATGTAATCTCTTCATCAGTGCGGAGTAAAAGGTAAGTGAAAGATAAGGAGGTTAAACCTACTGACCCGGAACCTAGATCAATGTCTACAGGCATTGAGCCTATGGTGGGGCTATCCCTTGAAGGCTGCACAGGGGAGTGTAAAGACTCCCTGTGGGCTTAAGGCTTAGGGTTCGGGCTCTTGGGTTTGAGACTGAGGAGGCTCAAACCCACATTGAGGTCAAATGTGAAGGATGGTGTGACCTCGGACTGAGTGGGAGCCCATGATTCCACTCTAGCCCTTTTGGTTTGAACTGGAGGAGCTTGTTCAATCAGAGTAGATTGAATAAGGGTTCGTTTGGGGCGTCTCTGGTAAGTGATTCTGATGGGTAGAGAAGGTGTGGGACATTTGGTGGAGGTTGCTGATGTGGGTTCATCACCTGTGGGGATAACAGGGATGTCACCAGGAGCTATACGCTCAGTCATCTCTGGAGGTAATGGAGTGTACCTTCCAGTGAAGTTGATGGACATCTTCTTCAATGTTTTGAAGATTGTAGGTCTCACTTGGGGAACAGTAAGAGCAGCTGCACAGACAAGCTTGCTCGATTCCAGCTCACAGTTGATTATGTGTTGAATGAATCTGGGATACATGAAGAATGTATCCCTTCTCAGATTGCCGATTAGGTTGGTCAACACAAATCGTGAGTAGTTGAAGCGTAGACCTTTCACCAACCCATGAACTAGGCATCCCAGTTCATATGGGATTTGATCCCATCCCCCTGACTTGTTGGATAAGCAGTGCAGGACAATGTGCAGCAGGAACTTCCATGGTAAGAGAAGTTAAACTTGTAGACGGTTGACCTGCTCACATCCCCACCATATCCCATTAGGATGTAGGTGCTATCCACGTCTTCTTTGGGGAACTCAATAGGAGCCCCATCATCATGAAGCTCGAGATGCTCCCTGATGAGTTGTTCAGTGATGACCAACTCCTGGCCACAAATGCGGGTTCTCAGGACACGAATCCCATTCAGAACTTCAGTTTGACCGTTACTCCAGAATTCAGACATGTGGTTGGAGTATACGGTGGGGTTAACAGTTAGCGCCGTGAGGTAGGTGGATTCAGCAAGAAAGGTGATGATTTGGGTAAAGTCTGCATCTCTTGACGAATCAAGCAATGCGACTTGGTTGTGCTGAGGGTTTAGCGCCATTGCAGAGAAAGTAAGCTTGAATTTGGGTGAAATTGCAGGTTTGACAGTGAAGGGAATAGTTAGGGCAGTAAATTGGTAAAAGAAGATGAAATTGATCAGTCAGGATTATTTAAAGGGATGAATTGTGGTAGTGGCGGTAATAGGGTAACTGTTTTGGGGTTACTGTGGGTGGTATGGTGGTTTACGGCGGAGAAATGATAGTGGCGGCAAGGGATAATTTTAAATAATCTGACCATCATGAGCAAAATCTTTACCTTTTACAGAGTGGACCCAAAAGATATCCGTTACATAGTAAAACCTTTACTTCCGAATGTAAAACATTTCGAAGGTAATTGTCTTCCGAAGGCAATTTCTCTTCCGAAGCAAGGCATTGCTTCCGAAGGTAAAATATCTTTCCGAATGGAGAGTTATATAAGCTTCGGAAGTAGATCTGATGTAAAATCAATCGCTTCTTCCGAGACCAAAAACTCTTCCGAGAAGAAAATTTCCATTAAGGAATTGGCGAAGTTAATTCCTCTTCGGAAGGAATTTACACTTGGAATATTTAAAGATCTTTTGTAATAGGGCTTAAATTGTATTGACACAAGACATTACACATTTAAAAGCTTTTCAAAAGAGGTAGTTAATCAATGTTTATCATCCCATAGCTGATATGAGATACTTAAATCTTTGTTCATCAAATGCCTTTATGAACAAATCAGCATATTGTTCATTTGAGTCAACTTTGATTAACTTTATCAGATGTTTCTCATGAATATCTCTAATGAAATGATACCTGATATCAATGTGCTTTGTCTTGGAGTGCTTCACTGGATTCTCAGTAATGGAGATAGCACTATTGTTGTCAATATGGATAGGAGTAGTCATGAAGTTGAATCCATAGTCTAACATCTGATTTTGAATCCATAGCAGTTGAGCACAGCAGCTAGCAGCAGCAATGTATTCAGCTTCAGCAGTTGATGTAGAGACACAGGATTGTTTCTTGCATTGCCATGAGATAATCCTTCCACCAAGAAATTGACATCCTCCTGATGTTGATTTCTTGTCAATGTTGCAGCCACCATAGTCACTGTCAGAGTATCCATAGAGATTGAAATCACTATTTCTTGGATACCAGAGACCTAGTTTAGGTGCTCCTTTGAGGTATCTGAGGATTTTCTTAACAGCAGCTAGGTGAGACACCTTGGGAGCAGCCTGATATCTTGCACAAATGCATGTGGCAAACATGATATCTGGTCTACTAGCAGTAAGATACATCAGAGAACCAATGATTGCTCTATACTGATGTTGATCAGTATCCTCCCCCTCAAGGTCAGGGCAAAGATTATGGTTTCTGGGTATGGGTGTCTTGCTGGTTTACAGTCCTTCATTTCAAATCTATCTAAGATGTCTGAGACATACTTAGATTGACTTATGAAGAACCCTTCCTTCATCTGTTCACCTGAATTCCAAGGAAAAAGTCCATTTTTCCCATGGAACTCATCTCAAATTTCTGCTTCATAATGCTCTCAAAGTCTTTACACATTTGGTCATTTGAAGAACCAAATATGATGTCATCAACATAGACTTGTACAAGCAAAATGTCTTCTCCAGACTTCCTAATGAAGAGAGTCTTGTCAATAGTACCTCTAGTGTATCCATTCTTTAGGAGAAACTGAGACAAGGTCTCATACCACAGCCTAGGTGCTTGGTGCAGCCCATATAGAGCTTTATCCAGTTTGTACACATAGTTGGGGTGTTGTGGGTCTTCAAATCCTAGAGGTTGACATACATAGATTTCCCTATCTATATCCCCATATAGAAAAGCACACTTGACATCAAGTTGGTAGACTGTGAAGTTCTTGGATGCAGCATAAGCAAGGAAGATCCTAACTGCCTCAAGTCTTGCAACAGGTGCAAAGACATCAGTATAATCAATTCCTTCCTCCTGGGTGTACCCTTGAACTACTAGTCTTGCCTTGTTCTTGATAATCAAGCCTCTATCATCTTTCTTGTTTCTGAACACCCATTTAGTGCCTATGGGTACTTGACCAGATGGTAGTGGGCATAGATTCCAGACCTTTTGTCTTCTGAATTGAAGCAGCTCCTCTTGCATCGATTCAACCCAACTACTATCCTTTAAGGCATCTTCCACCTTCTTGGGTTCCATCTGAGACAAAAAGCATGAGTACAAGCAGACATTCCCATGATGAGTTTGCCCTCTTGTTCTCACACCCTCAGAGACATTCCCTATGATATTCTCAGTTGGATGAGTGTTGTGAATCCTAAGACGAGGAATCACTTCCAGTTGTAGAGATAAGTCTAGATTGGACATATTCTGATCAGGAACTGGATCACTCTGTCCAACTGCTATTTCAAATCATTCAATGAGGACTGATTGAATGATTGAGAAACATCATCAATGGTTGGTTGTGAAGTAGTATTAACACTACTTCCCTCATCCTGGTTTGTAATGGATCACCTGAAGAGCTTTGGGTTCATCAGTGATTCACTTGTTGAAGCTTCACTATTCCTGGAGATAGTTACACTATCAGATCTGTGAATGGTTGAAGCTTGTTGCCTTTCAGCTCTTGGAGAATTTGGAAGAGGTCTGGGAAGCTAAATAGTGATCTGCATCAGCATCAGCATCACCTTGAGCACCTGTTCCAGCTGAAACATTCTCACAAGATTGTTTAGAATAGTTTGGAAACAATTCTAAATCAAATATAATCAGGTCCATTCCCTAACACAAGGAGTGTGCTCATTAACAACTATATTGGATGACTCCTCAAATTGTTGATTCTTGATGTTGTATACTCTATAAGCTTTGGAGCTAGAAGAGTATCCAACAAAGATAGCATCATCCGACTTCTCAGCAAACTTTGCTAAGTTGTCCTTTGTGTTAAGTATGGTACACCTGCAGCCAAAGGACCTTAGAAAGCCAATGAACGGTGGCCTCTTGTTCCATAACTCATAAGGGGTTTTTCCATGGGGCTTAACTACAAGAACCCTGTTCTGCACATAGCATGCAGTGCTGACTGCCTCTGCCCAGAATGTTAGAGGTAGCTTTGAATCAGCTAACATGGTCCGAGCAGCCTCAATAAGTGTCCTATTCCTCCTCTCAGCAACACCGTTTTGTTGAGGAGTTCTGGGAGCACTATATTGTCTGGCAATCCCTTTTGAGTCACAGAATGAGTCAAGAAAAGTTCTTAAACTCAGTCCCTTGATCACTTCTAATGATCTTAACCTTGTGATCAATTTGATTCTCTATTTTAAGAATAAAAGATTTTAACGTTTCAGCAGTTTCATCTTTACTTCTTAAAAAGAATACCCATGTAAATCTTGTAAAATCATCAACAATCACAAGGCAGTATGATTTCCTTCCAATGCTCATTATACTTGTGGGACCAAAAAGATCCATGTGCAATAAGTGCAATGGAGTAGTGATAGAGTTAACACATTTGGATTTATGAGATGATCTGTGTTGTTTCCTTTCAGGCATGCAACACAGTTATCTTTGCAGAAAAATTCCTTTTTAGGCAACCCATGTACCAAGTTATTTTTAGCCAATTTATTCATTTAAAATTCACATGACACATGCGTTTATGCCATAGTGTTGACTCATCACTATTCAGCTTTGGAAAGAAAGCATGATACTTCACCCATAGGAGAAGCATTGTTCATATTCAGCTTGTACATATCCCCTTTCCTGGGAGATCTAAGAAGCACCAATTCCGGAGGAATTGTCATCCCTGGTTTGAGGATAATGCACTCATGTTCTGTGAAAAGCATCTGATGCTTCTGGTCACAGAATTGAGAAACACTTAACAGATTGTGTCAACTGTTTTTGACAAAGTGAACTTTGTCAATGTTTATTCTGCCATTGGATATACTTCCTCTGCCAAAATATATCCTCCGGCCTCACCTCCAAATTGGACAGGCCCTCATCAAAGTTCTGGAATTGTTGAAGGAGAGATCTGTTCCCTGTCATGTGCCTGGAGCATCCACTATCTACAATCCAGACATTGTTGTTCTTGTCAAATGGATGTCCCTGCACATAAGATGAGATGGTTAGTTTTGTTTGGAAGCCCAAGCCTTGCTGGTCTTGGGCTCTTCCAAAGATAAGTGACATAATTGAACCAAAAGATATGCATTGGGGTTCAATAGAGGTCGAGGTGAGTTGAGAGAGGATTTGTTGGCTTGCAGCATCTTCCTTCACCACCTTTTCTTCCGAAGTAGTCTTCTTCTGAGATGGTTTCAAGGGAGCCTTCTTGTTCTCCGAACCTTAGAAGCTTTGGCTTCCGAAGCCATTTTCCCTTCGGAAGAAGTACTTTCTTCCGAAAGCAACTTGGCTTCCGAGACCAACTTTCCCTTTTTCATCATTTGGACTGTTTGAAATGGTTCAACTGAGAAACCTTCCCTGACTCCTTCTTTTCTAACATTATTTGCATAATGTGTGCTTACTGGATTGTAGTAACAATCTTTAGCCATGTGGTTGTGCAGACCACATATTATGCATGCAATGTTAGTTTTCTGGGACTTGTAGGTTGCTGTTTCTTGGAATTTCTTCTCTCATCAGCAACTTTCCCTTTCACCTTCTGATCCTTTGGTAGGACAGGAGTACTGGTGCTACACTCCTTTCCTGAATCAGAAGTACCTACCACTTGGAATCCGGCAGAAATGAAGACACCCTTTTGCTTTGGGTCAATCTTAAGCTTGGACTCTGCAACCTTCTTGGCAGTCCTTCTAGCAGCTTTAGCTCTGCTTCTTCTTTCCTTGGTGGTTAGGATTTGGTCTTCACAGGTGGAGATGAGTGTATCCTCTTGTTTCTCCCCTGTGGTGGCCACTATTGTTGCCTCATCCTCTATTTTTAATGGAGAAGGGTCAGCAGTTGAACCTCTTGCTCTTCAGTACCACATCTAGGTAGTCTAATAGACTCATAAGAGTGTGGTGGAGCTATTTCATTAGTTCCCACCCTTCTTTGTTTTGAAAAACATTTTGGAATGAGAGAATGATGCAAGAATAGTTTGTAAGTTTTGCTCAGCAATAGCTTGCTTCCTGGCCTGAGCCTCAGCAGTGACCAACTGGCTTGAACTTCAGATAGTTTGGATATCAGATCTTTAATTTGAGTCTTATACTTGGTCTTTTCATGTTTTAAAAGAGACACAGTTTTCTCTAATTCTTCAATTTTCCTTTGATAGTCAGATTCAGCTCTTTTAAAATCAGATTTTAACACATTTAAAGACTCAACCTCAGATCTGATTTCCAAAATGTAATCCTTATAGATTTAACTTTAGCAATACAGGAAGTAGTACAATATGTTCATATACCTGATCATCATCTGTTCCGGCCATGAGTGCTTGAGCGGGGAGTCACATCTTGTACCATGAAGCTCCAGTCAACTTCTTGAGCTACAGCAGCTGTTTCAGTTGACTTCTCTTCATGCTTTGAAGCTGGGATGTGGGAGGCCTGTGGGTTTCTCGGGTTGTTCTTGGGAGCCTTGCATTCCCTAGAAAAGTGACCTAGTTGGTTGCAGTTGTAACACTTTGCTTTGCTCTTATCAAACCCAAACTTGCTGTTGGCTGGGTTTTGAGGGAATTGCCTTCCAGTTCTCTTGAAGAACTCTTCGCTCTGTAAGTTAAAAGAGCCATCTGTTGGAACAATGTCCACATACTCCACATCATCTGGACTGAAGCACTCAAGATCATCAAAGCAATATTGAAAATCACCAGAGTGTCCACTTCCAGAGACAAAGGCACAACTATCCTGAAAGGAGTTGTGTTGAACCTTTTAAGACTTTGGAGTCTCAGGTAGAGTAATGTAGGGTCCATTATGTGAGTTGTCAGGGTAGCACAACAACTGATGTTGTGGTTCTATGATTTCCCTTTCAACCACATGAAGGGCTGAACTCAGTTGGTTATTGGAGTGACCAGAGGAGTTCTACATGTCATGCTCCATCTAGAACTCAGGTGGTCTCAACACAGTCCTTGAAAGTAAAAGTTCTCAAACTGCTGCTTCAAGATATCCTTCTTGTTCTCTTGGTTTCCTTGGATTCCTTCCATCATAAGCTTCAATGCATCCCATAAATCTTTGGCTGTCTTGCACTTCTTGAAGCCTCTGTAGACAGAATGGGGAGAGCAGTTTGGAGAGAAGTCATAGCCCTTTAATCTAGCTCTATTCTCTTCCTATCTTCTTCTGAGTAATCATCAACATCTTTGGAATGATGCGATTACCAGGGCAGAAGTATGCTTGGTATGAAAGGACCATTGACAATGGAGTCCCACAATTCTTGAATCTTGACACTTAATAAAGCCTTCCATTCTAATGCACCATGTGTCAAGTCTTCAGGGTGATCAGTGGGGACTTGTCATGGTACTGGTTTCCATATCAGCCTTGGAGAGAGCGGGCTTTTGATTAAGTGGTTTGTAGTGAGGAGTGAAAAACAGGTTGATTTGGATGGTAGATCTCACAATCAGAGCCTGGAGCTCTGATACCAATTGCAGGATCGTGTATTGGTCACTCAACAGATGTTTTTCTCTCAAACTCACCTTGAACAACACTCAGCAAGAGTCTATAAAGAGTTGATCACAATATAAAAGTAACAGGCAGTAAATAAACACAAGATGTAATTTTCAAGGTACTTTTATATATTGCTTCTCAACTCAAAGGATTATAAGACTCTTGGACTCAAATCGTTTATCTAATGAGTTACATGGAGAAGATATATTAATACTACCTACAGCCGGATATACTTTGATACCAGCTGGAAACCTCTAACCTAACATCTATACTACAAGACTCTAGGTGAGGTCTTTCAGACATTTTGCCTGAGAGTTGGTAGTCAGGACATGTCCCTGACTTACCTTTTATCATCAACTAAGTTGGTAACATGTACTATCATAAAAAGGTGACAGTAGAATAAAGTATGGTCAACAACATGGCTCTTTAGGAAGATGCCATGCTGTATCAGAGGTCTGCAGCGGACTCTCAGGGACCATACTTATATCTACTGACATAGCAATGTCTTCCGAAGGATAAAATGCTTCGGAAGAATAACTTCTTGTGAAGCCACTTATACTTCGGAAGACTGCTTCTTCCGAGGCTTGGAGTCTTCTTTGTCTTCGGAAGCAGACTTGGTCTTCAGCTCTTTCATCAGACTTTGTCTTCGGAAGCTCAGACTTTGACTTCAGCTCTTTCATCAGACTTTGTCTTCAGAAGCTCAGACTTTGTCTTCAGCTCTTTCATCAGACTTTGTCTTCGGAAGCTCAGGCTTTGTCTTCAGCTTTTTCAACAGACTTTGTCTTTGGAAGATAGTCTTCAGCTGTTGGCTTCAGCTGTTGTCTTCAGTTGTTGACTTCAGCTGTTGCCTTCAGCTGATATCTTCAGCTGATGTTCTTCAGACTCTCGGAAGATCTCATGCTTAGCTTCGGAAGCCCTTGAATGTAGCATCAAATGACTATGTGAAGTGGTTTTGGTTGCACCAGCCTCATCATGACCCAACAGAAACCATCATAGGATTTTTCTAAAAACTTCCTAAGTATTCCTTGTGTTTAACACAGACACATGGCACACAAAAGCTATAAGATAGCCTATAAAAGGTTTCCTTTTAAACAAAAGCTCATAAGGTGTTTTGTTATGTTCTTAACAATTAATGTTCTATTTGAATAGTGCAGGCTGTATTCACTGCTTCAGCCCAAACGGTAATGGGCAGATGCGAATCAGCCAAATTGTTCTAGCTACCTTCAATGAGAGTTTTTTTCTTCTCTCAACAACTTTTTTGTTTCGGAGTTCTTGGTGCATTGAACCGTCTTGCTATGCCTTTGTTCCCTGCAAAAGGCATCTAGAACACAGTTAACAAATTCAATCTATTATTACTTCTAAAGATTTCTACCTTTAACTCTAGTTGATTTTCAATTTTAGTGATAAACTCCATTAATATTTCTGATGTTTCACTCTTATGTTTTAAGAAAAGACCCATGTGAATCTAGTGAAATCATTATCAATCACCAAACAATATTGCCTCTTTCCAATGCTCATCACATTGGTTGACCAAAAAGATCCATGTGAAGAAATTTGAGTGGTGTTGTATTTGTGTTACAGTTTTGGACTTGTGACATCTTATGTTGTTTTCCTTTGTAACATGAAGAACAATGAGCAGAACATTTAAATTATTTCTTAGGAAGACCAATGACTAAGTCATTTCTTGCTAGTTTATTCATGTTCTTCATATTAGAATGAACTAGCCGTATATGCCACAGTTGAGATTCATCTTCTGATGATTTTGAAATTAGGCAAGTTTCATTTGATGTTAAAGAGGTGTGTCATGTCCAAAACATATGTGTTTCCTTCTCTTGGTGCTTAAGAAAGATGAAATCATCTGGAATTTGCAAACCAGGTTTAAGAATGTATAGTGAGTTTTATCAAACAAAGTGGTATAGTTTTGATCACAAATTTGAGAAACACTGTGTAATTTAAATTGTAAATTTTTCACAAAAATTCACTTTCTCAAATTTGAGCACCCCATTGGTTACAATACCTTCACCTACAATTTTACCTCCCTTCTTATCCCCACCAAATGCTACATAATAAGCATTTTTGTGTGTTTCCTGTCATATGCGTGGAACATTCACTGTCAACATACCACTTGTTATCACCACCCCTCCATGTATGTTCCTGCACATAAAAGAAATCATTAGAATAGGGAGCCCAAGCATTAATGAGCTTGGGCTGACCAAGTGTGTCTAAAATTGTCACTCCTTCATGAATAAGTCTCAATGATTCATGTTTGCTTTAGATTTAATTGATTCATTTTGTTCTGTTTGTGGTGGTGAGAATGATTCTGATGATGCTTTACTGAGACATTTGAACTTGTGTCTCAGTCACTTCTTCTGGCACCTTTCTTTTACTTGTCTTCACATTGCCTGTTGATGAATATCCTTTGTTGAAAAGGCTTCTGCGTCCTTTTGACTGTGACCTTGGTACTTCAATACCTTGTCAAACTTGTCAAAGAATGTCTCATCAGAATTGTTGATTTATCATTCAAGTACACCTTTTGGTTGTGGGTGTCCTAGTTTGAGACTTCTGTTTTTCCTTCTTCTTTGGTTAGGCATTAGATGCAGCTAATAGTTTCCTTCACCTTCTTACTCTTTTATTGTTGTAGATTATCAGCAGCAGTTGTCTTCTTTGTCTTTTTAGCCTTGTTCTTTGGTTGTATCTTTAGCCCTTTTGACTCCTTTATGCTCATATCGGATTGTGAATCTGCTTCATTTGTCTCAGACTCCTTCTTCTTAGGAATTTTTTTTGTTCCTTTTGTGAAGTAGCATTCTTCAATTGAATGATTATTCTTGTTGTAGATTGCACCTGCTTGTTGAAGTAGAATCTGAGGTCAATGTTTGTTCATGTTGCAGATAGAACAATAACTGCTGAAGTAGCAATCTTTAATGTGTTAGATTGGCCATATCACACTACTAGTAATATTTGTCTTCTGCATCACTTTCTTGTTCAAGATTCTTCTTGTTTTTTCAGCTGCTTTTTATACTCTTTCAGCTCTTTCTTAAGTTTTGCTGCTGAAGAGTCTTTGCCACTTCCGGACATAATATGAAATGTTTCTAATGGTTTAGCAGCTGTCTTTGCTTTGGCTAAGCTTCAGCAGATGGTGTCTTCTTCTGTAGATATGCTATGGAGTCTGTTTAGATGAACCAACAGTTGTACTCATCTGATGATGATCTACTGATGGTTCTTGAATCTCACCAATCTTCTTCTTCCATAGAAGATCTTCTGAATTTGTGGACTTGATCTTCCTGTTCTTTCTACGGAGTAGTTTTTGCTTCTTCTGTAGAACTTACACTTGCATCAGCTTGACCTTGGGGATTTTGCTTGTTGACTTGCTGCTTGTTTAGCTCTTGAATCCCAGCATTCATTAAGCTATCCTTTTGTAGATAGTCTTTAGCAAGCTTCTTCATTGAGTGGATAGGGCACTTTGATTTCATCAAGCACTTTTGTATTGAAGGTTAGGATCGTGTACTGGACGATGTACTAATTGACATACGTGTATACCGAATCAAATAGTGCGGAATCCTATTTGATGGCGATCCATTTAGTGGAATGCATGTAGAACAATTTTAGATTGAATCTAAACGTTAAGAACGATTGGTAATCTATCTAGTGCGATCTAGGAACTTAGAACAGGTTCTTCGGCTCTCTGGACGGCTAGGGTACGTATATATTCAAGTGTCATGTTTTTCATGATTTAAGTGGTATTTATAGGTTAGGGTTCCTCATTCGGGCGACTGAACCACAAGTATGGTTTAGTCGTGTGATTGAGCCATGCCGTTGATCTATTCGCACGACTGAGTGTTCAGTCATGCGACTGAGCCAATCTCATGTTACAATCATGCGACTGATCCAGTCTCCTGGTTCAGTCTTACGATTGAGTCATTCGCATGAATTGTTCATGCGTATGGTCCAATAGCATGGGCCATTCGCATGAGAACTTCATATTGCTAAGTTTGATATATTTCTCAATCATTACATCTAAGATTATTCAAACAACCACAAACCTATATAGTCAGTCCAATAAGCGTTAAACTACTAATCAATGAATATAAACATTATAAGCACAACAACCTCACTGTCTGTCATCAAAGTACCCATTCAATTACATATTGTAAGACACTAAAGACATATTACATTAACTCAGAAAATAGGTACACATGTATCTACAAACTCCCCTTGGACCTAGTTTCATCTATTGTCTTACATTCTTCATAAGCTCCTCATATTTCTTGCACTTCTCCTCTCTTGTAACTCCTGCATGTATTTCAAATGCAAAGCAAGAGTCTGATCACATTTTGTAATTGGAGGGCTTGTGCAATATCTTGCATGTCATAGAACAGTGGCCACTTGTATAAGGTGTAAACATCATCAGCTGACAAGTTAGTGACACATAGGGTCAATACCCTGATAGCTTCCATGCTACCATTTTTGTTCAACACTATGACCGCCTCACCTATTCTCCAATCGTAGTACCACCACTTGAAATGGGGAGTGAAGTCCTGTGGCATTTCCCGTAGAGGGATTCTAGACATCGTGCGCGGAGGACTCCACTTCAGCACTACTTTCGCTTTCCTGTAATGGCATCAACTTCAGATCTCCTGATATACCTTATTGGTTGTTAAGGTTTGAAGTTGACCCACCTGGTGTGGTACTCTCTCTTTAAAGCAGCTTCAAACCAGCCTGACATCTTACGAGGGTCAGCATATAACAACTTCAACTTTGCTAACTGGTTAAGCTCAAATCCCGGAAGAGTCTTCAGATCATGTGGGAATCTGATGTACTCGATCCCTTTCTCTCTTTTAACAGCATAAACTTTAAGATCTTCAAAATAGGCCCACGCTATAATTTTGCCTAACACCTTGTGATGCTTCTTCACTTTATAGAGTTTGGTGTAAAAACTTGACTTGGAGCACTGCGTTGGGCTCTAAGTTCTGCAAAACATGCTGCCCTTTCAGCCTTTCTGATATTGACATCGGCGTCTAAGGCTTGGGCTTTCTCTTTGTCCTTCTCCGAATCCTGCTCCATTTTATCCAGAGTTTTGAATGTATCACTGACCAGGTCTCCCAGATTGGGAACGACATTTCCTTCGTTGTCAGTATACTCTGGATAATGTTGGGACGTGACATCCTCAATTTCTATCTCGTTTATATCATTTAGCTCAACATCACTTTCCACGTTTACTGTCAGAGCATCCTTCACGATCTCGTCAGGATTGAGTCGGAACATTTCGGACAATTGCTCATCAGTGAGATGTGAATTATTTCTCCTTCTTCAGGAGTGTAGTCACAGATCTCCTGACTATCCCTTGCAGATCAAGAATCATTATGATTGAGTCTTGATCTGTTGAATGGGAGCAACCTCATATTCATCTCTTTGATAATTTGGATCTGCTTGATTTAAAACATGTAACACATCATCCATTTGTCAATAATCAAAACAGAAACACATCAACAAAATATAAACATTATGTACATTATTTCGATACAATATTCAAATACACATGATTTTAAATTACATAAACAGCTATGCATTACTTTTGTCTTGAATCATGTGTTCCTCTGCTGACGGGGCTGATGTAGATGCACGTTTGTCTTGAACTTTCTTGGCCCTTCTTTCACTTGCTGATGTGGCGCCCGTAGTAGATGTATCTCCTTCTCCTTCATCATCATCATCATCACCTGTATCAACATCGTCACCTCCCTCTGTATCGTGACCTTGATCATCACCATCACCATCATCATCATCATCATTATCATCACTATCATCATCATCACCCTCTTGGATCTTCAGAGACTCATCCTTTGAGCCCTTAAGTTTTAGCAGGATGGTCCTCTTGACATCCTCCAACTCCTCAATCTTCTTAGAAGATAACATGTTCTGCTCCTTGAGTTGGGTAATATCTAGACTCTGAGCAGCCATTTGCTGAGCCTGCTCCTCAATCTGCTATGCCTGCTGAGAGATCTGCAGTGATTGTGCAGCAGTAAGCTCCACTAACTGTCGGAGCTGTGCAGTCTTCTCATCATCGGCGGCTAACAACTTCAGCACCATACGTTTAGTGCTGAAAGCTGTTCCTCTACCCCACTTGGAGGTAAGATGAGCTGGAGGGAAAGATGGGTGAGATGATGGTCTTGCCTGGTGGCTAGTGGTGGTGGTGGTGGTGGCAGTGGTGAATATAGGTGGTGGTATATGTGTGGGTGGAGATAGGTGAGCTAAAGTGGTGGTGGATGGGATGTGGGTAAGTGGTGCAGTGGGTGAGGTAGTGGTGGTAGGTAGAGTGGTGGAGTAGTGGCTGTGGTGGTAGATGAGGTCAAGGTAAACTTCAGTCGCTTCCCCTTCTTGCCATAGGGTGAGCCATCCTCTTCTTCCTTATGCCTCTAGACACTGAGGCTCCCCCTTGGCTACTGGTGGGTCCGGGGCATATGAGGGATCTGAATCAGCAGCGGCATCCCGGACTCCCCTGGGCATCCACCAACCACCCTCAATCCTCTCTCTATGGCAACCACCCTGTTGCCCACAGTCCTCGTCAGAGGCTCCTCATCACTCTATTCCTCCTTATCGGGAGGACAGAAATCCTGGTGAAAGCTGGCAGTGGTGGCATCTGTATGAGTAGGGGTGAAGGTGTAACATGGGTAGTGGGGCACCTAGTAGATGCTGGCCCAGAGCTCTGCCGGTGTCACAGTCATTGTCGGAGTCATCAGATGGAAGAGCAATTTGCTCAACATCTGAGTCACTCTCCTCATGGCGCCACTTTCACCTAGCCGGCGCCATGTTATCAGCCTGGGCCAGATGCCCGAAGAGTCTCTTCACAGGGGCTTGACTTGCTTCCCCCTGTAGACCTTCATGCGGCCCAAGGTCGTATCATCCATAATCTCCAGCGATACAACATCGTGGCTCTCCTTGGGCAAGGCAGGCAGCTTCTCATCAATAATCAGCTGCAAATCTAGGGTACATGTAGAATCCCTCCTTGCCCTTTGCTTCAAGGTTCTCTATCAGATAGGCAAAAATCATACTAGAGAAACTGAAGGGGTGGTTGAGGACCAGTTCCACATAGGCATTTTGAATCTGGTCTGAGAGATCATCAAAGCCACCCCTCCTCGATGCCATGCACTTCAGAATCACATGCGCCAAGTACTTTTATTGGGGACATAGGTTGCTCTTGTTCAGCACACCTGCATTTATATCCCCAACTTACTTCATCCTTAGGAAGCACCCTCTCACTGTTAGAGGGTGTAGCCTGGTCGGGTGATCAGCATGTCACCCAAGCGAGTACTCGTCGTATATCCTCAGCAGTAACCTCGATAGCCTGACCAAAAATAGTACTACGGATACTACAGGGCTCATGTGAATGATCAACCGATGCCCCCTCCCAGAAGGCCTGCTGTATCGACCTATAGGGAGTGCACGGTGTGGATATAGCTCTGTGGATCCGGGATCTCTTTAGGATGCAATGATCCCAGCAAACTCGGCACCGTTCCGAGTCGTGGTATCCAAATGAGCACAAATGTTGTGCTTTGGATTGATTAACCACCGATCAACCATATATCTATAATACACAGACGCATAGACATTAGATCACCACACAACAAAAACCATTGAAGATTAACCTGTTTGAGATCAGTCTGGTTCAATCATGCGATTGAACCATACGACTGGGTTCAGTCGTTTGACCTAACATGCGACTGAATACAATTGGGTGACTAATCATGTGACTGAGTTCAATCGAGTGACTGAACCTGCGATTGGTTCTGTCGGCTGACTGAGCTCATTCGCATTATTCATTCGGCTGACTGAGTCATTCGTCCACTCAGTCATGCGATTGCAGTTCATCCGGGTGTCCAGTCGCATGACCTATGTTTGTTCGATTGAGATTCAAATTCTGACTAAATCTTAACATTTGACATCGTGGTTTGGCTCATTAGACTTGCAATAACCCCACTTAGCATCATATAACCTTGATTTCTACATTTTACTTAGGTTTATTAGGTTATTGGTCCAACTTAAGTCTCGGTTCTTGTTAGGGCCGAATTTCATAATTTAAGGTCAAATCGACTGAAATTTGGTTAGATAGTACCGCATTGTACCTGTGTAAACACCAGAAATCGTAAGAATATGAAATTTGAGGTCAATTAGGTCAGAGGAAAATTTGGCAGAGTAACGGTATGCTATGCGATTTTAGGGCGAATGAGGGGTGATGAGTGTATGAGACCGACTATGGCCCTATTTATACTGAATCTGGTTTCAATTGGGCGACTGGACCCATTCGCTCTTTTCATTCGGACGATTGGATCTCAGTCGTGCGATTGGTTCAGTCGATCACATTCAGTCGGCCTACTGGGTTTCAGTCGGCGAGTGACTCATTCGGACAACTCCATTCGGGCGATTGACTCATTCTTGTAATCCATTCATGTGAATAGTTCATACTCATGCTCCTTCGGTTGTCTAGTGCATAAGTATGGTCCATCGTACGATTGGTCCATACTCATGGTCCCATCGTGCGAATTGTAACACCCGTATATTTTTTTAAAGAAATAAAAGAATAAAGAGAAAGAAATGGGGAAAAGAAAGTCAACCCCAAAGTTGAGGGACCAAAAGTGTAAAAGATGAAAAAATCTTGAAAAGTTGGTGTAAAAGAAGGTATGGCCGCCCATAACCCCTGCACACTTCTTTGCATTTGGTTTTTAGAGAGAGAAACAGCAGGGACTTCGATTCTTAGAGAGAGAAAGAAGAAGAAATCGGATTCAGGTAAGAATTGGTGTTTTTAAGTTGTGTTTTGGCTAAGAAACTAAGAATGCATGTTCTTATGTGTGTTTTTGTGTTCGGGTTGCACTATGTGTGTGTGTTTAGGTGTAGAAACAACTGAGAAGTTCAAGGAGGGATATCAAAACCCGAAGACAAACTAAGGTGAGTTCTAGGTCCCCCTTTTTACTTGTTTTTTTAAATGTTTTGGGGCTGGAAAATACATGTAAGTATGTTTTCTATAAGTTTGGGTATAATACCCGTATATATGTGTATGTGTACATATATAGAATATTTTTGGGATGACGTAGGTTTAAGTTTATGTTAAATTTATGCCTGGAAACCATGTGTGCATGCTTAGAACTAGGCATTTTGATGTGTGGTATTTGGAATATGAATTAGATACATGTCCAGGTTGCTAATACGTCCAACAGGGTGGTCGTATGACCAAATAATTTTTCTAAGTGTGTTGAAGAGTCCAATAGTGCTCATACGCCTAACAGGGTGGTCGTATGACCAGGTGATTATTCTAAGTATAAGTTGATGAGTCCAATAGTGCTTATACGCCCAACAGGACTCATGAGTCCACAGTACCCTTAGAGTGAAAACTAAGTAAAAAGGTGAAAAGTCTGAATTCTGGTCGTATGACCAGAAAATATTTTCTAAGTATGGGATGGTACAACCACAGGCTAATACGACCACAGGGCTAAAACGACCAACAGGGTCATACGCCCAGCAGTGCTCATACGCCCAGAGCCTGAAATTTTTCAAAGTGTAGCTGATGAGTCCGACAGTGGTGAAACGCCTAGAACAGGGCTCATACGCCCAAAATACTTATACTTTTAACATATCTCCCTTGGAGTTTGTGCAGTAGGGTTTCACCTGACTATTGACTAGGACGTTATTGAATATGAGTGATGATGCTATGTATGATTACGTATGTATGATGCATGTATGATGATGAATGTATGATGAGAATGTATGATGATGAATGTATGATTGAGGTGTATGTTTCTTGTAATTGTGTATGCTTATCTTTCCGAAACTTTACGAATAACGAGAATGAACTAATGAAGTATTATGTAACGTAAAGTGAAAGATAATGAAAGAGGAACATGATGATGAATGCATGTATTAACGAATGAACGAAAAGAAGAATGATGATGAATACATGCATTAATGAACGAACGAATTATGTCTTGCAAGCAGTGAATAACGCGATTGGTCTTTCTCTGTGATTGACCATGGTCATGGTACCTCTACCGCTTACCTCTAGTACCGTGGCATACGTTTTGTTGTTCATATGTTGACTTCGGCCGGTAGCTAATAACGATCGGGGTGTAGTGTAGCATATGGTATTGGTACAATTCACCTTTCAATGTGCAAGTAAGTATGAACGGGATTCTTGTCATTCGACCACAGTAATCATAGCCAAGTGCTATGAGTGGGTAAAGCCTGACAGAATCCATACGAGAAGTTTAAGATAATGATGTATAACGAATGATGAAGATAATAACGAATATTATCTCTGTGTACGTATGATGGATGAAACGCATGCACGAAAGGATACTTTTAAATAAGTAAAAGTATGTTTATTATAAAACTAGAACTCACTCAGCACGCTGACTTTTATGTGTTTTCCAGTTGGCAGGTAGTGTTGCTGAGGATGGCACGAGGCGGCTACTCAGCTCTTTTGGGATTGCATTCTTTTGTTAAGTTTTTGTATTGTAATGCAAAACAACGATATTTTTAATGGGGTGTTGTATTACTTTGCAAAAGCATTTATAGTAAATTCAAAGTTTCCGCTGCATGGTTTTTATTAAGTTATATTAAATGTATGTTTTATGGGTGATGACGACCAACTGTGAGGTGCCCGGGAACGGGGCCTTACAAGTTGGTATCAGAGCCAAAGTTTAAGTGAAATGGGTAAATTTTTTAAATAAACCTAAACTTAAACTGAAAATGGGACAGAAAGGAAGAGAATGCCATCTGAGTAGTTGCGTGCCATCAGGTATTTTTATTAAAGTTAATCATGATTCGTGCGCATGATATGTGTTTATGTGTACTGTTAGACTTAGATACTAATGTAGTCAGGACAGGTAATGCTCGGGGTACGAAGAGTAGAGTAAGTGGCTAATCACAACTGGCCACTGTAATTAGGGACTTACTATACTTGACATAAACTGAGCTATTTCCTTGAATGACCGTGTTGGTGTTTAAATCTTTCAGTGTGATAGAAGATGGTCGGTGGTAGATCATCTAAAGCTTCCCGTGGCGGTGGACGTGGTGATGAACCGCGTAACACGCGAGGAAGACTTAGGACAGAGAAAGTAGTTCATGAGGAAACGAGACTCCTCATCAGGAGGAGGCAGACGAAAGCGCGAATTTGAGAGCCTCGGTAAAAGAGGCAGTGGTTGAGGAAGTACATCAGGTCATGCAGACGATCTTACCGTCTGTAGTGACGAAGTGATAAAGGCAGTACGTAATGATGAGAGACGAGGGAGGAATCGGTCCTCAGGTAGACAGCAACAGACAGAAGCAGAAACAGTATTATCCGATGATGAAGAGGAAGAGGAAGAAGAGCAGTTACGGGAGACAGCCCGGGTTGTAACTACGGGGCATTCATGAGGTGCAAGCCCCAACTTTTGATGGTTGGTACTGCTACTGATGCTCACCAATGGGTGATGGAAATGGAAGCTGTCCTCGATATTAGTGATTGCCAGGAGGACAAGAAGGTGAAGTTTGCTACCCACTCTTTCACAGGGTCGGCTTTGTGCTGGTGGAACAATATAGTCCAAGCCGAGGGTAGCAGGGCTATAGGGAAGATGAAGTGGGCTGAGTTAAAAAGGCTGGTGATTGAGGAATTCAGTCCTCGTCGGGAAATGGATAGAGTTGAGAGAGAGTTCCTGCAGTTGGAGGCGGGGACGATGACCCACCAACAATACACCACCAAGTTTAACGAGTTGGCGCTGTTGGTGCCGGAGCAGGTGACGCCGGTGTCTCGAAAGATCAACCGGTATATTCAGGGGTTGCCAGCTGAAATTCGTTGGCACTTGATTTCTGCCCGACCAAGCACTTTAGGTCGGCAGTGGATTTGGCGGGAAGGTTATTCGATGAACGGGCTGCGTTGGTAAAGGCTGAGGGTAGCAAGAAGGGAAGTGGAGAGAAGAACTGGCAGGGGAAGAGATTTGGTCGGGGTGATACTTCGACGAGTAACAAGAAGGCGAGGGCGGATGATCACCGTGTGGTGGTGACGGGAGCTGGGGTGAGGAAGTGTGGTAAGTGTGGAAGGGAGCACTCAGGGGAGTGCAAATGGGGATCCAACATCTGCTTTAAGTGTGGGAAGACGGGACATATATCAAAGGATTGCCGGATGGGCAAGTGTTTTAACTGTGGGGAAGGCGGTCATATGAGCAGGGACTGTAAGAAGCCGAGGGCTGAGGCTTCAGGGGTAAAGAAGACAGGAAGTGAAGGTCCGAGAGCAAGCGCCAGGGCTTTCACTATGACGCAGGAAGAGGCTAGGACGGACCCCGATGTGTTGTGTCAGGTACGTTTCTAGTAAATCAAACTCTTGCTTCTGTGTTATTTGATTCTGGTGCTAGTAGGAGTTTCATTTCTGCTACTTTCTGTGCTAAATTGCCTGTTAGTAGTAAATGCATTAGTGAGCCTTTTATGTAGAAACTGCTATTGGTAAGTCCACTAGAGTTACTGATGTGATAGAGGACTGTACCATAGAATTAGAAGGTCATAGGTTTGCTGCTAGATTACATGTGATGCCCCTAGGTGGATTTGATGTAGTACTAGGGATGGATTGGTTGGCAACCTATGAAGCGAATATCGTATGTCGAAAGAAGATGATTAGATTGACGGCATCTGACGGGAGTCTGGTGACAATATACGGTGATCGGGTAACGATGATTCCGAAGGTGATTTCGATGGCGGTGGCGGGGAAGTGCATGAGGCGTGGGTGCAACGCCTACCTATGTTATGTGAAGGATGTGGAAACACCAACACCACAACTATCCGACGTTCCGGTTGTGTGTGAGTTTCCAGATGTGTTCCCGGAAGACTTATCGGGATTGCCACCTGACCGTGAAATTGAATTTCAAATTGACTTAATACCCGGTGCCCAACCTGTTGCCAAGGCACCGTATCGATTAGCTCCTACGGAGATGAAGGAGTTGATGGAGCAACTGCAGGAGTTGCTTGACAAGGGCTTCATTAGACCGAGCATCTCTCCTTGGGGTGCCCCGGTCTTATTTGTGAAAAAGAAGGACGGTAGCATGAGAATGTGTATCGACTACCGTGAATTGAACAAGTTGACCATAAAGAATCGGTATCCGTTACCGAGGATCGATGACTTGTTCGACCAGCTCCAGGGTGCCAGTTGGTTCTCGAGGATAGATCTTCGATCTGGCTACCACCAGTGAAGGTGAAGGAGCAGGACATTCCTAAAACAGCTTTCGTACGCGTTATGGACACTATGAGTTTCTCGTTATGTCATTTGGTCTAACTAACGCGCCAGCTGCTTTTATGGATTTGATGAACCGAGTGTGCCGGCCAATGTTAGATAAATCAGTGATTGTGTTCATCGATGATATCCTGATTTATTCGAGGAGCGAAGAAGAGCATGCAGGTCACATTTGGGAAGTGTTGGAGACTTTGAGAAGGGAGAAACTGTATGCTAAGTTCTCCAAATGTGCTTCTGGCTACGCGAGGTGCAATTTCTGGGTCACGTGGTAAATGCAGAGGGAATCATGGTGGACCCAACAAAGGTTGAGGCTGTGATGCAATGGAAATCACCAAAGACGCCATCCGAGATTCGTAGCTTCTTGGGGTTGGCGGGCTACTATAGGAGATTTATTCAAGACTTCTCCAAGATAGCCTCACCTTTGACAAAATTGACTCGCAAGGATGTAAAGTTCGTGTGGGGTCGAGAACAGGAGGATGCTTTCGAGGAATTGAAAACGAGACTGACACAAGCTCCTGTCTTGACATTGCCTGAGGGAAATGAAGACTTGGTGGTCTATTCGGATGCATCTTATTCTGGGCTGGGTTGCGTGTTGATGCAACGTGGAATGGTAATAGCCTATGCATCCCGACAACTGAAAACCACGAGTCAACTATCCCACACACGATCTAGAACTAGCTGCGGTGGTTTTTGCGTTGAAGATATGGCGGCACTATCTATACGGGACGAAGTGCACTATCTTCACAGACCACAAAAGCTTGAAGTATTTCTTCGAGCAGAAAGATTAAACATGAGGCAAAGGCGATGGTTGGAGCTCATAAAGGATTATGACTGCGAAATCCATTACCATCCGGGCAAGGCCAACGTGGTGGCCGATGCCCTTAGTCGAAAAGAACGACCTGAGCCGATTCGGGTGAAGGCTTATCAGCTGATCATGACCCCCGATGTGATGACACATGTTAAGGAGTTCCAAGACGAGGCTTTGAAAGAAGATCGTCTTAACTCCGAAAGGATGAGAGGCCTAGTTACGGAATTGGGTGAGAACACTCTTGGTGTTAAGACCCGATTTGGGCGAATGTGGATTCCTCGATACGGGGATCTACGTGAAAAGATTATGGACGAGGCCCATAAGACCCGATACTCCATTCACCCCGGTGCTACCAAAATGTACCACGATATGAAGAAAGACTATTGGTGGCCGGGTATGAAACGCGACGTAGTGGAGTACGTAAGTAGGTGCTTGACTTGCTTACAAGTGAAGGCGGAACACCAGAAGCCCTACGGGAAGATCCAACCGTTGGATATACCCGAGTGGAAGTGGGAACACATCACCATGGATTTCATCACGAAGTTACCACGTACCCCAAAAGGGTATGATGCCATATGGGTGATAGTTGACCGCTTGACAAAGAGTGCCTACTTCCTACCGATCCGCGAAACGTACTCATCTGAAAGATTGGCGGATCTGTTCATCAAAGAAATTGTAGCTCGTCATGGTGTACCGGTGTCTATTGTGTCAGATCGCGACACCGGTTTACCTCTAAGTTTTGGAAGAGATTTCACGATGCAATGGGGACGAGACTACACATTAGTACAGCATATCACCCTCAGACAGACGGTCAGTCTGAGAGGACGATCCAAACACTCGAGGACATGCTTCGGGCGTGCGTGATCGATTTTGGAGGAAGTTGGGACGATCACCTGCCGTTAGCAGAATTCTCGTACAATAACAGTTATCATGCCAGCATTGGCATGCCACCTTACGAGATGCTATACGGTAGGAGATGTAGGACGCCCGTGTGCTGGGGAGACATTGGGCAGAAAGAGTTAGGAGGTGTTGAGGTGATCGAAGCTACGACTGAGAAGTTGGAAAAGATCAAAGCCTTCATGAAGGCGGCGAAAGATAGGCAAAAGTCGTATGCTGACAAGAGGCGAAGACCGATAGAGTTCAAGGTTGGTGACCGAGTTATGTTGAAGGTCTCACCTTGGAAAGGAATCATTAGATTCAGGAAACGAGGTAAGCTAAGCCCGAGGTACATAGGACCTTTCCGAATTATCGCACGGGTAGGAGGGTGGCTATCGACTTGAATTGCCAGATGAGTTAAGTTGAATTCATCCCACATTCCTTGTATCTCATCTGAGAAAGTGCTTAGCTGATGAAGGCATGGTTGTACCACTGGAGGATATCGAGGTGGATGAGCGGTTCAACTACGTGGAGCAACCAGTGGCAATCATTGATCGTAAGGAGAAGAGGTTGAGGAATAAAGTGGTTCCTCTTGTGCGTGTACAGTGGAAGCACAGGAAGGGATCCGAGTCTACGTGGGAGACTGAAGAAGAAATGAGACAGCACTACCCGCATCTGTTTGAGGAATAACAGGTTTCGGGGACGAAACCTATATAAGGGGGGTGGACTTGTAACACCCGTAATTTCTTTTAAAGAAATAAAAGAATAAAATAGAAAGAAAAAGGAAGGAAACGGAAGTCAACTTAAAGTTAAGGGGTAAAAAGTGCCAAAAGGACAAAATCATTGAAAAGTTGGTGTAAAAGAAGGTATGGCCGCCCATAAACCCCCTTCACACTACTTTGCATTCGGTTTTTAGAGAGAGAAACAGCAGGGACTTCGATTCTTAGAGAGAGAAAGAAGAAGAAATCGGATTCAAGGTAAGAATTAGTGTTTTTAAGTTGTGTTTTGGCTAAGAAACCGAGAATGCATGTTCTTATATGTGTGTTTTTGCGTTCGGATGCGTTCATTGGGTTTTATAGGTGTTCAACTTGTAGCAAACGGGTTTTGAAGGAGTCATACCCGAGAGACTGCAAAGGTGAGTTTCTAGACCCCTTTTTACTCGTTTTAAGTGTTTTGGGGCTGAAAAATGCATGTAAGTATGTTTTTATGAAATGGGTATAATACCCGTATAATATGTGTATGTGTACATCTATAGAATATGTTTTGGGATGAACGTAGGCTTAAGTTTATGTTAAATTTATGCCTGGAAACCATGTGTGCATGCTTAGAACTAGGCATTTGATGTGTGGTATTTGGAATATGAATTAGATACATGTCCAGGTTGCTAATACGTCCAACAGGGTGGTCGTATGACCAAATAATTTTTCTAAGTGTGTGAAGAGTCCAATAGTGCTCATACGCCCAACAGGGTGGTCGTATGACCAGATGATTATTCTAAGTGTAGGGTGAAGAGTCCAATAGTGCTCATACGCCCAACAGGTGGTCGTATGACCAGATGATTATTCTAAGTGTAGGGTGAAGAGTCCAATAGTGCTCATACGCCCAACAGGGTGGTCGTATGACCAGAGAAAATTTTCTAAGTGTAAGCTCAAAAGTCCAACAGGGCTAAAACGACCAACAGGGGTCATACGCCCAGCAGTGCTCATACGCCCAGAGCCTGAAATTTTTCTAAGTGTAGCTGATGAGTCCGACAGTGGTGAAACGCCTAGAACAGGGCATATACGCCCAAAATACTTAGACTTTTAACATATTTCCCTTGGAGTTTGTGCAGTAGGGTTTCACCTGACTGTTGACTAGGACGTTATTGAATGTGAGTGATGATGAATGTATGATGATGAATGTATGATGAGTGTGTATGTTCCTTGTAATTGTGTATGCTTATCTTTCCGAAACTTTACGAATAACGAGAATGAACTAATGCAGTATTATGTAACGTAAAGTGAAAGATAATGAAAGAGGAACATGATGATGAATGCATGTATTAACGAATGAACGAAAAGAAGAATGATGATGAATACATGCATTAATGAACGAACGAATTATGTCTTGCAAGCAGTGAATAACGCGATTGGTCCTTCTCTGTGATTGACCATGGTCATGGTACCTCTACCGCTTACCTCTAGTACCGTGGCATACGTTTGTTGTTCATATGTTGACTTCGGCCCGGTAGCTAATAACGATCGGGGTGTAGCATATGGTATTGGTACAATTCACCTTTCAATGTGCAAGTAAGTATGAACGGGATTCTTGTCATTCGACCACAGTAATCATAGCCAAGTGCTATGAAGTGGGTAAAGCCTGACAGAATCCATACGAGAAGTTAAGATAATGATGTATAACGAATGATGAAGATAATAACGAATATTATCTCTGTGTACGTATGATGGATGAACGCATGCACGAAAGGATACTTTAAATAAGTAAAAGTATGTTTTATTATAAAATTAGAACTCACTCAGCAACGCTGACTTTTATGTGTTTTCCAGTTGGCAGGTAGTGTTGCTGAGGATGGCACGAGGCGGCTACTCAGCTCTTTTGGGATGACATTCTTTTGTTAATGTTTTTGTATTGTAATGCAAACAAACGATATTTGTAATGGGTGTTGTATTACTTTGCAAAAGCATTTATAGTAAATTCAAAGTTTCCGCTGCATGGTTTTATTAAGTTATATTAAATGTATGTTTTATGGGTGATGACGACCAACTGTGAGGTGCCCGGGAACGGGGCCTTACAGTATGTTTGTATGTATGTGTGTATGTATGTGTGTATGTATGTGTGTATGTATGTGTGTATGTATGTGTGTATGTATATGTGTATGTATATGTGTATGTGTGTGTAGGTATGTGTGTATGTATGTGTGTATGTATGTGTGTATGTGTGTGTGTATGTGTGTGTGTATGTGTGTGTGTATGTGTGTGTGTATGTGTGTGTGTATGTGTGTGTGTATGTGTGTGTATGTGTGTGTGTATGTGTGTGTGTGTGTGTGTGTGTGTGTGTGTGTATGTGTGTGTGTATGTGTGTGTGTATGTGTGTGTATGTGTGTGTGTGTATGTGTGTGTGTATGTGTGTGTGTATGTGTGTGTATGTGTGTGTGTATGTGTGTGTGTATGTGTGTGTGTATGTGTGTGTGTATGTGTGTGTGTATATGTGTGTGTGTATGTGTGTGTATGTGTGTGTGTGTGTATGTGTGTGTATGTGTGTGTGTATGTGTGTGTGCGTGTCGTGTCTGCGTTCTTGTCTGCGTGCGTGTCCGTGTCTGTGTGCGTGTCCGTGTCTGTGTGCGTGTCCGTGTCTGTGTGCGTGTCCGTGTGCGTGTCCGTGTCCGTGTCCGTGTCTGCGTGTCCGTGTCCGTGTCTGCGTGTCTGCGTGTCTGTGTGTCTGTCTGTGCCTGTGTGTGTGTCTGTATGTGCCTGTGCGTCTGTGCGTCTGTGCGTCTGTGCGTCTGTGCGTCTGTGCGTCTGTGCGTCTGTGGGTCTGTGGGTCTGTGGGTCTGTGGGTCTCTGGGTCTGTGGGTATGTGGGTCTGTGGGTGGGTCGGTGTCGGTGGGTCGGTGTCGGTGGGTCGGTGTCACACCCGTAACCGTGCACGCGCGTGCCCGTGCACGCGCGTCCCGTGCACGCGCGTCCCCGTGCACGCGCGTCCCCGTGCACGCGCGTCCCCGTGCACGCGCGTCCCCGTGCACGCGCGTCCCCGTGCACGCGCGTCCCGTGCACGCGCGTCCCCGTGCACGCGCGTCCCCGTGCCGGCGCGCGTGTACTTTTTAGCGGCGCGCGTGTACTTTTTAGCGGGCGCGCGTGTACTTTTTAGCGGGCACGCGTGTATGTATTTACTCATAGTTAATAATATTAGTAATTGAATTGTTAAAAAAGATTAAAAAAGGGAATATATATATATATGTATATATGTGTATATATTTGTATATATATGTGTGTGTGTGTATATATATGTATATCTATATATATGTATATATATGTGTATATATATATAGATGTATATATGTATATATATGTATATATGTATATATGTATGTATATATTTGTATATATATGTATATATATTTACAAACACACACTTATTGTATGAGTCACGCATCAAATTTGAACCGACCCGAGATCGAAATGGTAGTATTATAACCCATAATAAGCGTGTTTATAAATTCGAATATCTGTAAATATAGGTGTGTGATGCTTGGTTTGAGCGCTTTGCGTGATACTTTGTAGAACCAACTTAAATTCGTTTGTTAATTAAGATTAAAATGATTACATGATCATTGATAGTCAGAGGTTTCGATGAATTCAGGCAATGAGGAAACTTGGATTTCATTTCACATTCTCAACTAAACTCTTGGAAACGTTTAAACTCAATGAGTTTTGACTATGGTGTTTAGCTACGCTTGAGTTTGTTTGATTTCATGATTTGTGATTTCACGGGTTTCTTGACAAAGTGAATAGATCATCAATTTGATACATTCCAAACGGTATAAGGAGATTTTACCATGAGTGAAGCACGAGGCACATGATCAATACGAGACTCGTCATGACGAACATTAGAAAGATGTTTAAGACGCTTTTGGATGGAAGAGAAATCCAGATTAACTTCTCAATGCAGACAAGTTCGACATAGTTCTTAGATAACCAGTTCATATATATTTACAATAATATAAAATTTGTTTTGTTATTAAAACTGATTCAAACTTTATTTATTAGTTTTTGAAGCATTTCAAAAATTATAATTTCATATTTCCTTTATTTTTAAGATTACAAACGTTATAAAACTACTATAAATTCAGTTATAAGATTTAAAATTTACAAAAATTATTTTAAAACAAACATTAATCATTTCTAATCATTATTTAACAGATCATTAAAATAATTAATTATTCATTTAACCATCTTTGACCAAGTTAAAAAATAACTAATTATTAAATTAATTATTATATATTCACAATTTAATATTTCAACACTATCACTATAAATTAAACTAGTTTTTAACCCGCCGCGCGTTGCGGCGGCATCGTATATGACGTGACAGAGTATAGACTGCAATCTCGACCCGACTTTATTCATAAATAAATTTACGTCAAAATGTAGAGTAACTCGAACTTATACCATTGAATGGAAACGTAATATAATTGACCCGACTATTTTCCATACAAAACGTAGACCAACTCATAACAACATGAAAAAAGCACATGCAGCGGCACCGTATACGACGTGATAAAGTATATATTACAATCGCACTCGACTCGTTTCTAAACTAACTTTACGCCGTAATGTATTTATATTGTCAAATGAAACGCATTATATTTGACCCAACTCGTTTCCGGACTAAATTTAAAACGAAACGTATATATCGTCAAATGAAACATATCCCGGCACATAAATTTACATTGAGACATATTTATAGCGTCAAATGAACATATTATTATTGACCCGGCCTGTTTTACCAAACAATAAACAAATACAATAAAAGAAAAAAATATAAAAAAAATTGTTTATTTAGTTTCTAAATTAACATATACATAAAACAAAATTTACGTTGAAACGTATTTATATCTTGAATTTCAAACTAATTTACGTCAAACCGTATATACTATCAAATAAAATTTTATATTGACCATGCGCATAAATTTACGTCGAGACATAATTATACCGTCCTATGAACGTATTATATTTGACCCAAACCCGTTTTCCCAAACAATAAATAAATACAATAAAAGGCAAAATTAACTATTCTAAACAAAAACTAAAAATTCTAAGGTGTCCTTCGCCTATATAGGGTTAAAAACAAAATCATGAAAAGTCTTGTTACCAAAATTGAAGAAACTAAACTCTCCTATTCATTTCAATTGGTTTTTAAATATATAGGATAATATTTAATGATATTTAATAATTCTATTTCACTAATTATTCAATATTATTTTCAATTTCAATTATTAAATCAATTTGTTCTATTTTCATATAAAATAGAACTAGTTACATTATTTAAAATGTATTTCTTAAAACAAACCCAAGTCTCGAAACCATAATTGATATCTAGTATGTAATTTCGCCCTTAAAAAAAATCTAGTATGTAATTATTTTAATTTATACATCATTCTTTAAGTTAATCCGAGAGAAAACTTGGTGTCTATTCTCACATTCTAGAATTCAGAAACTACCAAGTAAGTATTCATAACCTATTTTATTATGTTTATTATTTGGATAAATTATGTGATACTTATTCAATCATTCTAATTCATTGTTATTCTGTTATAAAATTCAATTCAAGACATACTATGTTATTATTTTTAATTATGTATGCATAGTCAGATAAACTAGATGATAACAAAAACATTAATTTATGGAATTAAAGTAACAATGATAGAACTATTGGTTTGAAAAACGCACTCCATATGAATATTTGAGTGGTGTTTGGAGCAGGATATCTTTTATGTTACACTATTGCATTATAACTATTGACATTGTTATGCGAATTGAATTATTTCAACCATTTTAATCAATCCATATATGTATGCAAAACCAGTGTTTACTCACCGGCTAATTGTTTACTGACTTGTACTTCATCACATAATTTCAGAAAATACAGTTTAGAGGAATTCTTCATGTTTACCGTAAGATTTGGACTTGGAATAAATAAAGACAGTTATAAAGTTTGTTTTGAGTTATTATTTCATTGTAATAGATGTTTTGATTAGTTTCATCAATGAATAATGAAATTTATAATATTTCAGCTTATTTACTAACATAAACTATGACCAATCGATGTATATTCGTTCGCCCTGATTATTACGCCTTTGGTGTGGGTGTGACAGTCTGGGTTATAGGCTGGGTAGTAGCATCAAATGATTCGGTGATGCAGCCGAGAGTTAAGCGCAATTCTAATTCTATTAAACCGTAAATGTGTTATTTTGTTTGTTATTAATTGATAGATTAACAAAAGGTTAATACAAAGAATCAAATTCAAACATTGTGCTTTTTGTTTACAAATAAACATTTAGACAAACTTGATTACAAAAACAAACATTGTTCTGAAGTGTTTTCTTATTTGCTTCTAAAACCATTAGGACAAACTTGAATACAAAAGTACCAGTTTAGTAAAAACATAGAATACAAAGCATCATATTGCAAACCTTCTGGTAAACCTTATATATGTAGAATAGGTTGTAATAGACTTACAGTTATGGTTGAACATAGAAATTATAAATTTAAATGGTTTTAAAAACCTGGATTGATCGGCCGAAACATCCTTAACTGTTGATGGATTAATCGAAGTTCGAACAACTGTAGAATGATTGGCTGTTAGTCGAATACAAACCTTAATGAACGTGTTTTACATACCCAACTACCAAAACCTTTTAACTTTCATATTACCCGATAACCGATTAATCAATATCCGCTACCTAGTTGACCCGGAATTACATTTGGGTCTGCTGGCTTAAGTGAAAGTAGATATTTATTTGATATCTAGTATAACATGAAAGAGAGACGAGTAAAGTTGTTGTTTTACAATCTTAAGGTCATTGGTTTGAGTCATGTAAACAGTCGCCTACATAAACTATAAGGTAAGTCAATGCATGTTAAATCACAAAGCGATTCAGCTACTCCACATACTCTTTGCGCTGGATACGTCAAGCACCGGGTTTATAACATAAAAGGATTTCGAGAAGTTTAAATTTTATATTATTTGCCGATGCAAAGCCATTTCAAAAATTGTGTACAGTTTCTAACTGATCAGTTTATACCCAGACATTAGCAACTTACAAGTACTCTAAACATCATCATCTACAACAAATAGGCCACACAACCCGGTAATCTCAAAATCCGAGTACCGTTGATGGGAGACGGAGTAACGTGTCCAACGCACTCGGTTTAAACTTTCGAGCAAACAAGAAGCAAACTGAAGTTTTCTCTCCATTATAGGAACATGTGGTCCCATTGTTTCTAATGTGTTGTAACAAGTTCTCTGTAATGTCTTCGGCCTGAAAACTCGCCGGATGTGGGCCCCCCAGTGACCAATCAACATAAGTTATTGTCCGATTAGCGTTAAGCGCGCCATGAAACATGTTCACGAATGTTGGTAGATAGTGCTCGTCCGGGTAGCAAGAAGGTAGACAGTACCATTTGAAGAGATTATAGTACCTGGTAACAGAAATTTGTAGCTTAACTAAAGCATTAACTCTAATGTAATACTGATTTATATATTTTCTTTTCTATATGTGATGTTTTCAGCCTGTTTACTAAGCTATGGGTCGACCCGGATGATGTTTGACTCCTAACATGCAAAAACATTTAAAGAAAATAACGTGTCGAAAATCACTAGTTTGTTTTGCATCGATATAAATCTTTTTGTGTAATCATATTCTTTGACACTAAGTATTTATAAAACTTGAACTTTTGGGACAAAATGTAATTCAGGCCAACCCATCCTGACCCGTTTTGACGGGTACATAATAATCCCCTTTAACCCGAACCCATTACCCAACCAGTCAATCCCTTGATCAGTCGATTTTCCCACCTCTACTTTTCTCATCAACCAATGAAATTTTGAGTTTTTGAAAGATTAGTACCTTGTATCGGAGACTATTTTGATGGCAAGAGTGCGTTGAATCTCAAACCACTGAGACCCCTTCCTCCAATCACGAAGCCTGATATCGGGTTTCATTCGACGACTGTAGCGGCCCCGCCCGTAACGAGACGGGTCATCATACGAGTCAAGAAAGCTATGTCTTGAACCAATGAGATATTTATAAATGGTTGGGAAGTTGTATACTGGAATGCAGCTTTCTGATAGGAGAATGAATCGCTCATTAGAAAAATCGAGCAAAGCATTGCCTAACAGTCGTCTCTCAGCATCCACAAGTGTGACGGTTCCCCATCTTACATCCTAAATGATAACAAACATGAGTTAGAAAAAAAAAAAGAAAATAACAAGATATAAGAGGTAACCATATTTCCTTACAAATGAGTCGTATTTTACCTCAAATAGGTCAAATATAAACTTTGTAAACATATATTCACACCAATATTTTATCAAAAAGATCGAATATTTTTAACAGATACTTTCTCAACTGGCCCGTTCTGATCATATCAAGATTACCCCATTGCTTGTGCAGTGTGCACCCGACCCGACCCACCCATTATATACTATCTCATAAAAAATGTGAAATAACCCTTGTTGACAGCTTTTCAAGCTAAAAAGTTACCAATTTGTCCATTATTGTCTTCACAACAAATTTAACAGTCATGAAGAACTACAACCTAAAACACTGATAAAGAGATTCATCAAGGGCCAAATCATGAGCCAGTTCTTATAATCTCAGCAACCAATCCGGATACAATAGTCGTTAACAAACAAATTCGAGTATTAAATAACATCACACGCGATCTATCACTGATATATACACAAATCAAAGACATCATAATCATAAGCCCATAAGAATAAAACAGCATGAACAATCATCCAAACAAGAACAAATCCATCCATACCTGGCTAGGAATCTGACGCCTGTAGAAAACCGAAGAATTGGGAAAATTCAAATGCACCCCAGGATTCGTATGCACATAAATCGAATACTTATTCACATCCTGACCGCGAAAAAACCTCTCCCACAACAGCAAGAATGGAAGAGGCCCTCTTGTCAAGAACATAAAGGCAACCTTAGGCACTCTTTCAAACGGGTACTCGGGCTTATCAGGCACCAATGAAGCCCTCCAAAACAGCTCGTTATCGGTCATTCTATGGGTCAGATTCTTAGGCATTCTAAAGCTATCCATACTCAAACAGTCGTCTTTCTTGCAGACGGTCGAATCAGTACTACAATTATGATCATAACTACCGGTTTTCGCAATGCTAGTGGTGTAACTTGGTGCAGGTGCAGCAGATACATAATTCATATAAAAGTTATTAGGTTGTGAAGTGAAATACCTATCGATATGCGAACTCGAAATCAAACCGATGATTACACCGATCACAAACAGAATCAGAACAAACAGAAGCCTCATTAACCCAATTGACGAATCTTTAAACACAAGTTCATCTTTTTCCCCTCTACCCCTCATCTCACAATTCAATAAACAAACAGAAATCAAAATTAAACAAGATAATCAAATCAACTGATACTGACAATTTGCATAAAGATTAAACTACAGAACAGGGGAATGTAACATGTAGTCATCGAATCTACATTGTATTGATCAAATCCAACACTAATCATACTTCGATTCGACAAGATCGCGGGAACTAAATCGAGATCGATGGTTGATTCTTAAGCGGATAATAAACTAGGGTTTGATGACGAAGTGGTTTAGAACGTTAGATCATCGAATCGAAGTAGAAAGCTAAGGGAACTTTTAGTAGGGTTTATAAAGATTTTGCAAACCCACAAAGAGAATCGTGTGAGTTTGCGTTTTGAAGATCGAAATCGAAGGAAGAGTCCGGAGGATCAGAAGATGAATATGGGTTTGATGATGAAATCGAAGAGAGATGGAGATAATGGGGATGAGAGAGAAGAAGCTAAAGAGAAAACTGTCGAGGATCCAACATGATCATTGTTGTTTTAACACATTGGAGTCGTGCGGTTGTCAATGGTTTCTCTGTTTCTTCGGTTTTTTCGCTTTTGGAATTGACATAGGAACAGATGTTTTATTGGAATTTATTCAAGGGGTTTTTCTTTTGTTTAGAGAAATTATTATTTGCATACCTGAGGTTTGGTGATTTTAACCATTTGCATTTCTACAGTTTAAAAATCCTCATATACCCCCTAACGTTTTATTTTTTTTCTCATTTGCATCCAAATTACTAACGACGTTAAATAATTCAGTTAACTTTTTATAAAATGACGAAATTACCCTTTCTTATCTCTTTCTCTCTCTATCTCTTAACCCATAACCCCCACCCACTCCCCACTCTTTCTCGCTCTATCTCTTAAAATACGTAACCTAGATCCCACCATTCGCAATGCGGGTTGTCGTGGGGGCGGTCGTGGGTGCGGTGCGAGTTGTGGTAGGGGCGGCGGTGGAGGCAGTGCGGGTTGTGGTGGGGGCGGTGGTGGAGGCAGTGCGGGTTGTGGTGGGGGCGGCGGTGGAGGCGGTGTTGGTTGTGGTGGAGGCGGCGGTGGAGGCGGTGTTGGTTGTGGTGGAGGCGGCGGTGCGAGTTGTGGTGGGACGGCAGTGGAGGCGTTGTGAGTTGTGGTCATAAAACCACTTCCCAATCGAACTTTCCTCGATCGCGAGAAACACCCTCTTAATCCTAGCATTTACCAACCAAAACCACACCCCACCAAGAACAATCCCAAGGCTAGCACCAGCAAACACTTGACCAACAGTATGGTATCCCAAATAAACCCTAGAATACATCGTCAGCAACGCCAATGGCCACACAACAACACACGTAACCCACATTTGCCTCCTCAATATTATCCCCAACTTCTTGTACGTCAAAAGGGTGAAATACGTAGCGAAAAAGAACATGTATTGCGAATGACTCGAAGGCCATCCGTATGAATCGCACATTTCGAGCATGATGCAGGTTTCGGGTCGGGCTTCTTGCACGGCTAATTTGATCGAATCGCTGATGAATTGGGAGATTAACAGCCCTAATGCGAAGAACATACCTTGGAGTTCATGACGGAAGATGAAATGGGAGACGAAACCTTCTGTTCAGATCCACAATCTCTTCTAAAAATCTAAACCTCTGTTCAGATTGGGTGTTGATGGTGTTGATGGTGGTGGTGATGGAGTGATGAGAGAGAGATAGAGAGAATGTGTGTGTGTGTTTATGTTTGAGAAAAAAAGAGAGAGAGAGAA
The DNA here is from genome assembly GCA_024085815.1 of Flaveria linearis. Taxonomy (NCBI): domain Eukaryota; kingdom Viridiplantae; phylum Streptophyta; class Magnoliopsida; order Asterales; family Asteraceae; genus Flaveria; species Flaveria linearis. The sequence goes on along the minus strand of CM044004.1, from coordinate 63,794,501 downwards.
AGAGATTTTGTGGTGGTCAAAGGAGAAGAAGAAGATGACGTGGATGGTCCCATTAAATTGTAGCAAGGGTAATTTCGTCATTTTATAAAAGTTAACTGAATAATTTAACGTCGCTAGTAATTTGGATGCAAATGAGAAAAAAAATAAAACGTTAGGGGGTATATGAAGATTTTTAAACTGTAGGGATGCAAATGGTTAAAATCACTAAATCTCAGGTATGCAAATGGTAATTTACTCTTTTGTTTATAACTATAGGATTATGATGGATTTAACTTTAAGAGTGTAATAGGATTAGAATTATTATGTGCATGAGCTTAGTACTAAAGATATCTAGACCGTTCGTGTAACATCCGAAAATTTTTATAGACGATAAAGAATTAATAAACACGAATAAAAAGGAGAAAATGCAGTTTAACCCAAGTTGAGGGGTTAAAAGTGTCAAAAGGACAAAAAGAATAAAAAGTTGGTGCATAAAGGAGATATGGCAGCCCATAATCTCCTGGATACTTCATTTCATTCGATTTTAAAGAGAGAAAAAGCAGAGAATTCAGGTTTCTAGAGAGAAGAAGAAGAAGAATTTGAATTCAAGGTAATAATTCTTTATTTTGAGTTGTTCTTGGTCGGCCTATGCCTCGGTTATATGCTTATGTGTGTTTATGTGTGTTCGGGTGTGTGTTTTCATGGGTTTTAGGTGCTGGACCTTCAAGTGGGTTCTCGTGTTTGAGGGAGTTGTGCTTAGGAGCAGTCAAGGTGAGTTCTAGAACCCCTCTTTTACATGTTTTAAACTGATTTTGGGGCTGGAACACATAGAAACTCGTTTATGAAAATATGTGTGTTTGACCCATTTGGGTGTGATTGTGTATAGTGTGTTTAGAGTGTGATTTCGGGCTTGTGTGTGCTTGAATAGTGTCATAGTATGTTTTCCTAAGGATTAGGAGGGTTGATTTGGGCTTAGAATGAGTTTGGAAGGGTTTGGAAGTCGAAAATCGCGACTGCAGTCCGGGATGACATTTGCTAAACTTTCAGCAGCTAAGTCTTTTGTTCATCCGCATTTCTTTTTGTTCATCCGCATTTGCTACAGTTTCATCCGCATTTGCTACAGTGTCATCCGCATTTGCTACAGTATCATCCGCATTTGCTACAGTGCCATCCGCATTTGCTACAGTGTCATCCGCATTTGCTACAGTGACATCCGCATTTGCTACAGTGCCATCCACATTTGCTACAGTGTAACCCCCCAACCCGAGAAGGCTGATATGTCACTATCATAGTAATCAAAATCCAAAACACATTTCCATTATTAATAACGATGAAAAGTCCAAACTTCAAAAGAAAACACTAGTTTAAACCCAAAAGCAAAGTCGATTACATAAATCTAAATAAATAAATATCAGTCTTCTTTATCCAAATTTCCACACTTCAATCCCCTCCCGGATGACCCTGCTGACCTGACGTGCATGAAAACAAAAGCACACCTGAGCATAACGCTCAGTGAACAGAATAACAGATAACAAAAATAAACAGACATGATAAAAATCAAAGAATATAACGGCATAAGACATATATCAGATAGAACATAACTCGAGCTAATAATCATATCATATAATAACTGAATAGAGGGAACACAGGTAGCTAGCCCGAGAACCAATGTGAAATGGAGTATGGACAGACATACAAACCATTCACCAGAGTCCTAAATGGAGTGGTGTGTAACCATCCATCAGGGAATACAGGACTAACCTAGGATCGATCCATACGCCTATGAGGAAAATAATAATATAACAAGACGGCCAATATAATTTCAGTGTCCTCTTTAGAGACGCCGTGATCTCAGCTCACCGCCACGGTTGGTGCCACGTTATTGATGCCGCAATAACGCGTCTTGGTCACCCCCAAGATAGGGAGAGCTCGGGTAACAAATTTCAGAAATATAAAGTAGTCTAGCTACTTATAACAGAATCAAAAGCAAATTATCTACGTATGACAGGAATCAAAACTAGAGATGAACAGGAATCAAATATGAGACGAGAGTCAAGAATCCGTACTTAGCTACACAAGCAAAAGAAAACAAGTCGAGTACCCTTCAAGAACCACGTGGACCTACACTTTATTTATAGTTTAAATTAGATTTCTATAACCTTAACTTTCATCTTTCGGGTTTGTTGACTTTTGTGATGTCCGACTACGAAACCATTTAACTTGTTAAACCTTCAAACACTATATTTATTTTATTTAATACGTGAGCATCAAACTATCCTAATTAGTCCTAAATAATTAGCCTAGGCATATATATAATTTGCCTATAGTTTCCTTTATTACATGTCAGTTATCCAATATTAAATAGATTAACCTTTCAATTAATTAAATTGCTAGAATTGTGAAAGTTTATTTGACTTTTTCATGTTAATGGAGCCATTACTATCCATCATCCTCATTTTTTTATATGATTACATCTTCTAGAATATGAGTGTATAAAGATAGTTAAGGTTTGCTAATATCATGGAACTGACCCCACATAAAACAAATAAACTTCTATTGTTATATCAATTTACTAGTTAGCTACTTTTCTTCATTACTGGAGTTCTATTTGAGCAAGGTTTTAGTATCCGGAACAAATCACGATTTGTATATTGTAACAAACAGGTAGAATACAGACAATTTAGAAAAAGAGGGTCAGAACTTCTACCTGATTTGGTGCAATGAGAGATGATCGGAAGCTGACAGAAAACGTAAGCTAGCGGAGCGAATTTCAAATATCCAACACAAGCAACTAGATTGGAGCACGCTATTTTTCTCAATCGTGGATATGATTCATTCCTTTTTGATTTATAGTACAATATTGACCCACCAATATGGAAACAGAATAATGCTAGGCTAATATCAATCCTAATTGACAGCTATACAATCTTGACAAATATACACGCGATATGTACGCTATTACACCCCCGCAGTCGAGAGGTTCGGAGGCCGAATGTTAAGACTGGATCTGAAGTCATCAAACAGTACGCGCGGGAGACCCTTGGTAAAGATGTCTGCAACTTGAAAACGGGATGGTACGTGTAAGACTCGGACACACCCCCGTTGTACCTGCTCACGGACAAAGTGAATGTCCAGTTCGATGTGTTTTGTCCGTTGATGTTGAACCGGATTACCAGACAAGTAGATGGCACTGACGTTGTCACAATAGATCAAGGTGGCGCGAGTAAGAGGACGGTTGAGCTCTAGTAACAAGTTCCGAAGCCAACAAATTTCTGCAACGACATTTGCCACACCCCGATATTCAGCTTCAGCGCTAGAGCGAGAGACAGTGGGTTGACGTTTGGAGGACCAAGAGAGAAGATTGTCCCCAAGATAAACACAGTAAACAGAGGTAGAGCGGCGAGTGTCTGGACAACCGGCCCAATCTGCATCAGTGTAGGCCAGTAGAGATAGTTCGGAGCAGGGCTAAGATGCAATCCATAATCTGATGTGCCTTGAAGGTAGCGGATAATACGCTTGATTGCATTCCAGTGAGCTTCCGTAGGAGCATGCATGTGCATACAAATCTGCTGAACTGCATAAGATATATCCGGACGGGTGAATGTAAGGTACTGTAGAGCGCCCGCTAGACTGCGGAAAGCTGTGGGGTCACTAAATGATGAGGCGGAGGTGTGACCCAATTTGGAGCTGGTGTCAACAGGGGTGGCAACAGGCTTGCAAGAATCCATAGCAGCCCGATGGATGATATCTTTGGCATAGGCCTGTTGAGACAAGAACATGTGATTACCAGTACGAGTAACAGAGATGCCCAGAAAATAAGTCAGGGGACCCAAATCTTTCATTGCAAATTCATTAGCTAGAGTATCCAAGAGACGCCGACGGAGAATGTCAGAGGATGTGACCAGGATGATGTCATCAACATAAATAAGTAAGTATGCGGTGTCTGTCCCATGATGATAAACGAATAAAGATGTGTCGGACTTACTCTGTATAAATCCCTGCAATAAGACAAAGTCAGTAAAACGCTGGTACCACGCACGTGGTGCCTGCTTAAGTCCGTATAGGGACTTTTTCAGACGACATACGTGGTCAGGATAAGCGGGGTTGCGAAATCCCATGGGCTGATACATGTATACCGTCTCTGCCAAGTTGCCGTGAAGGAAGGCGTTCGTGACATCCAACTGATGGATCAACCAAGATTGGGAGAGAGCTAAGGAGAGAACCAAGCGAATGGTAGCCGGTTTGACAACCGGACTGAAAGTATCTCCACAGTCGATACCAACCTGCTGACTTCTACCGTCACAAACTAACCGAGCCTTATATCGCTCCAGAGACCCGTCAGATTTGAACTTATGTTTAAATAACCACATGCTACGAATAATGTTCATATCAGGCTGACGAGGAACCAACTCCCAGGTCTCATTTTTAATTAGTGCACTAAATTCGTTAGACATGGCAGTGAACAAATCTGGAGAGGACAAGGCAAGTTGGGGTGATTTTGGTATGGGAGTGATGGAAGAAGTATGCAGGTTAAAGATTTGTTTGGGTTTGTGGATACCGTCCATGGCACGAGTGCGCATGGTGCCGGTAGTGGGAGGGGGGAGGAGGGGGGTGGTGGAGACATATGAATAGGGGCGGGTGGGGTAGGATGATGATCTACTGGATCAAACGTCGAAGGAGATGAGGGAGGTTGGGTGTTATCGTCTATGGTCGTGGGAGTGGGGGAGGCCGGGTTTAAGATGGATGGGCCGGGATTGCTATGGGTAGTAGGGTGGTTTGTGGTTAGGTTGTGTTGGGTTGGGGTGGTAGTGGTATTGGGTGAAGGTGTGTGGGAGACGTGAGGCCAAAGGAGAGGGTTAAATGGTGGCGTGAGGAAGTCATAGGCATTTGGGGTAGGTGGTAGTGTGGTGGCGAAGGGGAAGATGGTTTCCTCGAAGTAAACATGTCGAGATATAAAGATGGACTGGGAGGTGAGGTCGAGGCATTTGTAGCCACGATGGTTTGGTGGATATCCGAGGAAGACCACAGGTTTAGATCGGTTGGCCAGTTTATGAATTGAGGTGGAGGGTAGTAATGGATAACAGAGGCAACCAAAAACACGAAGGTGATCATACGTTGGGTCGCAGTTGTATAGGCGGGTGGTAGGGGAGGTGAAGTTGAGGTGCTTGTTAGGTAGGATATTTAGAAGGTAAGTGGCAGTTTCAAGGGCGTGAGGCCAGAAGGTTGGTGGGAGGGAGGCTTGCGCGAGCAATGTACGAACCATGTTGTTGATTGTCCGTATCTTTCGCTCCGCCTTGCCATTTTGGGATGAGGTGTATGGACATGAAAAACGGAAGTGCATGCCATGGTGTTTGCAAAAAGTTTGGAAGGAAGCATTGGCATACTCCCGACCATTGTCACATTGGAACTGCTTTATTTTTCGTTCAAATTGTGTGGTTATATAGTTATTGAAATGGGTGAAGGTGGTAAAGACTTGAGCTTTGTTCGCAAGAGGGTATGTCCATAGAAAATTTGTGAAATCATCAAGAAACAAAATGTAATAACGATGACCTCCGTGCTTAACACCGGTGAGGTCCACAAATCACTATGAATAATATCAAAAGGCAAAGTAGTTGCATTACAAGAGTCAAGAAATGGAAATTTAACACTTTTGCCAAAAACACAAGGTTGACAATGTAACACCCCGGCCCGGATAGGGCTGACGTGTCACTATTACGGTAATCAAAATCCAAACGCATTCCCATTAATAAAAACGATTACAAGTTCAAATTCCAAAACCTAATTAAGATGTTCAATACATTAATTAAAGTAACAGATAATCTTGGTCTTCAATTCACTCTTCACTGGTTTCCCGGATTACCCTGCTGACCTGACGTGCATGAAAACAAAAGCACGCCTGAGCATAACGCTCAGTGAACGGAATAGCGGATAACAAAAATAAACAGACATGTTGATAAACAAAGAATCGACAGATATCAAAATAAACAGACATGGTGATAATCAAAGAATCGGCAGATATCAAAAATAAACAGACATGTGATAATCAAGGAATCGGCAAAATTCAAAAATAAACAGACATGGTAATAATCAAGGAACCGACAGATATCAAAAATAAATAGACATGTGATAATCAAGGAATTAGCAGATATCAAAAATAAACATACGTCATAAGACATATATCAGATAGAACATACCCCGAGCTAATAATCATATCATATAATAACTGAACAGGGGGAACACAGGTAGCGAGCCCGTGAACCAATGTGAAATGGAGTATGGGCAGACATACAAACCATTCACCAGAGTCCTGAATGGAATGGTGTTTAACCATCCATCAGGAAATAACAGAACTAGCCTAGGATCGATCCATACGCCTCTGAGGAAATAATAATATAACCAGACATAATTTCAGAGTCCTCTTTAGAGACGCCGTGATCTCAGCTCACCGCCACGGTTGGTGCCACGTTATCGATGCCGCAATAACGCGTCTTGGTCACCCCCAAGATAGGGAGAGCTCGGGTAACAAATTCAGAAATATATAGTAGTCAAACTACTTATAACAGAATCAAAAGCAATTTATCAGGAATCAAAACTAGAAATGAACGGAAATCAAATACGAGACAGAAATCGGGAATCTGTACTGAAAAGTAACAGAACATATTATTTATACTAAGATATAAAGAATCAGGAATCCGTACCTTATACACGAATGACAATAATCAGAAACAAGGTCTAGGCTCGGTTAACGCCGCGAGAACCTACGATAACGTAACGCAAATTATAGTTTGGATTTTCCTATTTTAAATTGGAAAAATTCCAGTTCTGCCCTTGTCTTTTCGTACTCGTTAAAAATACTAAATGACGTTTAAAAATTCTGAAAATCTCCAGTTTACTAGATTAGTGATTTCTAAACAACTTTCATTTAGAAATGTTTCTGATTTGGATTACCGAAATATGAGAAAAACGTGGATCTTTACAGCTGCGTAGAACTGCTAGCTGTTACGAAAACGACTATTTGGAGGTCTAAACGAATGAGTTTTTTCTATGTTTTATATATCAACAGATTCGTTTTTCGACGAACTTCGTCATGGACATAAGGTTTAACTGATTTGGATCTGTTATGATAAAGTTATGGCCTCCGTAAGTTGGCTGTAAAATACGTATAAATCAAGGTATTTTGGTAAACCGTAAAATTATTTCTAGTTAAAATACGTCCGTTACGGGTCTGGAAATATTTTTATAAATAAGTATAAATCATGATTGACTTCTGAAAAATTTGGCTAATCATATTATTAATCCGTTTGTCATTTATAAAATCACATTCCAAAATATTTATAAAAACTAGTTAAACGTGTGACTTGTTTAAAATGCTCGGTTAATGACTAAATCTTAATTTGGTCAAAATACTTATATTTCCAGTAGCCAAAACATTATCAAAATAGGATCGTATCAAGTTTACTAAGTTAAGCAAGGAAACTATGTTTAAAACGTAAACCGAATTAAACGAGTACTTATTCAAACGGGCATCCTATGATCGAAGGCAATGAACTAGAATACTAATTAGGATGTCTAAGATTCAGGGATAACATAATGACTAATAACATCTTAATGATTTCTACTAATTTTAATTTATTTCTATAAAAATAAGCTAATTATAACATTTGTTAACATTTATATATACGAATCGTTAAGGTGTTTAAATAAATAAATTTACAGGAAATAGTTGGATAACTTTTAAAATAATCAGGGTTTATAAAACTTGTTTTTATAATTTTTAGAAATTTTATTTTTTTTTTAAAGCCCAAAAGGCTAAAAAAAATGATTGTAGGTGCCCGGGTTCGAACCCGGGACCTCAAAGCTAACAAGGAAGCACAGAACCAGTAAACCAAAGGCCGTGGCCGCGTTATAACTCCTCTTTTAAATCTTAAAACCATTCTTGAACAAATCCCCTAATTTAGTATAAACCCTAGTTTCGAAATCAATTCAATTGACTATGAATTCAATTATGTTAATGCCTAGATTCATAGGGCTTTTGTTCATCCATCAAAATCGAGCTAATAGGTGTGTTCAATTGCTTGCTAATCAATCCCGAATCCAAATTCCCCAATTTCAACCCGTATAAACCCTAGAATCGAAATCTATCAAATTGAACATTGATTCATGATTGTTTATTGAATTAAGCATAGGGCTTTCATACCTAGACTAAAATCGAGTATGTAGGTAGCTTCTTTTACCTGTTTTGAAGTTGATTCGATGATGAACACTCGAAGCACAAGCCGCGACTGAGGTGTAATCGGTTCAGGTTGCAATTGTTGATGGAAATCAAATTCCTTGTACAGGAAGTTTCTAATGAACCCAAGAATGAAAAGCCCTATGTTAATTTCGGTTTCAAGTGTACAGAGGGTGGTGAACGACCTCGGTGCAGGTCGACGAGGAAAATGGGAATCGAACTGATTGATTTCGATTGTTTCAGATGAAATTGAAAGTCAAGCTTGATTAGGAATCTTATGATCGATCGTTTGCATTACTTTAATTGTATTATTGAGCTGTGTAGTGCGATTTAGGATTGTAAAGTAGCCGAAAGTGTAAAGTGGTTAGTTTAGATCGCACTATTGACGCTAATAATCAAATTGTTGTGGGGTATTGTGTTCTAATCTTTCACGTGAACGATTTGGTATATTTCTGGCATTTAAAAATCGAGTTTTCGGGTCGTTTCGTGGGTCACCGGCGCCGCGCCGGAGTATCGCCGGCCGGCGACCGGATAATCGGGGAGAGAGACAAAGATCTTTTTTTTTTTTTTTTTTTTTTTTTCTTTATTTTACACATCTAGTCCCTGTGGTTTGGTGTTTGTTTTATTTTGTTCCCAAAGTTATTATTATTGTTATTATATATATATATATATGTATATTTTTTATGGGTATTATAATTGCTTTGATACCACAACTGTAACACCCCGGCCCGGATAGGGCTGACGTGTCACTATTACGGTAATCAAAATCCAAACGCATTCCCATTAATAAAAACGATTACAAGTTCAAATTCCAAAACCTAATTAAGATGTTCAATACATTAATTAAAGTAACAGATAATCTTGGTCTTCAATTCACTCTTCACTGGTTTCCCGGATTACCCTGCTGACCTGACGTGCATGAAAATAAAAGCACGCCTGAGCATAACGCTCAGTGAACGGAATAGCGGATAACAAAAATAAACAGACATGTTGATAAACAAAGAATCGACAGATATCAAAAATAAACAGACATGGTGATAATCAAAGAATCGGCAGATATCAAAAATAAACAGACATGTGATAATCAAGGAATCGGCAAAATTCAAAAATAAACAGACATGGTAATAATCAAGGAACCGACAGATATCAAAAATAAATAGACATGTGATAATCAAGGAATTAGCAGATATCAAAATAAACATACGTCATAAGACATATATCAGATAGAACATACCCCGAGCTAATAAGTGTGTTCAATTGCTTGCTAATCAATCCCGAATCTAAATTCCCCAATTTCAACCCGTATAAACCCTAGAATCGAAATCTATCAAATTGAACATTGATTCATGATTGTTTATTGAATTAAGCATAGGGCTTTCATACCTAGACTAAAATCGAGTATGTAGGTAGCTTCTTTTACCTGTTTTGAAGTTGATTCGATGATGAACACTCGAAGCACAAGCCGCGACTGAGGTGTAATCGGTTCAGGTTGCAATTGTTGATGGAAATCAAATTCCTTGTACAGGAAGTTTCTAATGAACCCAAGAATGAAAAGCCCTATGTTAATTTCGGTTTCAAGTGTACAGAGGGTGGTGAACGACCTCGGTGCAGGTCGACGAGGAAAATGGGAATCGAACTGATTGATTTCGATTGTTTCAGATGAAATTGAAAGTCAAGCTTGATTAGGAATCTTATGATCGATCGTTTGCATTACTTTAATTGTATTATTGAGCTGTGTAGTGCGATTTAGGATTGTAAAGTAGCCGAAAGTGTAAAGTGGTTAGTTTAGATCGCACTATTGACGCTAATAATCAAATTGTTGTGGGGTATTGTGTTCTAATCTTTCACGTGAACGATTTGGTATATTTCTGGCATTTAAAAATCGAGTTTTCGAGTCGTTTCGTGGGTCACCGGCGCCACGCCGGAGTATCGCCGGCCGGCGACCGGATAATCGGGGAGAGAGACAAAGATCTTTTTTTTTTTTTTTTTTTTCTTTATTTTACACATCTAGTCCCTGTGGTTTGGTGTTTGTTTTATTTTGTTCCCAAAGTTATTATTATTGTTATTATATATATATATATATATGTTATTTTTTATGGGTATTATAATTCTACCCCCCTTAAAATAATTTCGTCCACGAAATTGCTAGGTATAGATCGTAAGAAGATATGACATAACGAATACGGAGTATTAAAGAATCAACAAGTGGATGAGATAACTCATGATCATTTAGATGCAGAGACGGAGCTAATCACAAAAATAGAAACATGTAATAGATAGTCTGATGGTCAGAAATTAATAACTGATAACAGAAACATATAAAAGATATTAACTAAGGGTAAATAGATACGGGTATTGAGAACGGATTTCATCTTCTATTTCCCATGTAGCTTCACGTTCGGAATGATTTTTCCATAATACTTTAACAAAAGGAATAGTTTTCCTACGCATAATGCGTTCTTGTCGGTCAAGTATGGCCTCGGGTTCCTCCTCGAACGATAAGTCTTCACGAATCAGATGAAGCGGATAATTCACAATGTGAAGAGGATGATAATTGTACCCCCTTAAAAGAGATACATGGAAGACATTATGCACATGTGACAGTTGAGGTGGTAAAGCCAAACGATACGAAACTTCACCAACTCTTTCTAGGATTTCAAAGGGTCCGATAAACCGTGGACTAAGTTTCCCTTTAAGACCAAAACGTCGTACGCCTTTGCAAGGCGAAACCTTCAGGAACACTTTGTCACCAACCTTAAACTCCAAAAGTCGACGGTGTGGTCTGCATAACTTTTCTGTCTTCTTTGAGCTTCCTTTAACTTTTCTCTAGCAATAGCAACTTTCTCATTCGTGATCTGAACTAACTCGGGTCCTTCGATGACTCTTTCACCGACTTCTTCCCAACAAACAGGTGCTCTACATTTACGACCATACAATAATTCGAAAGGTGCCATGCCAATGCTAGCTTGCCAACTATTGTTGTAAGCAAACTCGACCAAACACAAATACTCATCCCAGTTCCCAGTCCACTCTAAGGCACAAGCTCGAAGCATGTCCTCAAGTGTTTGAATAGTACGCTCTGACTGACCGTCGGTCTGAGGATGAAACGCCGTACTAAACCTCAACTTGGTACCCCATGCAGCTTGCAAACCCTTCCAAAAACGAGAAGTGAACCTCGGGTCTCGATCAGACACGATAGACACCAGAGTGCCATGAAGTCTAACAATCTCTTGTGTGAACACTTCAGAAAGTTTGCTAACCGAAAATCCTTGCTGAATTGGGAGAAAGTGAGCCGACTTTGACAATCTGTCAACTACAACCCATATTGCATCATTCTTCTTAAATGTCCTTGGCAACCCTGTCACAAAATCCATGGAAATATCATCCCATTTCCATACAGGAATAGGTAGTGGCTGAAGCAAACCACTAGCTCTCTGATGCTCAATCTTGACCTGCTGACAAGTAAGGCAACGGCTAACATACTTAGCCACGTCTTCTTTCATACCATTCCACCAGAAATTCTGACGAAGATCACGATACATCTTAGTAGATCCTGGATGGATAGAGAACGGAGAACTGTGTGCCTCAGCTAATAACGATTCTCGAAGAGAAGAATCATTCGGCACACATAAACGTTTACCACACCAGATTACTCCATGCTCGTCTACTCTGAATTCTGATTGCTTACCAATCTCCACATTCTGTAAGATTGCCCAGAGTTCACCATCGTCTTTCTGTGCGTTCTTAATCCGGAATATTAAGTCTGGTTCAATCTGAAGACTAGCGAGATATCCGTCACTCTTCCCAATATGTAGGCCAATACCCAATCTATCAAGATCGATAATGTTCTGAGGCTGTAGCTGTAGGGAGGCTACTGTTCCTGAGCTCTTCCTGCTAAGAGCATCAGCTACCACATTGGCCTTTCCCGGATGATATTGAATATTGGCATCATAATCTTTTAACAACTCTAACCATCTTCTCTGCCTCATGTTTAGTTCTTTTTGTGTGAAGATGTATTTCAAGCTCTTGTGATCAGTAAAAATATCACAAGTCTCTCCGTAAAGATAGTGACGCCATATTTTTAGCGCGAAAATAACAGCAGCGAGTTCAAGATCATGCGTAGGATAATTAACCTCATAAGGTTTCAACTGCCGCGAAGCATAAGCAATGACCTTACCATGCTGCATTAGCACACATCCGAGTCCCTTTTTAGAGGCATCGCTGTAAATCTGATATCCACCTGTGCCCGATGGAAGTGTAAGAATCGGGGCAGACACCAATCTCTTCTTAAGCTCTTCGAAGCTTTTTTTTTCCCGCTCATCATTCCAAGAGTACTTAACCCCTTTCCTTAAAAGTTGCGTAAGGGGTAAAGCAATAACAGAGAACCCTTCGACAAATCTACGATAGTAACCAGCAAGACCAAGAAAACTCCGGACTTCTGTGGCTGAAGTAGGTCTTGGCCATTTAGTGATTGCCTCTATCTTTGCTGGACCTACCATAATACCATCTGCAGAGACCACATGACCCAGAAAGGCTACTTGACTCAACCAAAATTCACATTTTGAAAACTTAGCATAAAGCTTCTTTTTACGCAGAGTTTCAAGCACGATACGAAGATGGTCTTCATGTTCCTTCTTACTCTTAGAGTAGATAAGAATGTCATCTATAAACACGATGACAAACTTATCCAGATAGTCATGGAAAACTCGGTTCATTAGGTCCATGAAAACAGCTGGGGCATTCGTTAACCCGAACGGCATGACCAAGAATTCATAGTGACCATATCGCGTACGGAAGGCAGATTTAGGGACATCAGAATCTTTGATCTTTAGCTGATGGTAACCAGACCTCAGATCGATTTTAGAGAAACACTTTGCACCCTGAAGCTGATCAAATAAATCATCAATACGAGGCAGAGGGTAACGATTACGGATAGTGATCTTGTTGAGTTCTCTGTAGTCAATGCAGAGTCTCAAAGAACCATCTTTCTTCTTCACGAATAGGACCGGTGCACCCCAAGGTGAGACACTTGGTCTAATAAATCCAAGATCTAATAACTCCTGTAATTGCTCCTTCAGTTCTTTGAGTTCAAGTGGTGCCATACGGTAAGGTGCCTTGGAAATCGGTTCAGCACCAGGAATAAGATCAATAGTGAATTCCACCTCGCGGTCTGGTGGAAGTCCAGGTAACTCCTTAGGAAACACATCGGGAAAATCACAAACAACCGGATAATCAGAAATACTAGGCTCTTCAGGAGATAAAATTTTAACTGAAGCAAGGAATCCTGCAGCGCCGTGCAGTAGGGATTTACGAGCCTTAAGTGCTGAAATTATTTGAAGGGTTTTTCGAGGTTTAGTCCCCTGATAAATGAGTTCAGGATGATGGGGATCTCCAAACAGAATGCGACGAGTCTGACATTCAATTGTAACATGATGCTGAGTTAACCAGTCCATTCCCAAGATGATATCAAAATCTTCCATTTGCATGGGCAACAGATCCGCTGTAAGAATGAGCGATTCAACTCGGATCGGACAATCCTCATACACATGAGAGATTGTAACAGAGTTTCCCATAGGAGTCATAATATTCAAAGTATTTTCTAATAATGTTGGGCTCATCGTTAGATGTTTAAGAAAAGATTGAGAAATTATGGAGTGTGTTGCTCCAGTATCAAATAAGACTTGAACTTCACAAGTTCCTAACATGAGAGTACCAGAAACAGTACCTAAAGAATTTATGTTACCATGGCACACTTAGTAATAGATAACAAGCATAATTAGAATTGTAAGACTACTAGATTATTCAGATACGATAGATTCACATATGGGAGGATTATCAAGAGTCATACCTGGTGTGTTTGCTGCATCCTTTGCGTTCAGAGCAAACACTCGTCCTCCATTAGTAGGCTGTTTTGCACTATTCCCAGTCTTCCCTTTGTTATCAGGATACGGACAGTCTTTCAGTACATGGCCGGTCTTTCCACATCTAAAACAGGCTCCTGAAGCTCGCCGACAAACACCAAAATGACGTTTTCCACATGTAGTGCATACCGGGACTTGCTCTTGACCTTGGTTTTCGGCAGGTTTAGGATTCTGCTGTTTTTGTTTCCATTGATTACCTTGGCGGTTATTATTTCTGTTGAATTGGGCTTTTCGATCACCTGTATGGTGTTTCTCGCTTGAAGATTGCCCAGAAGGTGCGGTATGGTGTCCTTCACGATTTCTCTTTCGACTCTCCTCAGCTTTAGCTAACCTCTTCTTGTTTTCCATGTCAAGTGTTTTCACGGCATCAGCTACTTCATTGATATTGTTAAACCTTTGAGTCACTATCCACCTCCGAGTCCTCTCATGAACAGCCCATTTCAACTTTTCTGCTTGGGCCTCTGGGCTACCTGCAGCTTCCCCAAGAAAACTAGCCAACCTACAGAATCTTGCCATGAATTCTTGCCAAGGTTCACCATCGCGTTGCTCAATAGATGCATATTCCCGTGCATACTCACTTCGTTCCACTTCAGAGAAATACTTTCGGAAGAATATTGTGCGGAAATCGGCCCAAGTAAGGGTAGCAGCATAACCTTCTCCACCATGTGCAAGTTTACCCCTTCCCACCAAACTAGAGCATCATCCTCTAGTTTGTAAGAGGCCAACCTAGTTTTAAATATGTCATCGACTCCTAGTACTTCGAATATCTTTTCCACATGGGCTATCCAGTTCCGAGCATCCATCGGTGTAGCAGCATCACTAAAAGATCTTGGTCTTTGCTTCATAAAGCGTTCAAGCCAGACATGAACCTCAACCACAGATGGTGTTGCATTTCCACCGGAAGATGGTCCAGTGTGGTTCCCGCCAGAAGGTGGCTCTGAGTTATTTCCACCGGGTGGAGGTCCTATGTTGTTTCCCTCCGAATTTGCCTGTTGCATCTGCTGGATGACTGTTTGAGCAGTCTGAGTCATCAGATTAGGGAGTATTCCAGAAATGGCAGCGTTTACAGCATTAGCAACGAGGGTTTCAAGAGGAGTATCAGATGAGGGGCCACTCGATTTATTGCGGTTGTTCACACGTCTCTTAGGGGCCATCTGAAATGAAAACATACGTGTGAACACTGGAATTTAGATTGGAAACAGAAATTAGATCCTAACCCAACGTCTACCCATTACCTCACAAGTTTATTATTAATGTTTAAGTTTTCTACAGGAAAGAGCCTTGGTTCTGATACCACAACTGTAACACCCCGGCCCGGATAGGGCTGACGTGTCACTATTACGGTAATCAAAATCCAAACGCATTCCCATTAATAAAAACGATTACAAGTTCAAATTCCAAAACCTAATTAAGATGTTCAATACATTAATTAAAGTAACAGATAATCTTGGTCTTCAATTCACTCTTCACTGGTTTCCCGGATTACCCTGCTGACCTGACGTGCATGAAAACAAAAGCACGCCTGAGCATAACGCTCAGTGAACGGAATAGCGGATAACAAAATAAACAGACATGTTGATAAACAAAGAATCGACAGATATCAAAAATAAACAGACATGGTGATAATCAAAGAATCGGCAGATATCAAAAATAAACAGACATGTGATAATCAAGGAATCGGCAAAATTCAAAAATAAACAGACATGGTAATAATCAAGGAACCGACAGATATCAAAAATAAATAGACATGTGATAATCAAGGAATTAGCAGATATCAAAAATAAACATACGTCATAAGACATATATCAGATAGAACATACCCCGAGCTAATAAGTGTGTTCAATTGCTTGCTAATCAATCCCGAATCCAAATTCCCCAATTTCAACCCGTATAAACCCTAGAATCGAAATCTATCAAATTGAACATTGATTCATGATTGTTTATTGAATTAAGCATAGGGCTTTCATACCTAGACTAAAATCGAGTATGTAGGTAGCTTCTTTTACCTGTTTTGAAGTTGATTCGATGATGAACACTCGAAGCACAAGCCGCGACTGAGGTGTAATCGGTTCAGGTTGCAATTGTTGATGGAAATCAAATTCCTTGTACAGGAAGTTTCTAATGAACCCAAGAATGAAAAGCCCTATGTTAATTTCGGTTTCAAGTGTACAGAGGGTGGTGAACGACCTCGGTGCAGGTCGACGAGGAAAATGGGAATCGAACTGATTGATTTCGATTGTTTCAGATGAAATTGAAAGTCAAGCTTGATTAGGAATCTTATGATCGATCGTTTGCATTACTTTAATTGTATTATTGAGCTGTGTAGTGCGATTTAGGATTGTAAAGTAGCCGAAAGTGTAAAGTGGTTAGTTTAGATCGCACTATTGACGCTAATAATCAAATTGTTGTGGGGTATTGTGTTCTAATCTTTCACGTGAACGATTTGGTATATTTATGGCATTTAAAAATCGAGTTTTCGGGTCGTTTCGTGGGTCACCGGCGCCGCGCCGGAGTATCGCCGGCCGGCGACCGGATAATCGGGGAGAGAGACAAAGATCTTTTTTTTTTTTTTTTTTTTTCTTTATTTTACACATCTAGTCCCTGTGGTTTGGTGTTTGTTTTATTTTGTTCCCAAAGTTATTATTATTGTTATATATATATATATATATATATATATATATGTATATTTTTTATGGGTATTATAGACAAAGTGGAGTCTTATTTTTATTAAATGAAATAGACGATGATAACTTTAAAGAATGCAATAAATTGTTGCCCGGGTGTCCAAGTCGTTGATGCCAACGGTCTTGAGTGGTGACAGCAAGAGCAGTAGGTTGAGTGTTGGTGATGGGAAGAGGAGCAGTCAGAGGGTAGAGATCGCCCGAGCTATTGCATCTAAGGATGGGGGCCTTGGTCTTGAGGTCCTTCACAGTAAAACCGAAAGGGTCAAATTCAATGGAAAGTAAATTGTCTGTGGTAAGTTTACGAGCAGAAATAAGGTTTTTAATTAACTGTGGGGCATAAGGACATTATTTAGTTTTAGGGGCGGGTATGGTGGTGGTAAGGTAAGATTGCCTTGTCCAATGACTGGTATTTGCATGCCATTACCAACGATAATAGATTTGTTAGTGCAAAAATTAAAAGAAGACGGGGAGATTGTACCATTTGGAGTAGCCATGTGCCCGGTTGCTCCTGTGTCCAAATAGCCCGTCGGATCCGGCTGCTGAAGAGACAATGTGTAGAGTGCTTGCTGGATGTCGGTCGGGGTAAAGCCTGCAGTATACGCCTGGTCAGGACGCGGTCCAAGAATGCCTCGGGCGGTTGTGGCAGGGGCTGTGGCAGGTGTTTTTGGTGTTGAAGGGTAGGGGCATGGAGGGTTGGTAGAAGGCCATGATGGAGGCTGCGGGAATAATGCACCCCACTGGTTGGCTGCCCAGGACTGTGGGAAGACGATGTAGGGATGCGATGGCGGGTTCCCAGGGCTGCGGTTATTGCGGTTGTTATTGTTGCCCTGACCACGACCACGAGACCGGCCACCACGACCACGTCCACGAGTAGAAGCTGAATAATCAGCTGGAGAGGAAGCGGCTGTGGTTGCTGCAAGCGCTGTTGCTGCAGAGGCTGCTGCACGTGAAGTTTGGTTCTTTTTCTTGTTTTCTTCCATTGTTAACCGAGAACGACATTCAGAGAAATCGGGTAGTGGTTCCCGATGCTGTAGGACAGCAGAGATGCTCTCGTATTGATCGGTTAAACCACTCAAAAGCTGGGTGACAAGACGTTGGTTATCGACCGGAGCGCCAACATTGTTAAGTTGGTCAGCTAGGTGCTTAACCTGTTGACAATAGGCTGACATAGAAGGAAAGGTTTCAAGGTGAATATTGGAGAATTGTTGTTGGAGTTGGACTTGGCGAGCACTCTTATTGTCATTAAAGTGATTCGTGATCGCGGTCCATGCTTGATAGGCGGTTTTTCCGGGTTCAAGTATGATGTGAAGGAGGTCGGTGGAGATGGTGCCATAGATCCATTGAAGGACTATGGCATCGAGTCGGGACCACAAGGCTTCGGCTTCGGCCGTGGCTGCAGCAGCAGCAGCGGCCTTGACTGCGTCCGCCTCAGAGGAGGAGGCAGTTGGAGCAGGTGGAGGGACTCATGGTTCCAGGTGGTCGTGTACCTGGTATGCCCGATAAAGGACCTTGAAAAGGGTGGTCCATGTGGTGTAGTGAGAGGTCTCAGCTTCAAGGATAATTGGAACCATATTTTTGATGTTGTTTACTGTCATGGCAGGGTGCAACTTGGTCTCCATGACAAGAGGGAAGGGATGGAAAAGAAAAAAAAATAGAAGGAGAAGAGGAATATTATTGGTTGTTGGACGGTGGGAAACAAACAAAAAAAAATGATAGGTTTGTGGGGAATGGTCTGATGGTGGTTAGAATATTATATCGAATAATGTGTTTCACAAGCAAAAGGTAGGGGAGAAAAGAACAGAGTCAGACGGTGGTGGAAGGTAGGGACGGCAGAAGGAAGGGAAAGGTGGGGAAGGAGGTGGATCAAAAAAGGCTCGATACCATATAAGAGTATTTTTCTCAATCGTGGATATGATTCATTCCTCTTTGATTTATAGTACAATATTGACCCACCAATATGGAAACAGAATAATGCTAGGCTAATATCAATCCTAATTGACAGCTATACAATCTTGACAAATATACACGCGATATGTACGCTATTAGGCTGCATGGTAACTGAATGATTAACCGTCTCAAATCAGTGGCATTATTTAAAGAGATTCATGTCGGTTACGAGTACCTTCTCTTATGATACGAAACAAATCAAGGGATGAATATACTTTGGCGGTAACTGTAACCCCGCAGAACTACTACACGAAGAGAAACGAGTAGATTGACGAGGTCGATTGTGTGATGGAGGATGGTTGTTCACCGCTAATGGCCAACAGGGATAGAAGATTCAACAGCTATGATCGAAGGACTTGTTCGGTAGTGATTTCGTTGGGGAAAAATAGAAGGTTTCATGGGTATTAAAAGCTAATCAAAATGTGGGTTTAGAAGGATTAATGTCTCGGTTGTTTTGTGAGTTTGTTGCAACCGATCGAGGTCGAGAAAAGAGGCTGGAGATAAAGTCATATTAAACTGTAATTTAGAGCTCCACCTATGTGGATTCGGATTGTGTGCGCGGGGGGTCCTTGGACTCATATTTACCTTTCAATTTCAACGTGAGTGCTTATCAATTCTTATTAAAGACCTATGTCGGTGGGATCCCAAACCCTAAACCACCACCACACCTCCGATTCCCCCACACCACCCAAATTGGAGCCCCTCGCCACCAGATCCACCCAAATCTCCTACCTCTCAACACCACCGCCACCAACGAGGTGAGCTTTTGATTGATTGATTGTTTGGTGGATTTTGATGTGAATTTGATGTGAATTTGGGGTTTTAGGTTCATGTGGGGGCGAATTGGGGGTTTAGGTTCATGTGGTGCCGCAGACCTTGCCGCCGCCGGTGAAGAAGCAGCGGAAGGCGTACCGGAGGCTGCGGCTTGGGGAGGCGCAAGGGATTACTGAAGAGATGAGGTTCGTTACCCAAATCTCCCACCTCTGTTCTCCCGGCGGTGATCAGGAATCGGGTTGGGAGGAACTGAGGAAAGAAGCTCGTAAGATCGAAGGAGATCTTGATGTCAAACTCTCTTCTTATGCGAAGGTCGGTGCTCGTGTCTCTCTCTAGAAGACCGTAAAAAGTAGCTAAATCTTATCCATGGCGTCTTCAAGTTTCCTCACAGCAGCTAAACCTTTTACTTCATTCATTACAAATATTCATTCTTCCTCTGTTCCTACTAAAGCCACAAGTTTAGGTATTCGTTCAACTGATTCATTTTCATCATTTCATTTTCTCGTAACCTCGTTTAATGTTGTTTTTTGTTGATTGATTGTGTATTTGAACAGGTTTACAAAGAAATTCGTTCAAGGTTAATCCAATTGCAACCAAGTATGATCCTACGAAGGTAATTATATGAATTCGTGATGTGATTTTTTCATCTTTTTGAAAATATTCAACCGACATTTGGTTGTCTTAGTTGCTTATGATACAATTCAACATGTTTGGGATACTTATCTAAGGAACTTTAATGGTGTTTTTAGTCAATGTACTAACTATTAGATGATAGAGTTAGAGAAGAATCTTCACTATTGCATTGCTTAATATAATACGAATACATGCAAAGAAATAGCATAAATTATGGAGCGGTACTAGGAAACTATACAACAGATTTGATTGAATTAAAAATTAAAATCTACATTAAGGAGGTTTGTTATGGTTGTTACGGCTAATACTAACTTTAAAGTGCACCTAATTTTTCATTTGAGTTGAAAGAGGGGGATTTTAGTGATGCACATTGTAATTATTGAGTATGTATTTGTGTTTAACTGTTTATAGTGTTGTTTGTGGTGTTTTGTATATTCATTGGTTTTTCATTGCTTTGTGCTCAAAGGTTAAGCCACAATCAGACAGAGTGCTAATTCGCCTGGAGGAGCTACCTGAGGTGATTTATCTTCTGTTATCGTATTTAAACTTTTCGTCATGTTTCTTTTGATTGTCCCTTTTGTCTTTACATTTTGATTACATTGTACATTTGCTTTATTTGTTTAAAGAAATTTCAGGTTCTCTGTGAAATATATCATAATATGCTGTCATGTTAATTTTTGATGTTTGGATCATAATATGCTTTATTTGTATGGTACTTGCACCTTCATTCTGACAGTATATTGGAATAATGAGTTATACATAGAAGTGGAAAATGATGAGTGTAATAACTGGTAATGGCGGGGATTATTGATTTATACAACTGTGATATAGGCTCATTGACGATATTGAAGAGACTAATTTTGCTTTGGTGCATACTTGCTGATTGTTATGCTTGTGGGACTAAGTTTTGCTGATGTTGATACACGTACTATGGGTTCCAACCGTTCATGGAGGTCAATGGAGATGGAAATACAATTATTACTTGAGAAGTTGCTGGATGTGAATGATTCTATGAGTCGTTGTGTTGCGTCTGCGGCACCTACTACTTCTGTTACGCAAAAGCTGGCAAGGCACAAGGATATACTTCATGAGTTTAGCCAGGTTCTTACTTATCTATGCTTAGTTATTTGCATTTATGAGTTATGGTTCACTATATACATATAGTTCTGATATTTGTCTGTTTTTATTCATGTATTTTGCATTAATTTAACTGTAGTAATTTCCACCCGTAAAATTGCCACCTGTAACAATGGACAAATATATTCAATCCCGCCTTCTCATACTATGTTTATTATTGTTATGCAAATCTCTATACTCTAAATAAGGTGGGGTACTCATTAAATCAACTTTTTATAATTATGCATACACGTGTTAATAATCCTAGGGTTTGTTTCAGCTTCGTGAATCAAGGGGCATGACAACCATCAGATTCCGACCTCATTATGGGGAGGTATTATAGTGTGAAAACTCCTTCACTTTTGTTTAAAACGGGCTGTTATACTAACTTGTGAATCGGCATTTCAATGATACAGGCTGGTGACATTGACCATCTAGCTGCTTCATTTCTTACAACTCATGATATTGCACATGGAATTAATCTCAGAAAATCTCCTGTTTTACAATATCTTTACTACCTTGCCCAGGTAAAATAGTAACTTCCCTTTTCCTGATTCGTGCTTATTGATTAGTAGTAGATGTGATAAAATGGGTGGACTGGGTAACAGATCATAGTCGGATTATTTATGTTTTTAACTTTTACCTTTTTTCCAATATGCTCCGGGATTTAACGTTGAGCCTAAACCAAATCTCGAAATGATACCTAATAGCAATCCTATAAATCCCCCGCGGCAACGCGCGGGAAAAATACCTAGTTATTATTATACATCTAACCATTTTGTTTTGTTTATTATACTTTGATTAACTTACTTATGTATATGTTTACTATTATTTATTTATTTATTTATTTTTTCTTTTTTTTTCGGGTATTATAATTTTACTCCCCTTAAAAATAATTTCGTCCACGAAATTGCTAGGTACGGATCGAAGTTGATGACGAAACCTATACGGAGTGATACAAATTTTATGAGCGAATGGGATAACTCATAATCTTTTAGATGCAAAGATGGAACTAAACTAATAAATAGAAACATGTAATTGATAGTGGTAATCAGAAACTAATAAACTGAAATCCTCATAGCTCAAAGCCAAAACATAACAAATAATAAATAAATTAAAAACAAAGAACTAAGCTGTAAAAAGATTCGGATATTGGGAACGGATCGCATCTTCCATCTCCCATGTAGCTTCACGTTCAGAATGGTTCTCCCAAAGCACCTTAACAAAAGGAATGGATTTCTTGCGCATAATGCGTTCTTGCCGGTCAAGGATAGCTTCAGGTTCTTCCTCAAACGGTAAGTCTTCACGAGTCAGATGAAGAGGATAATTAACAACGTGAATAGGATGATAATTATACCCCCTTAAAAGGGATACATGAAAGACATTATGCACATGTGACAGCTGAGGTGGTAATGCCAACCGATAAGAGAGTTCACCAGTTCTTTCTAAAATCTGAAATGGTCCGATGAATCTAGGGCTGAGCTTTCCTTTGATGCCAAAACAACGTACGCCTCTGCAAGGTGAAACTCTTAAAAATACTTTATCACCAACCTTAAACTCCAAAGGTTGACGATGTCGATCTGCATAACTTTTATGTCTACATTGAGCTTCCTTTAACTTTTCTCTAGCAATATCAACTTTCTCATTTGTTATCTGAACTAACTCGGGTCCTTCAATGATTCTTTCACCGACCTCTTCCCAACAAATAGATGCTCTACATTTACGACCATACAATAATTCGAAAGGTGCCATGCCGATGCTAGCTTGCCAACTATTATTGTATGCAACTCGATCAAACATAAGTACTCGTCCCAGTTTCCGGTCCATTCTAAGGCACACGCTTGAAGCATATCCTCGAGTGTCTGTATAGTACGTTGCAGTTTCCGGTCCTTTCCAGGATGATACTGAATGTTGGCATCATAATCTTTCAACAGCTCTAACCATCTCCTTTGTCTCATGTTTAATTCCTTTTGAGTGAAGATATACTTCAAACTCTTATGATTGGTAAAGATATCACAAGTCTCCCCATAAAGATAGTGGCGCCAGATCTTTAACGCAAAGATAACAGAAGCAAGCTCAAGGTCATGCGTAGGGTAATTAACCTCATAAGGTTTCAATGTCGTGAAGCATAAGCAATGACCTTTCCGTGTTGCATCAACACACATCCAAGCCCTTTCTTTGAGGCATCACTATAAATCTGGTATCCACCCATACCCGATAGAAGTGTAAGAATCAGGGCAGACACCAATATCCTCTTAAGCTCTTCGAAACTTTTCTCTCTCTCATCGTTCTAAGAGTATTTAACCCCTTTCCTTAGCAGTTGCGTAAGGGGTAGGGCAATAACAGAGAACCCTTCGACAAATCTGCGATAGTAACCAGCAAGACCTAGAAAACTCCGGACTTCTGTGGCGGAAGTAGGTATTGGCCATTTAGTGATTGCCTCTATCTTCGCTGGGTCTATCATAATACCATCTGCAGAAACCACATGACCCAGAAAGGCTATTTGACTTAACCAGAATTCACATTTTGAAAACTTAGCATAAAGCTTCTTTTTACGCAAAGTTTCAAGCACGATACGAAGATGGTCTTCATGCATGTTCCTCCTTACTCTTAGAATATATCAGAATGTCATCAATAAAAATGATGACAAACTTATCCAAATAGTCACGGAACACTCGGTTCATTAGGTCCATGAAAACGGTCGGGGCATTAGTTAACCCAAATGGCATGACTAAGAATTCATAGTGACCATATCGCGTATGAAAAGCTGATTTCGGGACATCAGAATCTTTAATCTTCAACTGATGATACCCAAACCTCAAATCAATTTTAGAGAAACACTTCGCGCCCTGAAAATGATCAAATAAGTCATCGATACGAGGTAAAGGGTAACGATTTCGAATAGTGATATTATTTAATTCCCGATAGTCAATACAAAGCCTCATAGTTCCATCTTTTTTCTTCACAAACAGAACCGATGCACACCAAGGCGAGACACTTGGTCTAATAAATCAAAGATCTAATAACTCCTGTAGTTGCTCCTTTAGTTCCTTGAGTTCAAGTGGTGCCATACGGTATGGAGCCTTGGAAATTGGCTCAACACCGGGAATAAGATCAATAGTGAATTCCACCTCACGATCCGGTGGAAGTCCAGGTAACTCTTTAGGAAAAACATCCGGAAAGTCGCAAACAATCAGATAATCAGAAATATTAGGCTCCTCAGAAGATACAATTTTTACTGAAGCAAGGATCCTGCGCAACCGTGCAGTAGGGATTTGCGAGCCTTAAGTGCTGAAATTATTTGAAGAGTTTTTCGAGGTTTAGTCCCTTGATAAATGAGTTCAGGATGATGGGGATCTCCAAACATAATGCGATGAGTCTGACACTCAATTGTGACATGATGCCGAGTTAACCATTCCATTCCCAAGATAACAACAAAATCTTCTATTTGCATGGGCAACAGATCCGCTGTATGAATGAGCAATTCAACTCAGATCGGACAATCCTCATACACATGAGAGATTGTAATAGAGTTTCCCACAGGAGTCATAATATTCAAAGTATTTTCTAACAATGTTGGGCTCGTCGCTAGATGCTTAAGAAAGATAGAGAAACTATGGAGTGTGTTGCTCCGGTATCGAATAAGACTTGAACATCATGAGTGCCTAACATGAGAGTACCAGAAACAGTACCTAAACAATTTATGATACCATGATACACTTAGTAAATAGATAACAAGCATAATTTGAATTGTAAGAATCTTAGATTATTCAGATATGGCATGTTTACATATGTGAGGAATATGAAGAGTCATACCTGGTGTGTTTGCTGCATCCTTTGCGTTCAAGGCGAACACTCGTCCTCCGTTAGTAGGTTGTTTAGTATTACTTCCAGCCTTTTCTTTATTATCAGGATATGGGCAGTCTTTCAGTAAATGTCTGGTCTTTCCACATCTGAAACAGGCTCCTGAAGCTCGATGACAAACACCAAAATGACGTTTTCCACATGTAGTGCATACCGGGGCTTGCTTTTAACCTTGGTTTTTGGCAGGCTTAGAATTTTGTTGTTTTTGTTTCCATTGATTTCCTTGGCGGTTATTATTTTTGTTGAATTTGGCTTTTCGATCACCTGTATTGTGATTCTCATTCGAAGATTGCCCAGAAGGTACGGTTTGGTTCCCTTCACGATTTCTCTTACGACTCTCCTTAGCTTTAGCCAACCTCTTCTTGTTCTCCATGTCAAGTGTTTTCATGGCATCAGCCACTTCATTGTGTTGTTAAACTTTTGGGTTACTATCCATCTTCAGGTTCTCTCATGAACTGCCCATTTCAACTTTTCTGCTTGGACCACTGGGCTACCTGCAGCTTCCCCAAGAAAGCTTGCCAGCCTACAGAATCTAGTCATGAATTCTTGCCAAGGTTCATCATCTTGTTGCTCAATAGATGCATATTCTCGTGCATACTCATTTCGTTCCACTTCAGAGAAATACTTTCGGAAGAATATAGTGCGGAAGTCAGCCCAAGGAAGGGTAGCAGCATAACTCTCCCCACCATGTACAAGTTTGACCCCTTCCCACCAAACTAGAGCATCATCCTCCAGTTTGTAAGAATCCAACCTAGTTTTAAATACATCACCGACTCCTAGCATCTCGAAAATCTTTTCCATATGGGCTATCCAGTTCCGAGCATCCATCGGTGTAGCAGCATCACTAAAAGATCTTGGTCTTTGCTTCATAAAGCGCTCAAGCCAAACATGAATCTCAGCCACAGGTGGTGTTGCATTTCCACCGGGAGGTGGTCCTATGTTGTTCCCGTTAGGAGGTGGCCCTGAGTTATTTCCACCGGGTGGAGGTCCTGTGTAGTTTCCACCCAAATTCGCCTGTTGCATCTGCTGGACGACTGTTTGAGCAGTCTGAGTCATCAGATTAGGGAGTATTCTAGAAATACCTGTGTTTACGGCATTAGCAACGAGAGTTTCAAGAGGAGTATCAGATGAAGAGTTATTCCAACATTTCGGTTGTTCGTGCGTCTATTTGGAGCCATGATAACTGAAAACCAAGATTTACGCATAAGCAGATAGGTACAGATTAAGCGAAAGATTAGAACTTAAACCCCATGTCTACCCATTACCTCATATTTTTAGTTTTAAAATTTTAAGTTTCTACAGGAAAGAGCCTGGGCTCTGATACCATAACTGTAACACCCCAACCCGAGAAGACTGACATATCACAATCATAGTAATCAAAATCCAAAACACATTTCCATTATTACTAACGATGAAAAGTCCAAACTTCAAAAGAAAACACTTGTTTAAACCCAAAAGCAAAGTGGATTACATCAATCTAAATAAATAAATATCAGTCTTCTTTATCCAAATTTCCACTCTTCACTCCCCTCCCAGATGGCCCTGTTGACGTGACGTGCATGAAAACAAAAGCACGCCTGAGCATAACGCTCAGTGAACGGAATAGTAGATAACAAAAATAAACAGACATGATAAAAATTAGAGAATATAATGACATAAGACATATATCTGATAGAACATAACCCGAGCTAATAATCATATCATATAATAACTGAACAAAGGGAACACAGGTCGCTAGCCCGTGAACCAATGTGAAATGGAGTATGGGCAGACATACAAACCATTCACCAGAGTCCTAAATGGAGTGGTGTGTAACCATCCATCAGGAAATACAAGACTAACCTAGGATCGATCCATACGCCTCTGAGTAAAATAATAATATAACAAGACAGCCAATATAATTTCAGTGTCCTCTTTAGAGACGCCGTGATCTAAGCTCACCGCCACGGTTGGTGCCACGTTATTGATGTCGCAATAACGCGTCTTGGTCACCCCCAAGATAGGGAGAGCTCGGGTAACAAATTTTAAAAATATAAAGTAGTCTAGCTACTTATAACAGAATCAAAAGCAAATTATCTACGTATGACAGGAATCAAAACTAGAGATGAACATGAATCAAATATGAGACGAGAGTCAAGAATCCGTACCTTAGCTACACAAGCAAAAGAAAACAAGTCGAGTACCCTTCAAGAACCATGTGGACCTACACTTTATTTATAGTTTAAATTAGATTTCTATAACCTTAACTTTCATCTTTCGGGTTTGTTGACTTTTGTGATGTCCGACTATGAAACTATTTAACTTGTTAAACCTTCAAACACTATATTTATTTTATTTAATACGTGAGCATCAAACTATCCCAATTAGTCCTAAATAATTAGCCTAGGCATATACATAATTTGCCTATAGTTTCCTTTATTACATGTCAGTTATCCAATATTAAATAGATCAACCTTTCAATTAATTAAATTGCTAGAATTGTGAAAGTTTATTTGACTTTTTCATGTTAATGGAGCCATTACTATCCATCATCCTCATTTTTTTATATGATTACATCAGCTAGAATATGAGTGTATAAAGATAGTTAAGCAATGGTTCTGTGTGCATGTGTGCATGAGCAAAATACATGCCAGTTAAACTTTTAGATTTTTTTTATTAAATTGGTTGCTAATATCATCGAACTGACCCCACATAAAACAAATAAACTTCTATTGTTATATCAATTTACTAGTTAGCTACTTTTCTTCATTACTAGAGTTCTATTTGAGCAAGGTTTTAGTAGCCGGAACAAATCACGATTTGCATATTATAACGAAACAGGTAGAATACAGACAATTTAGAAAAAGAGGGTCAGAACTTCTACCTGATTTGGTGCAATGAGAGATGATCGGAAGCTGACAGAAAACGTAAGCTAGCGGAGCGAATTTCAAATATCCAACACAAGCAACTAGATTGGAGCACGCTATGTTTTGGCTGCATGGTAACTGAATGATTAACCGTCTCAAATCAGTGGCATTATTTAAAGAGATTCATGTCGGTTACGAGTACCTTCTCTTATGATACGAAACAAATCGAGGGATGAATATACTTTGGCGGTAACTGTAACCCCGCAGAACTACTACACGAAGAGAAACGAGTAGATTGACGAGGTCGATTGTGTGATGGAGGATGGTTGTTCACCGCTAATGGCCAACAGGAATAGAAGATTCAACAGCTATGATCGAAGGACTTGTTCGGTAGTGATTTCGTTGGGGAAAAATAGAAGGTTTCATGGGTATTAAAAGCTAATCGAAACGTGGGTTTAGAAGGATTAATGTCTGGTTGTTTTGTGAGTTTGTTGCAACCGATCGAGGTCGAGAAAAGAGGCTGGAGATAAAGTCATATTAAACTGTAATTTAGAGCTCCACCTATGTGGATTCGGATTGTGTGCGCAGGGGGTCCTTGGACTCATATTTACCTTTCAATTTCAACGTGAGTGCTTATTATTATTATACATCTAACCATTTTGTTTTGTTTAGAGTAAATTACGCTTTTCGTCCCTGTGGTTTAGTGGTTATAACGCTTTTAATCCAATAGTTTAAAAACGCCCTATTTAACCACTGTGGTTTAAATTCTGTCACAATCAGCTCCACTTTTGTAACGCCGTCCACTGTGGCCGTTACTCAACCCACATGTGCCCCTCACGTGAGGGGCATTTTAGTCTTTTTAGCTCAAGTTTCTCACTCACTCCTATCTCCTTCCATATATTTAAATAATCAACTTCCTCTCTCTCCTAAAACTTTCATCCATTTCACATCTTCTTCCTTTCTCTCTCTGGATCATTTTCAAGAACCATGGACAAGCAGAAAGCGGTTATGTGTTGTTGTGGTTCGCCAACCTATATTCGCACGTCATGGACATCAGCAAACCCTGGTCGTCGTTTCTACTGTTGTGCAAGCAAGGTAGGTCAATTCTAGGTCAATTCTTCACACTAACCTCGTTCTAGGTCAAATCTACTATTGTGCTTATGCTTTTGGCGTAATTTTTCAGGGATCAAAGTTGTGGATTTGTTGCATGGAAGGATCCTCCAATGTGTCCAAGAGCAGCTGAAATCATACCTGGACTTTTGAAAAACATGAACAAGCAGGAAGAAATTGCAAAAAGTAATGCCAGTGAAATTAGGAAACTAAAAGTTGTTTTAGTTGTTAGTTGGGTGTTGTTCATCATGTATTTTGTTTTATAAATGACCTAAAAGCTTGTAAAGGTCATTAATTTCCTATGTACTGGTTTATTTTGGCAATATAATGAATCCTTCATTTAGTAGCTGCTTATGACCATTATTCTTATAAACAACAAAACCATTACCATAAACTGCAGTACCATTATTCTGCTTCATTTAGTAGCTGCTTGTGACCATTTAGTAGCTGCTTGTGACCATTTAATAACAATGCAATATAATGCTGCTTGTTTTCTAAATGACCATTATTCTTGTAAACAACAAAACCGTTACCATAAACTGCAGTACCATTATTCTACTTCATTTAGTAGCTGCTTGTGACCATTTAGTAGCTGCTTATGACCATTTAATAACAATGCAATATAATGCTGCTTGTTTTCTAAACTGCAGTACCCAAAATACATCATTGTTATTGTTTATTACAAACCATAAAAAACAACCAATTTACAAAAGTCATTGTTCATTAGAAACATAAGTCTACCATAAAAGTGTACCATTACAAAAGTCAACCATTTCACCCAAAATAGATTACCACATAAACCATTACAAACTACAAACATAAACCACAAAAGTCATTATTCATTACAAACCATAAAAACAACCAATTTAAACATTCAAGTAGCTGCTTGTGAAGAAGGCTGACCATCATCTCCCTGTCCCTTGCATGACCTTGAGTTATGACCTTTTTTCTTGCACTTTTCACATGTGACTGTGTTACCAACTCTAACCATCTTTCCACCCTTAACAACTGGTTGACTTACCTCCTCAGCACTCTTCTTTCACAGGGTTCATAGGGATTAACATGCTCGCCTTTAGAACGAACATACCAAAGCGTGAGCACCATTGCATCAAACGATTGCAATATTCAATGGTTGAAGCTTGAAACTTGATCTTCGAAAATTTTGTACTATCAATTTCAGTTTTGGATGATGAAAGGTCGATCGTTTGGTGTTTTTGGTGAAGTAGAAGAAAGCAGATGATCAAAGTTGAAAAATATCCAAAGGTGGAAGGGTTATAATGGGAGGGAGTGAGAAACTTGAGCTAAAAAGACTAAAATGCCCCTCACGCGAGGGGCACATGTGGGTTGAGTAACGGCCACAGTGGACGGAGTTACAAAAGTGGAGCTGATTGTGACAGAATTTAAACCACAGTGGTTAAATCGGGCGTTTTTAAACTATTGGATTAAAAGCGTTATAACCACTAAACCACAGGGACGAAAAGCGTAATTTACTCTTTTGTTTATTATACTTTGATTAACTTACTTATGTATATGTTTACTATTATTTATTTATTTTTTTTTCTTTTTTTTTTCCGGGTATTATATACAGTGTCATCCCACATTTGCTATAGTCCATCCGCATTTGCTACAGTGTCATCCGTATTTACTACAGTGTCATCCGTATTTGCTACAGTGTCATCCACATTTGCTACAGTGTCATCCACATTTGCTACAGTGTCGTCAGCATTTCTTTGGACACTTAGAATATTTTCTGACTTTTTGGGAAAAATGAAAATGTAGGCTTTGGCTTGGGAGATTCCCGGGGGCTATGTAAGTTGACTTTTTGAGATCATAGATGGTATGATGGGCATGTTATGATGTATGATTGATGCTTATGTATGATGGTATGTATGATGTATGTTATGTTAAGTATGAAGTTGCCATGATAGATGGTGATGACTGATGACTGGTAAATGTCGATGTTCCCTGTTTCGACACGTGTTTATCTTTCCATGGCTTCACGCGTTATGATTAATAAATGTAAAGAAAGTAGTATGTAACTTAAAGTGAAAGATAATGAAAGAGGAACATGATGAACGAATGCATGCATTAATGAATGATGATAGTAATGATAGTCTTGCGAGCATTGGATATCGGGACACGCCAATTAAGGGGTTAGCCTAACGGTGTGGCATCGCTACCCCGGGAGGATGATGTTATAGAACCTCTACCTCTTATCCCTAGTACTGTGGCATCACGTTTAGCTGTCTCTTTATAGACTTCGACCCAGTAGCTATATAGTTCGGGGTGTAGCATATGGTACTGGTACGGAAGATTTCCCCAGGAGGATGCACATCGGGGTCTTTCTTTGTGATCGACCATTATTATAGAACCTCTACCGCTTACCCCTAGTACTGTGACATCACGTTTAGCTGTCTCTTTATAGACTTCGGCCCAGTAGCTATATAGTTCGGGGTGTAGCATATGGTATTGGTACGGAAGATATCTGTTGCGCAAGAAAAGATGAAATGATGAACAAACGAATAGAGAAGATAATAATGATATTATCTATGTGTACGTATGATGCGTGATAGCATGAAAGTAAAGAAAAGGTTTTCATGAGAATAAAGTATGTTTTAATATAAAACTAGAACTCACTCAGCAACGCTGACTTTTTATGTGTTTCCAGTTGACAGGTAGTGTTGCTGAGGATGGCACGAGGCGGCTACTCAGCTCTTTTGGGATGGCATTCTTTTGTTAATGTTTTTGTATTGTAATGAAAATAAACGATATTTCGTAATGAGTGTTGTATTACTTTGCAAAAGCATTTATATTGAAATCAAAAAGTTCTTTTACTGATTCCGCTGCAATGATTTAAATAATAGTATGATTTATGTGGATGAATGACCAACTGTGAGGTGCCCGGGAACGGAGCCTTACAAGTTGGTATTAGAGCCAAAGTTTAAGTGAAACGGGTAAATTTTCAAGATAAACCTTGACTTAAACTGAAAATGTGACGGAAAGGGAAGGGATGCCAATCAGAGTAGCTGCGTGCCATCAGGTATTTTCTTAAAGTTAACCGATATTAGGTGCGCATGTTATGTGTATATGTGATGCTGTTAGATTTAGATACTGATGTAGTCAGGACAGGTAATGCTCGGGGTATGAAGAGTAAAGTAAGTGGCTAATCACAACTGGCCACTGTAATTAGGAACTTACTATACCTGACATAAACTGAGCTATTCCCTTGAATGCCCGTGTTGGTGTTTGAATCTTTCAGTGTGTGATAGAGGATGGCTGGTGGTAGATCATCCAAAGTTTCATGTGGTGGAGGTGGTGGTGGACGTGGTGCTGAACCACGGGCCATAAGAGGAAGACCTAGGGTGGAGAAAGTGGTTCCTGAAGAACCCGAGACCCCTCATCCGGAGGGTGTAGACGAGAGCGCCAATCTGAGAGCCTCGGTAAAAGAGGCAGTGGTTGAAGAGGTGCATCAGGTCATGTAGACGATCTTACCGTCTGTGGTGACCGAAGTGATAAAGGCTGTCCGGGAAGGAGAAAGGAAAGAGAGGAATAGGTCCTCAGGAAGGCAGGAGCAACCAGAGCCGGAAACGGTTATTTCTGATGATGAAGAGGAAGAGAAGGAGGAGCCTGTGCAGGAGTCAGCACGAGGCTGTAATTACGGGGCGTTTATGAGGTGCAAGCCCCCTACTTTTGACGGTAATGGCACCGCTACTGCTGCTCACCGGTGGGTGAGGGAAATGGAGGCCGTTCTTGATATTAGCGAGTGCCGGGAGGATCAAAAAGTAAAGTTCGCTACCCACTCTTTCGTGGACTCGGCTCTGTGTTGGTAGGACAATATAGTCCAATCCGAGGGTAGTAGGGCCATCGGGAGGATGAGGTGGTCTGAACTGAAGAAGTTGGTGATTGAGGAATTTTGTCCTCACCAGGAAATGGATAAGGTTGAGAGGGAGTTCCTGCAGCTAGTGGCGGGAACGATGATACACCAGCAGTACACCACAAAGTTCAACGAGATGGCACGTCTGGTGCCGGATCATGTGACGCCACTGTCCAGAAAGATAAAGCGGTACATTCAGGGTTTGCCAGCGGATATTCGCAGGCACATGATCGCTGCTCGACCGAGCACGTTTAGGTCGGCAGTGGACTTGGCAGGGAGGCTATATGATGAGCGGGAGGTGGTAGTGACTGAAGCGAACAGGAAGGGTGGTGGTGATCGGAACTGGAATGGAAAAAGGGTTGGTCGGGGTGATGCCTCGACGGGTAACAAAAAGGCACGGGTGGATGACCGCCTCGTGACCACATCGACTGCGGGGTCGAGGAGGTGCGGCAAGTGTCGAAGGGAGCATGCGAGGGAATGCAGTGTGCTTCAAATATGGGAAGGCGGGGCACATCGCAAAGGACTACCTTGCGGGTAAATGTTTTAATTGTGAGGAAAGTGGTCATATGAGTAAAGATTGTAAGAAGCCCAGAGCCGAAGGTTCCGGGTGAAGAAGACGGGGAATGAAGGACCAAGGGCAAGCGCCAGGGCATTCACGATGACGCAGGAGGAGGCCAGGACGGACCCTGATGTTGTGTCCGATACGTTTCTAGTGAACCAAACTTTAGCCTCTGTATTATTTGATTCGGGTGCCAGTAGGAGTTTTATATCTGCTGCTTTCTGTGCTAAACTGCCTGTTAGTAGTAGACGTGTTGATGTGCTGTTTGATGTAGAAACCGCCATAGGTAAGTCCACCAGGATTTCAGAGGTGATAGAGGGTTATGATGTGGAATTAGAGGGTCATAGATTTCCGGTTAGACCATTTGTGATGACCTTAGGTGGTTTCGACTTGGTTCTTGGAATGGATTGGTTGGCAGACTTCGAGGCGAATATAGTGTGTCGAAAGAAGATGATTCATTTGATAGCGTCTGACGGGTGTTCGGTAACTGTTTATGGGGATCGGGTTACACGATCCCGAAAGTGATCTCGATGGCGGTGGCAGGAAAGTGTATGAGGCGTGGTTGTAGCGCCTACTTATGTTATGTAAAGGATGTGGAAACGCCAACACAACAACAATCTGATGTTCCGGTTGTGTGTGATTTTCTAGACGTGTTCCCGGAAGACTTATCGGGATTGCCACCTGACTGAGAGATTGAGTTCTAGATTGATCTGATACCAGGTACCCAATCTGTCGCCAAAACACCGTATCGATTGGCTCCAACGGAGATGAAGGAATTGATGGAGCAGTTGCAAGAGCTGCTTGACTAGGGGTTCATTAGACCAAGTATCTCACTTTGGGGTGCGCCGGTCTTATTTGTGAAGAAGAAGGATGGTAGTATGAGGATGTGCATAGACTACCGTGAGATGAACAAGCTGACAGTGAAGAATCGGTACCCGTTACCGAGGATTGATGATTTGTTCGATCAGCTTCAAGGCACCAGTTGGTTTTCACGGATAGATCTTCGATCGGGCTACCATCAGCTAAAGGTGAAAGAGCAGGATATTCCTAAAACAGCTTTTTGCACGCGCTACGGTCACTACGAGTTTCTTGTCATGTCTTTTGGTTTGACCAATGCGCCAGCTGCTTTTATGGATCTGATGAACTGAGTGTGTCAGCCGATGTTGGATAAATCAGTGATTGTGTTTATTGATGATATCCTGATTTATTCAAAAAGTGAGATAGAGCATGCCGGTCACATTCGAGAAGTGTTGGAGACATTGAGGAGGGAGAAGTTGTATGCCAAGTTCTCCAAATACGCGTTCTGGTTGCGCGAAGTTTAATTCTTGGGTCATGTGGTGAACCCGGAGGGGATTATGGTAGATCCGGCAAAGGTGGAAGCGGTGATGTAATGAAAGTCACTAAAGACGCCATCCGAGATTCGTAGTTTCTTGGGTTTGGCGGGCTACTACAGGAGATTCATCCAAGACTTTTCCAAGATCGCTTCTCCACTAACCAAGTTGACCCGGAAAGATGTAAAGTTTGTATGGGGTCAAGCTTAAGAGAAGGCATTCGAAGAATTGAAGACGAGGTTCACTCAAGCTCCTGTTCTGTCATTACCTGATGGAAGTGAAGATATGGTGGTTTATTCTGATGCTTCCTACTTGGGATTGGGGTGCGTCTTAATGCAGAGGGGAAAGGTTATAGCCTATGCATCCCGGCAGTTGAAAGTTCATGAGGTTAACTATCCTACTCATGACTTGGAGCTAGCAGCTGTGGTCTTTACATTAAAGATTTGGAGGCACTATATCTACGGAACTAAGTGCACCATCTTCACCGACCATAAGAGCTTGAAGTACTTCTTCGAGCAAAAGTATTTGAATATGAGGCAGAGACGATGGTTGGGCTTATAAAGGATTATGATTGTGAGATCCATTACCATCCAGGCAAAGCCAATGTGGTGGCGGATGCCCTTAGCCGAAAGGAGAGGCCCGAGCCAATTCGGGTGAAGGCGTACCAGCTGAGTATGACCTCGGATGTGATGAAGCAAGTCAAAGAGTTTCAAGATGAGGCACTAAAAGAAGATCATCTTAACTCCGAAAGAATGAGAGGTCTGGTTGTGGAATTAGGTGAAAACACATTCGGTGTTAAAACCCGATTCGGGCGGATGTGGATTCCTCGTTTTGGGGATCTACGCATGAATATTATGGACGAAGCTCATAAGACTCA
This sequence comes from Flaveria linearis, assembly GCA_024085815.1. Taxonomy (NCBI): domain Eukaryota; kingdom Viridiplantae; phylum Streptophyta; class Magnoliopsida; order Asterales; family Asteraceae; genus Flaveria; species Flaveria linearis. Next base: position 63,758,756 of record CM044004.1, on the reverse strand, counting down.
ATACTCTATTCATCCCGGTGCCACAAAGATGTACCAAGACATGAAGAAAGATTATTGGTGGCCGGGTATGAAGCGTGACATGGTGGAGTATGTGAGTAAGTGCCTTACTTGTCTATAAGTGAAGGCCGAGCATCAGAAGCCGTATGGGAAGATCCAACCTTTGGATATACCGGAATGGAAGTGGGAGAACATCACCATGGATTTCATTACGATGCTGCCGCGTACTCCGAAAGGGTATGATGCTATATCGGTGATTGTTGACCGCTTGACGAAGAGTGCTCAGTTCCTATCGATGCGCGAGACATATTCATCCGAGAGGTTGGCGGATCTTTTCATTAAGAAGATTGTAGCTCGTCATGGGGTGCCGGTGTCTATTGTTTCTGATCGTGACACCCGGTTTACATCCAAATTCTGGAAGAAATTCTACGACGCCATGGGGACGAGGTTACATATCAGCACGGCTTATCATCCCCAGATTGATGGTTAGTCAGAAAGGACCATTCAGACATTGGAGGACATGCTTCGGGCATGTGTGATTGACTTTAGGGGAAGTTGGGATGACCACTTACCGTTAGCTGAATTCTCATACAATAACAGCTATCATGCCAGCATTGGCATGCCACCTTATGAGATGCTATACGGTAGGAGATGCAGGACACCCGTATGTTGGGGTGATATTGTTCGTAAAGAGTTAGGGAGCGTCGAGGTGATCGAGGCTATGACTGAAAAGCTAGAAAGGATCAAGGCCTTCATGAAGGCAGCCAAAGATAGACAGAAGCCGTATGCTGACAAACGACGCAGACCGATTGAGTTCCAGGTGGGTGACCGGGTTATGTTGAAGGTCTCACCTTGGAAGGGTATCATTCGGTTCAAAAAGCAGGGCAAGTTGAGCCCGAGGTACATAGGCCCTTTCTGAATTATTGCTCGAGTTGGAGAGATAGCCTATAGATTGGAGTTTCCAGATGAGTTGAGTGAAATTCACTCGACATTCAATGTATCTCATCTACAGAAGTGTTTGGCGGACGAGAATATGATTGTTCCACTGGAGGATATCGAAGTGGATGAACGACTCAATTATGTGGAGCAACCGGTGGCAATCATTGATCGAAAAGAGAAGAAGCTGAGAAATAAAGTGTTTCCTCTTGTGCGTGTACAGTGGAAGCATAGAAAGGGATCTGAGTCAATGTGGGAGACAGAAGAGGAAATGAGACAGCATTACCCACGTTTGTTCGAGGAATAACAGGTTTCGGGGACGAAACCTAAATAAGGGAGTGGACTTATAACACCCGAAAATTTTTATAGACGAGAAAGAATTAATAAACACGAATAAAAAGGAGAAAATGCAGTTTAACCCAAGTTGAGGAGTTAAAAGTGTCAAAAGGACAAAAAGAATAAAAAGTTGGTGCATAAAGGAGATATGGCAGCCCATAATCTCCTGCACACTTCATTTCATTCGATTTTAAAGAGAGAAAGAGCAGAGAATTCAGGTTTCTAGAGAGAAGAAGAAGAAGAATTCGAATTCAAGGTAAGAATTCTTTGTTTTGAGTTGTTCTTGGTCGGCCTATGCCTCGGTTACATGCTTATGTGTGTTTATGTGTGTTCGGGTGTGTGTTTTCATGGGTTTTAGGTGCTGGACCTTCAAGTGGGTTCTCGTGTTTGAGGGAGTTATGCTTAGGAGCAATCAAGGTGAGTTCTAGAACCCCTCTTTTACATGTTTTTAACTGATTTTAGGGCTGGAACACATATAAACTCGTTTATGAAAATGTGTGTTTGACCCATTTGGGTGTGATTGTGTATAGTGTGTTTAGAGTGTGATTTTGGGCTTGTGCGTTCTTGAATGGTGTCATAGTATGTTTTCCTAAGAATTAGGAGGGTTGATTTGGGCATAGAATGAGTTTGGAAGGGTTTGGAAGTCGAAAATCGCGACCGCAGTTCGGGATGACATTTGTTAAACTTTCAGCAGCTAAGTCTTTTGTTCATCCGCATTTTTTTTGTTCATCTGCGTTTGCTACAGTTCCATCCGCATTTGCTACCGTGTCATCCGCATTTGCTACAGTGTTATCCGCATTTGCTACAGTGACATCCGCATTTGCTACAGTGTCATCCGTATTTTGCTACAGTGCTATCCGTATTTGCTACAGTGCCATCCGCATTTGCTACAGTGCCATCCATATTTGCTACAGTGTCATCCGCATTTGCTACAGTGTCATACGCATTTGCTACAGTGTCATCCGCATTTGCTACAGTGTCATCCGCATTTGCTACAGTGTCATCCATATTTGCTACAGTGTCATCCACATTTGCTATAGTGTCATCAGCATTTCTTTGGACACTTAAAATATTTTCTGACTTTTTAGGAAAAATGGATATGTAGGCTTTGGCTTGTGAGATTCCCGGGGGCTATGTAAGTTGACTTTTTGAGGTCATAGATGGTATGATGGGCATGTTATGATGTATGGTTGATGCTTATGTATGATGGTATGTATGATGTATGTTATGTTATGTATGAAGTTGCCATGATAGATGGTGATGACTGATGACTGGTAAATGTCGATGTTCCCTGTTTCGATACGTGTTTATCTTTCCATGGCTTCACGCGTTATGATTAATAAATGTAACGAAAGTATTATGTAACGTAAACTGAAAGATAATGAAAGAGGAACATGATGAACGAATGCATGCATTAATGAATGATGATAGTAATGATAGTCTTGCGAGCATTGGATATCGGGACACGCCAATTAAGGTGTTAGCCCAACGGTGTGGGATCGCTACCCCGGGAGGATGATGTTATAGAACCTCTACCGCTTACCCCTAGTACTGTGGCATCATGTTTAGCTGTCTCTTTATAGACTTCGGCCCAGTAGCTATATAGCTCGGGGTGTAGCATATGGTACTGGTATGGAAGATTTCCCCGGGAGGATGCACATCGGGGTCTTTCTTTGTGATCGACCATTATTATAGAACCTCTACCGCTTACCCCTAGTACCGTGACATCACGTTTAGCTGTCTCTTTATAGACTTCGGCCCAGTAGCTATATAGTTCGGGGTGTAGCATATGGTATTGGTACGGAAGATATTTGTTGCGCAAGAAAAGATGAAATGATGAACGAACGAATAGAGAAGATAATAATGATATTATCTATGTGTACGTATGATGTGTGATAGCATGAAAGTAAAGAAAAGGTTTTAATGAGAATAAATATGTTTTAATATAAAACTAGAACTCACTCAGCAACGCTGACTTTTTATGTGTTTCCAGTTGACAGGTAGTGTTGCTGAGGATGGCACGAGGCGGCTACTCAGCTCTTTTGGGATGACATTCTTTTGTTAATATTTTTATATTGTAATGCAAACAAATGATATTTTGTAATGAGTGTTGTATTACGTTGCAAAAGCATTTATATTGAAATCGAAAAGTTCTTTTACTGATTCCGCTGCAATGATTATAATAATCGTATGATTTATTTGCGATTAATGACCAACTGTGAGGTGCCCGGGAACGGGGCCTTATAGTTTGTAACGTTAACATGCGTCTTTCACACAAACAGTTTTATTCAACATGCGACATCAACTTCCAACTAAAGAAGGAGGGGCGCCCTCGGGTACCTGCTCGGGTAGGGGGTACCCGCTCGGGAACACCGACGCCACCCTTGCGAGTACCTTGGCGGGTAGTAGCTCACGGGTACCATTTGCCGACGAAAAAAACGGAAAAAGAACGGCTATATAGCCGTTTAAGATATCCGTTGGAGGCGTCTCCCATATTAAAAAAAATATTTTAACACTATAAATACTCACACACATACATAATATAATATAAACAAACACACATATATTTACTCAAACACAAACACAAACACAAACACAATATTTTGTCATGGATCCGCAAAGGCAAAAAACTGTTAGTAGCAAAAAATTCCGAGGTGCTGGTTCGAGTTTCCGAGGTGATGGTTCGAATTCTCGAGATGGTGGTTCAAGTTTCCAATGTTGCAAATAATATTGGACCGGAAACGAAAAATAGCCAAGAAATATAATTGGCGTTGTGATTTTAGTTTTTATTTTTTTTAGAATTTTTTTATTGTATTTGTATTTGTATTTTTTTATTATTTGAATTATGTAATTTTTATTTTTTAATAAAAGTTAATTTTCTTTTGAATTATTTTAATATTAGCATAAAAGTTCCAGCGTAGTTCAAGGTTGATTTCCAGCTTTTTGAGTGTTTCAGTGTAGTTTAGGGTACTTGTGATGTATCAGTGTATAATTTGTAGATTTCAGGATAGTACAAGGTAGTTTTGGGTAGCGCCCCCTCCTCCCTAACTTTCATCTATACTTCCCACAAACATATTTTACCCCCAACACTATCATTCTCACAAATAACTATTTATTTTCACATTATTATTTTTTTCATTTATTTTAACAAATGTATATATTTTACTAATAAACAAACTAAATAAAATTAATATATTATTAAAATAAAATAAATAATTTATTAAAATTAAAATAAAGCTAAATTAGGAAATGACAAAAATATACAACTTAAAATAATAAAAGATAACCAACAATACAGCATTAAATATTTTACTAAATATATTAAACCTTTTTATTAACCATTTTTCAAAAAAAAGGAATCCATAGGGTCCGTGGGGAAGCATACACAAGGGACGGGCGACGATGGACAGAGTGCAGCGACGTTGCCCTTGGGACGGGTGGGGATGACGGGCGTTGCTTTGAAAGGAGTCTTACTAACACTACCATATTAATTATGATCAAATCCTTTTTTTTCTTCAAAACAAACAATTTTAGATGTTGTTATGGCAATTGGTGAAATGAAATATAAGTCAAACTTGTAAAAAAAGCTTTAAATCTTATAAAAATCATCAGGGTTGGGGGATTAAGAGCAAGTTTGTGGGGGGCTAAGAACAAGTTTGCAGGACCGTTTAAGGGATGATTAATACAATCACTCTCACAATAAGGAGAGTGTTAGAACACTTAACATATCAAATAAGGAACCGGGTTTAAGTTAAAGATGCTAAGAACATAAGTAAGTATGAGACATAACAAAAAATAAGAACAAGATAAGTTTGGTTTTCAAGAATACTATATATTGCTCTCAAGTTCTATTACAAGTGTTACAAAGCATGAAAATAAATACAAGAACCTGAGATACTTTATACTACATCCTACAGTCGGCTATACTTTGAAAGCCAACTGGAAACACTAATATAGACAACAAGATCAATATACAGTCAAAAGGCACATTGCCTTTTGACTTGTGACTATGACATTCTATAGCTCACGTCCTAATATATTACAAAAAGGATAAAAGATATAAAGTAGAAAGTTACTGACCACACACCATAATCTACAGTTTACAAAATCATGGACTTTTTCACCAACTTGTATAAGTTGGTGAGTCTTCAGAGTGGCAGCGGAAAGTTAGTAAGCTTTTGTGCTGGACCGGTTGAAGGGTTAGCACTTACAACACAACAACACAATGAGGAGAGTATATTAGAACACTTAACAGATCAAATGGGGAACCGGTTATGATGATACTAAGAACACAAAAGTAAACTTAGAAAGACAGAACAATATAACAACACAAGTGGTTGGTTTTCAAGGATGTTGTATATTGCTTCTCAAATTCAAAGTTACAAGTATTCAGCATTGCATACATTACAAGACTTTGAGATACTATATACTACAACCTACAGACGGCCATACTTTGAAGGCCAGCTGGATACATGAACTAGACAACACAATCCATGTAGAGTCAAAAGGCAGATTTGCCTTTTGCCTAGTGACTATGACATGCCATAGCTCACATCCTAATGTATCACAAAAAGGATAAAAGTACATAAAGTAGAAAGGTTTGACCCAAGACTTCAATGTATAGTTTTCCTAAAGCATGGACCTTTTCACTAACTCATATAAGTTGGTGACCAACCAGAGTGGGTAGCGGCAAAGTGGTTCAGCTTTTCAGAAAAAGTACATCAGATAAAAGCATGTATGATAAAAGTCTTCGGAAGAATCTGTCTTGGTTTCTTGGCTTTGAAAGACTTTGTCTTGAAGCTAAGGAAGACTTTATTTCTAACTTCAAAAGATATTGGTCTTGGCTTCGAAAGGTTTTACACTTGGAATGTTTCTGAAGTGGTGTGTAAAACTTTCGTAGCAATACTACTTCATGTTCTGTGCAGCATGCAGGAAGACTTGATCATTACATGAAACTACTGAAAGAAGACTATCATAACTACTGAAGAATACTTCTTCAGCTGTTGTGATAACTACTGAAAGAGGATCATCACAACTACTGAAGAGTACTTCTTCAGTTGTTGTGACAACTACTAAAAACTGTCTTCAGACTTTGTCTTCAGACTTTGTCTTCAGTTGATATCTTCAGCTGATGTCTTCAGCTGTTGTCTTCAGCTGTTGACTTCAGTTGTTGTCTTCAGCTGTTGCCTTCAGCTGTTGTCTTCAGTTGTTGATTTTAGTTGTTGTCTTCAGCTGTTACCTTCAGCTGTTGTGTTCAGCTGTTGCCTTCAGCTGTTGTCTTCAGCTATTGACTTCAGTTGTTGTCTTCAGCTATTACCTTCAGCTGTTGTCTTCAGCTGATGTCTTCTTCAGTTGTTATGATCAGTAGATAGTTACAAGAGTGTTTTGGCTGCATCAGACTTCTAGGAATCCTTACAAACTCCCCCTAGGCTGATGCTACTAAAACACTTGAAGATATTCAGCAGTTCACAGTCTTTAACATGATCATGACCATTCCTTTCTTCATTAGAGGGTCAGGATCACTCAGACTTGTGAAGTATCTTCTCATGTCAAAGAGATCATGCAGAGGTAAATTAAAGAGGTCTCCCAAGAGTAGACATTTACTTCACCTTGATCTCTAACTACATGCCATCTCTCTGGATTAGTTGAGTAAGTCCAGGATAAGATGGGTCTTCCTGATGCAAGAGGAGCCATTTGAATTGGAGATGATTGGGCTTTCTCTTCTTGCACTTCCTTAGGATGTTCTGATTCATCCTGAGGATCAGAGGAGGTTGATTTTTACTTCTTCTTCTTCTTTGCATTAGATTTAGAAGCCATCCTCTTCTTACTCTTTGCAGTCTTTAACTGAGAAGACTGGCCTGTAGCACCTAGTAGATCAGTTGTGTCTTCCTCAGTTGGGTGTGTCTCCCTTACAGTTTCAGAAGGAGAGGGACTTTGACCCTGTTGTGGGTTAAATGATGAGGCTTGCCTTTGACCTTGCTGTTGGTCAATAGTTGAAGAGGCTGGCCTTTGACCCTGCTGTGGATCAGAAGATGGAGCTGGAGGTTCAGTTTGAGTTGTCTCTTGTTGTTCAAACTTAACATCTACTTCAGGTAGAGCTTGACTTGGAGGAGTGTGCAAGTCAGCAAGCTCTTCACTCTTGATCTTCTACTTGATCACCCTGATATGCTCATCCATGGTGGATAGAGACATAGGGCCAAGTCTCCTTTCAGAGAATCCATACAGCTTCAAGAAGCTCATCATTCTTTGTCGGTCATCAGACTTCTTCAAGTTCTTCTGAATGAGAGCTCTTGACTTAGCAGCTTCTTCCTTTATTTTCTTCTTTGTTATCTTCTGCTCTTTGAGTACTTGAAGTTCAAGTTGTTTGAGATACTCAAACTCAATGTACTCAAAGGACAAGGGAAGAAGTGCTTCTGCCTGATAGAAGCCTGTGGCACTCAGGTAGTCTATCATTCTTTGTTTGTCTATTTCTTTATCTACCTGAGGTTCTTGTGTAGCAGCCACAGCCTCTTGCACAGGACTTTCTTGAACTGGCGAGAGAGTAGGAACATGCTTGTATAACCTTTGTTGTCTTTTCTTCTCTTTGATCTCAAGAAGAATTCTTGCATCTTCAGCTTCCTTCCTCTCTCTTGACATTTCCATGTCAGCCAGATCGTTTAATTCCTCTAAGGGGAGAGATATAATCTCATCTATGTCTTAGTTCCTGGTCTGTAAGTAAGTAATCCTGATTGCCCTCAACTCATCATCTTGAGTGTTTGGTCTGTGGGCAGCCCTGATTGTAGCTTGCATGAAGCTTGAAGACCCAGTGGAACTTACTCCCCTTAGCTTCCTCTTTCTCTCTCTTTCCTCCTCCTCAATCTCCTCAGGGGTTAGAACCCTTTTCCCTTTGTCACCCACAGACCTTTGTGACATAGGGTGGAGAGAGCTTTGGCCTTCATTGCTTGGTGTAGCATCCAAGCTCTGACCAGAGAAAGACTGTGATACACCTTCACCAGCAGGTGTTTCACTGAGGGGTTGAGTTGCTGAAGTAGTTGTTATGGTGACAGGTGTTTCAATTTCTATCACTTTATTAGTTGACTGTAAGACATGACTTTCAGGCTCTATCACTGGGCCTTCAGTCAAGGTTTTCCCTTTGAAGCTAATCTCAGGGTCTGCCTTAACATCCAGTTGACCAATGACATGACCTGATTGCCTTGGTCTATCTTCTTCAGCTTCTTACCTTGATACACCCTCCCAAAAGAGAACAAGTAGTCTAGGATGTTCACATCAATGTGAACTTGAGGAGGTTGCTGAGTAGGTACAGTTACAAGAGAGGATGGTGAGTCCTCAATGTCCATACTCCTTGAAGAACTCCCAGGTTCTGTGATTGTAGTGACTTTCTCCCCCTTTTTGGTAGCATCACCTTCTTGTATAGGTGAGCTAGGAGTTAGGTCAACCACATCCGCAGGTTCTTGTGTTCCTAGTTGAGCTCTTCTTAAAGGTCTCTCAGCTAGTTTTTTCTTAAGATAAGATATCTCAAGTTGCTGATCATTGACCCTATTTTGTAAGATAGTCATTTGAAATTCAAGATGACTAACCTTTGAGACTAAGTAAGTGCATGTTTGTGTCAGTTGTTGCACTTTTAGTCTCAGATTCCCCTCATCTTCATCAGAAGAATCATGGGGGGATGAGAGAATTGGACCTAAATCCTCATTCTTATCACCAGCTTGGGGTTATTGGCTGCTGGATTTCCTCTGCTCATTGACAGCCTCAGATGAAGTGTCAATGGGCTGAGTTGCCATGGTTGAGGTCTTAATGATGTAATCACTTGTAAAAGTGAGAGCCTCTTCCATATGGATCCCTTGAACAGGTTCAGAAGGACCCACCTCAGCAATGGGTGACTGATGTGGGGTAGACATAGGAAGTTCAGAGACACTCTTCTCTCTTTGAGTAGGTGAGGGATAGAGAGATTCATGGTGCTCACTAAAGCCTTAGTCCTTATCAGTATAGAATTCAAGGTTGGGAATTTGGGTATTTAAGTCCAACGGCTGGGGATGGTAACTGTCCCCTGAAGGTTGTTCACTTGAGTGTTGAGACTCAGAGTGAAGGCTTAAGGCAGTTGGGCTTATGAGCTCATCAGGCTGATTATGAGGAACATCAGCACTGATTCTTGAAGAGATGGGAGTGGTTTGCTCCTTAGGAGAAGTGGGAGCTCTAGTATCCACTTCTTCCTGTATGGATGAGTATATGGGGGCCTGCACAGACTCAATAGCTTGAGCAAGGGTTCGTTTGGATTTTCTTTGGTATGTGAGGGTAATTTGAGGCTGTTTTGGTGGTTGGAATGTAGAAGGTGTGGGTTCAACACTAGCTTGTGTTGCTAGGTTGTCACCTTGAGCAATGAGCTCTAACATTTTAGGGACCAGGGCTATTTCTACCCCTGAGAAGCCTACAGTTGGCTTCTTCATAATCTTAAAGATGTCTGGCTTCATCTGTCCCAATTTAAGAATAGTATTTGTTTCCCTCAATTGTGATCTAAGTTCACAGTTGAGAATGTGTTGAACATATCTAGGAAACATATAGTATTCTAAGGAATCCAAGTTAGCAAGCAAGTTTGTGTAAACAAATTGTGAGTACCTGAACTTGACCCCTTGTACCATTCCATGAAATATAAAGGAGAGATCTTCAGGAATCTGGTCCCACCCACCATGCTTGTTAGACAAGCTGTGAATCACTACATAAAGTAGGTATTTCCACTGGGATGAGACCTTCCCTTTCCCGAAGGTCTTTACAGAGAAATCTCCCTCATAGCCCATCTACTCAAAGGAATAGTTGATAGCTTCCTTTGGGAAAGACATTTCACCTTCTTCATCATCTAGCTGAAGATGGGTGTTGATGATGGCTGGAGTGATAAAGACTGTCCTCCCCTGCACTATGGCAGACAGTGCCTTCTCCCTATCCATAATAACCTCTTGACATGTCCTCCAAAAGTCAAACAAGTGATCCTTATGAAGAATAGTATCAATGGTGAGTGAGGTGTAGTAGTTGGATAGAGCAAGAAAACGGCAAACCTCTGAGAAACTATCATCTTTCTCAGAGTGCAACAAGGCAACTTGATTGTGCTGCCTATGGAGTTGCATGGAGAAATTTGGGTTGTTTCTGTTTGGAATGTTGGCAATTTTTGAAAAGCTTAAGGATGACGAAAGGTGAAGAACAAAAGTGATTTCAGAGAGATTAGGTTTGAGGTATGGGTGAATTTTGGAGCAGGTAGAGGAAAGAGGTGTAACCGTTGGATATTTGTATGAATTTGGATTTGAGACAAAGTTAATGAAAAAGGATAAACTTTGAAATCTATTGTGTTGGTGCCACCTCTGAAAAGTAGTTTTCTTTTTGCCCAAAAGGTAGTTTTCTTGGAATTCTAAAAAAAATCTTCCGAAGATAATTTAACTTTGGAAGTTTTGACCAAAAATCTTTCGAAGGTTATTTTGCTTCGAAGTTTTGACTAGAAAGCTTCCGAAGGCAAATTTTGCCTCCAAAAATATTTCAAAGATTTTGAAGAATTTTGCTTCGGAAGCAATTTATACTAATCTTCAAAAAGCTTCCGAAGGCAACTTTAAATCTTCTGAAGGATAAGACATCTTCCAAAGAATAAAAGTGTAAAATTCTAAAAAAATCTAAGAAATATCCTAAAAGAATTTTCTTTCAAAGAGAAACTGGGGCTTATTAAAGTGATAGAATCGACAACATAGAACACACATAGTTTTAGAAATAATATGATTAAGTTTTTAAGAAAAGCTACTCAAAGTTGATCATCACAATAGCTGATATAAGATATTTAAATCTCTGTTCATCAAAAGCTTTTGTGAACAGATCAACATATTGTTCATCTGTATGAACTTTGATTAGTTTGATTAATCCCTTTTCAAAATTATTTCTAATCAGATGATACCTAATGTTGATGTGCTTAGTTCTTGAGTGCTGCACTGGATTTTCTATGATTGAGATAGCACTGTTGTTGTCTATGTGAATGGGAGTCTCTTTGAAGTTGAATCCATAGTCTAGCATCTGATTTTGAATCTAAAGCACTTGAGCACAGCAGCTTGCAGCAGTAATGTATTCAGCCTCAGCAGTTGATGCAGATACACAGGATTGTTTCTTGCATTGCCAAGAGACTATCCTTCCACCAAGAAATTGACATCCCCCTGATGTAGACTTTGCAGTCATATTGCATCCACTATAATCACTATCTGTATATGCATACAGATTGAAGTTAGAATTTTTAGGATACCAAAGGCCAAGAGATGGGGCTCCCTTAAGGTATCTTAAAATTCTTTTGATAGTGATTAGGTGTGACATCTTGGAGTTGGCCTGATATCTTGCACAGATGCAAGTGGCAAACATAATATCTGGCCTGCTAGCTGTAAGATACATAAGAGACCCAATCATAGCCCTGTAGAGATGTTCATCAACATACTCCCCCTCAAGATCAGGTTCAAGGGAGTGGTTTCTAGCTATGGGTGTCTTAGCAACCTTACATTCAGTCATGTTGAACCTTTTAAGTATGTCTTGTACATACTTTGACTGATTTATGAAGATACCATTGTCAACTTGCTTCACTTGAATCCCTAGAAAGAAATTGAGTTCCCCCATAGCACTCATTTCAAATCTATCCTTCATCAGCTTCTTAAAGTCTTTGTAGAGCTTTGGATTAGTTGACCCAAAGATGATATCATCTACATATACTTGAACTAGCATTATGTCATTTCTTGTTCCTTTGATGAAGAGAGTTCCATCAATGGTACCCCTTTTGTAGCCATGCTGACAGAGATACTGAGATAGAGTCCCATACCACTTTCTTGGTGCCTGATGTAGCCCATAGAGAGCTTTGTCAAGCTTGCAGACATAATCAGGATGATCAGGATCTGCAAAACCAGGTGGTTGTTTGACATACACCTCTTTATCAATCACTCCATAAAGAAAAGCACACTTGACATCAAGTTGATAGACCTTGAAGTTCTTGGATGCAGCAAAAGCTAAGAATATCCAAACAGCTTTAAGTCTTGCTACAGGAGCAAAGACATCAATGTAGTCAATTCCTTCTTCTTGAGTATACCCTTGAACAACCAGTCTAGCCTTGTTCTTGATGACAAGTCCTCTATCATCCTTCTTATTCCTGAAAATCCATTTTGTACCTATGGTAGTCTTCCCATGAGGAAGAGGACATAGATTCCAAACCTTTATCTCTTGAATTGAAGCAACTCCTCTTGCATACCTTCAACCCAACTTCCATCCTTTAGAGCTTCATTAATCTTCTTTGGCTCTATTTGGGATAAGAAACAAGAGTGAAGACAGATATTTGCATTATGAGACTGTCCTCTTGTTCTTACACCAGTACCAACATCTCCAATGATGTTTGTAGAGGGGTGAGACTTGTGGATCCTTAGTTAAGGGATCACAGCAAGTTCTTTAGACATATACAAATTGGAGAAATTCTGATCTGGCAAGGAGGATTCACCCTCTACAGCAGCACACCTATCAAGATTAACTTGATCCAATGAGTGTGTGACATCATTGAGATTTTCTTCAATGGGATGGTTCTCAGCATCAAGGAATTCTTGATCACTATCACCATCACCATGTTCTCCAACATTTGAAGTTTCTATATTTGAGTTTTGTGCCTCAAAACTGGAAGATGAAGGTAACTCAGATATGTCAGCAGCTCAGATGTATCAGTAGGTGTTGTCATTGATGTGCTGGTAGAAGCTTCATTTGCAGGATTAGTTACCACTGGAGCTGGAGATATGTTGCTTGAAGATTTTCTCAGCTCAATTCTTGGATCAGAATCACCTGTAGGTAATATATCTGTGGTTCCTAAAACATGCTCACAAGATTTGTTAAAACAGTTGGTAACTAAATCAAGATCAAACAGCCAATCCGGACTAGAACCTTTCACACTGGGAGTGTGTTCATTGAAAGTCACATTGGCTGACTCCTCAACTACTCTAGTTCTGAGATTGTATACTCTATAAGCTTTAGCTTGAGAAGAGTATCCAATGAAGTGTCCATCATCTGATTTCTCAGCAAACTTGGCTATATGATCTTTAGTATTCAAGATGGTGCAAGGACATCCAAAAGACCTGAGAAATCCAATGAAAGGTTTTCTCTTGTGCCAAAGTTCATAAGGAGTCTTATCATGTGTCTTAACTACTAAAACTCTGTTTTGCACATAGCAGGCAGTGTTGACTGCCTCTGCCCAGAAGGTGATGGGCAGTTTAGAGTCAGACAACATAGTTTTTGCAGCTTCAATTAGTGTCATGTTTCTCCTCTCAGCAATTCCACTTTGCTGAGGGGTCCTGGGAGCACTATATTGTCTTGTAATACCCTTTTCATCACAAAATGTATCAAGTATTTGATTCTGGAACTCAGTTCCTTGATCACATCTTATGGTTTTGACCTTGTGATCACATTGATTCTCAATCTTTAAGATGAAATTCTTTAGAATCTCAGGGGTCTCATCCTTAGTTCTAAGGAAGAATACCCATGTGAATCTTGTAAAGTCATCTGTGATCACCAAACAATAAGAGGTCCTTCCTAAACTCATTACATTGGTGGGGCCAAAGAGATCTATATGTAACAAGTGTAGGGGTGTAGTGATGGAATTTCTTTCCATAGGCTTGTGAGATACCTTGTGTTGCTTCCCTTTCAGGCATGTAACACAATGATCATCACTTGTAAACTCTCTTTTTGGTATCCCAGTTACCAAATCATTCTTAATTAATTTATTCATGTTCTTAAAGTTTACATGGCACATTCTTTTATGCCAAAGGAAAGATTCATCACTATTAGCTTTAGATAGAAAGCATGAAACTTCTCCTGAGGGAGATGTGTCTTGCAAATCCATCTTGTACATATTCCCTTTCCTGGGGACTCTGAGTAGGAAGTGCTCATGAGGAATGACCACCCCGGCTTGAGAACAATGCACTCATGCTCAGTAAACAGCATGTTATGACTCTGATCATAAAATTGAGATACACTCAAAAGATTGTATCCAAGCTCCTTGACAAAGTTTACCTTGTCAATGCTGAGCTTACCATTTGTGACCTTGCCCCTTCCAGTAATGTAACCACCTGCATCTCCTCCAAAAGCAACTGGCCCTCCATCAATTCTTTCAAACTTCTGGAGTAGTGACCTATTGCCTGTCATGTGCCTGGAACAACCACTGTCAATGATCCACACATTTTTGTTTGTCTGTAGCTATTCCTGCACAAAGAGATAGCTAGTTACATTTGGAAACCCAAGCCTTATTGGTCTTGGGCTCATTTAAAACAGTTGAAGACAATGCAATAGTAATAGATCCAATGGTTGTACTTTGAGGATCTTGATCTGTTGTTGATGAAGAACCTTAAGTCTTTTGGTCTTTCTTTGACTTCCACACCACCTTTGGAAGTTTAGACTTGACCTTCAATACTTCAGAAGCTTTTGAGACTTCAGAAGTTTTGATGACTGTTCCTTCGGAAGATCTTGTCTTTACTGCAGCAAGCTTCAGTACTTCAGAAGCATTCCTTTCTTCTGAGACCAAATTTTCTTCCGAAGGCAGTTTTCCACTTGCCTTCTTCTTCATCTTGGAATTCTTGGAAGTCTCTTTGTTTATCATGTGAAGAGTACCCTTAGGATTGTATGGACAATCCTTAGCCAAATGAGAAGTACTCTTACACATGACACACTTTAGATTCTTCTTTCCAAGAGTCTTCTTCATGGAAGAGCACTGACTTTGGTCACATCCCTTCTCCATCTTCACCTTTGCAGGAGCAGAGACAGTTCTTTTGGGTTGAGAACTGTTCTTGGAGTTGGATGGTCTAGGTTGTGTAGCAGTAACACACAACAGATCAGTCTTCTTCTTGTTGCTGAGGTGAGTTGCACATGAATCAGAATTCATGTCATCAGTCTTAACTACTTCAAACCTTGCAGAGATGAAAACTTGTTTCTGCTTAGAGTCAAAAGTAGCCTTGATCTCTTGAGCCTTCCTTGATTTTCTTTTGGCTTTCCTGATCAAGTTCTTTCTTCTTGACTTGGTCATCCCAACAGCTTTACTCTCCTCAGAGAAATGGTGACCTTTTTCAGAATGCTTTTCTTCACTCAAACCAAAGTCATTCTTCACCATCTCCTCTTCATCCTCTTCAATCAAAGGATCTATGAGGGTAAGCTCATATTCACAAGTTCCACACCTAGGAGATCTTACAGATAAGATGGTGTGTGGAGGAGCTATCTCACTAGATCCCAGTCCCTGCTTGTTCTGATAATACACTTTTGCATGCAAGGATGAGGATATTATGTTCTTGAAGGTATCTTCTTCAAGAACATAATTTTCTACCTTAGCTTTGCTGATCACAAGCTCAGCTTGGCATTCAGTTAACTTAGCTATGAGATCTTTGATCTGAGTCCTGTAATTTGTTAGCTCATGTTTAAGAGTTGAAATAGTTTTCTCTAAATCTTCTATTTTAAGTTTATAGTCATTTTCAGCTCTTTTAAAATCAGCTATCAAGATGTTTAAGGACTAAGGTCAGATCTCAGCTCTAAGTTATATGACATGTATCTATTAACTTTAGCAATGCATTCAGAAGAGCAAAGATTTTCCAATAACTTGGTTTCATCATGATCTGCCATGAGAGCTTGGTTTGGAGATGCATCTTCTATCTGAAAGCTCTAGTCAAAGCCTCCCTCTTCAATAACAACTGCAGCCTGTTGCTTTGGGTTCTTATTTTGGTGAACTTTCTCAGTGTAGTTTGGTCTGGTTTGTGTCTGGCCAACATTTGTTCTTGGTGCCTTACACTCTCTTGCAAAGTGCCCCATCTGGTTACAGTTGTAGCACTTTACCTTGCTTTTGTCCAGCCTAAACTTTCCACTGGATGTATTGCTTGGAAATCTTCTCCCAGTCCTCTTGTAGAACTTCTTGGCCCTGTGAGTGAGAAGAGCCATTTGCTGAACTATCTCCATATACTCCAGATCATCTGGATGGATACAGTCCAAATCTTCAAGAGTGAAGAGAAGGTTGCTAAAGGTTTCATCAGCTGAGATAAAGGCATGAGAAGAACTTGTCTCTTGGAAGGGACTTCCTTGAGTGTAGCTTTCTCTTGGTGTCTCTGGAAGAGTGATGAAAGGCCCCTTTTGTGAGTTGTCAGGGTAGCATAACAACTGATGTTGTGGTTCAATGCATTCCCTTTCATTCACATGAAGAGCTGAACTCAGTTGGTTATTAGAGTTACCAGAGGAATTTTGCATGTTCATCTCCATCTGGAATGCACTCAGGATACCATACAACTCTGTAAGAGTAAGAGTTTTAAGATCCGAAGTTCTCTTGATCACAACACAATAATGTGTCCATAGTTTAGGAAGAGAAGACATAAACTTCCTTACTATGTCCCTGTTCTCAAGAGTCACTCCAATATCCACTAGAGTGTCCACTATCTCAACATACCTGAAGTATTATTGAGTCAGTGTCTCACTAGCCTTGAAAGTGAAGTTTTCAAACTGCTGTTTTAAGAGATCCTTCTTGTTCTCTTTAGTTTCCTTGGATCCTTCATACATGAGCTTCAGTGCTTCCCATAGATCTTTAGCTGCCTTGCACTTCTTGAAGCCTCTGTAGATGGAGTTTGGAAGAGCAGTTTGAAGACAAGTCATGGCCCTTTGATCAAGCTCTATCCTCTTCCTGTCTTCTTCTGAGTAATCATCTACATCTTTAGGGATGATACGATTACCAATAGCAGAAGTAGTGCTTGGTATGAAGGGACCATTGATAACTGAGTCCCACATCCTTGAATCTTGACACTTGATAAAGCCTTCCATTCTTGTGCACCATGTGTGAAAATCTTCAGGAGTGATCAGTGGGGACTTGGTCATAGTACCAGTTTCCATATCAGCTTTCGAAAGAGCTGCCATTTGAGTTGTTAAGTATTTTATGTGTGTGAGGGATCTTAAGATGGTGTGATCTTATATCAAGAGCCTGGAAGCTCTGATACCAAATGCAGGACCGGTTGAAGGGTTAGCACTTATAACACAACAACAAAATGAGGAGAGTGTATTAGAACATTTAACAGATTAAATGGGGAATCGATTATGATGATGCTAAGAACATAAAAGTAAACTTAGAAAGACAGAACAAGATAACAACACAAGTGGTTGGTTTTCAAGGATGTTGTATATTGCTTCTCAAATTCAAAGTTACAAGTATTCAGCATTGTATACATTACAGGACTTTGAGATACTATATTCTACAACCTACAGACGGCCATCCTTTGAAGGCCAGCTGGATACATGAAGTAGACAACACAATCCATGTAGAGTCAAAAGGCAGATTTGTCTTTTGCCTAGTGACTATGACATGCCATAGCTCACATCCTAATGTATCACAAAAAGGATAAAAGTACATAAAGTAGTAAGGTTTGACCCAAGACCTCAATGTACAGTTTTCCTGAAGCATGGACCTTTTCACTAACTCATATAAGTTAGTGACCAACCAGAGTGGGCAGCGACAAAGTGGTTCAGCTTTTCAGAAAAAGTAAATCAGATAAAAGCATGTATGATAAAAGTCTTTGGAAGAATCTGTCTTGGTTTCTTGGCTTCGGAAGACTTTGTCTTGAAGCTAAGGAAGACTTCATTTCTGGCTTCAGAAGATATTCGTCTTGGCTTCGAAAGGTTTTACACTTGGAATGTTTCTGAAGTGGTGTGTAAAACTTTCGTAGCAATACTACTTCATGTTCTGTGCAGCATGCAGGAAGACTTGATCATTACATGAAACTACTAAAATAAGACTATCACAACTACTGAAGAATACTTCTTCAGCTGTTGTGATAACTACTGAAAGAGGATCATCACAACTACTAAAGAGTACTTCTTCAGTTGTTGTGACAACTACTGAAAACTGTCTTCAGACTTTGTCTTCAGTTGATATCTTCAGCTGATGTCTTCAGCTGTTGTCTTCAGCTGTTGACTTCAGTTGTTGTCTTCAGCTGTTGCCTTCAGCTGTTGTCTTCAGCTGTTGACTTCAGTTGTTGTCTTCAGCTGTTACCTTCAGCTGTTGTCTTCAGCTGTTGCATTCAGCTGTTGTCTTCAGTTGTTGACTTCAGTTGTTATCTTCAGCTGTTGCCTTTAGCTGTTGCCTTTAGCTGTTGTCTTCAGCTGATGTCTTCTTCAGTTGTTATGATCAGTAGATAGTTACAAGAGTGTTTTGGCTGCATCAGACTTCTAGGAATCCTTACATTTTGTCAAAAGGCGATCAGAGGAAGCATGTCTTCTTTGTATTTGAAAGAAATCAGTCTTTAGTATTTTGACTTCGAAAGACTGTCTTTGAAGCTTCGGAAGACTTTGTCTTTGAAGCTTCGGAAGACTTTGTCTTTAAAGCTTCCGAAGACTTTGTCTTTCAAGTTTCGAAAGACTTCATCTTTGGCTTCGGAAGATTTGGTCTATAGCTTCGGAAGATTTTACACTTAGAATATTTTTTCTCTGAGTTGTGTAAATCTTCCGAAGTAACTCTACTCTGCACTTCATGCATGCATGCTGGAAGCTCTTTATTTGCTTTGGTTGCATCAACCTTTAAGTATAAACCTTATAAAGTTCTACACGTTTTAAAAATAGAATATATTCTTTGGAAATATACACCATGGGAGGCCCAATGGGATAAGAAGGTAAAGCTATGGATTGGGCCTTCAAAACGTTTAGTGCCTACTAATATCTTTTTTAAGAATCTAAATGCATTAGTCTTTATAAAATATTAAACAAAATAAATTTCTAACCCTTGAAGAGATCGGCCCTGGGCGGTCGCGCATCCCGCTTATTCCCGCCCACTCTCAGGGCTGCTCATGATCGGTAGCAGTCGAAAGAACTCGCTTTTTCTAGAACATGGTTTTCTAATTTTTACAAGCTATGAAGATAGGGCTTGAAGAGATCAAACGCTGTGACAACCACTATCCCACAATCTATAGTAGATGGACCTAGGAAAACCAGTTGGTTCCCTACAGACGGCGTCCAACGACAGGTCCTTTGAATATGTGATTGGTGTCCAACCACTATTCTTGTATCTCCAGGTTGCTTTTTCTGATCTCCCATATATTCAAATTGTATTTTTGAGTAAACGTTTCTGTTGTTCTTCTTGTATCTTCTAGTTGCTTTTTCTGATCTCCCATAAATTCAAATTGTTTCTTCTAGCTAAATGTTTATGCTTTCCAATTGTTTCTGCATTATACATTAATACATTATTTTTGCTCCGTAATTGTTCCTGTTGAATTTGGATTTTTATGATTTATGCCATGATTACTTTCTGATTAGTTGTTCTTTATATCTGTTGAGCCTTGGATTCTCCTGTTGTTGATCTATTGTTCCCATCTTTTGGATTAGTTCTTATATTATTTGGTTTCAAACAAAGAACAAGCACTATTTCCAAGGGAATATTTTGAAGTATGGAATGTGTTAGGAGTGGACAATTGGAATTGGATGGGTCAAACGAGTTAGCTAACATGTAATTTTGGTACAGGTCGGGTTTGACTGCCTCCAAATCACTTATTCATATTTTATGAACATCACGCGTGTTAGTAGAGCAATAGCAGTATCAAATTTGTTTGATTATTGTACGATAGAACTAGTTTGTAGAAATGCCTAACACACTCTTAAACCATTTTGTATTATCATACCGTTGGTTTATTTACATGATATTTGTTTTGGTATCTACTCCTAAATGGTTTTAAATGTCTCATCATGTATTTCACCTTTCAATTTTATAAAGGTTTGTACAATGGAGAGGTTGTATAATGAGTGAAATAATCTTTTTTGGAGAACCAAATATCTTGTAGTTTGGTTTTACTTGCATAAACTTTATCAATTAATCATTCATTCATTCGGTTTATCTTAAAATCCAAATGCCTAATACTCTTAGATGCATCTGTGTATTATTTAAACAGTAGTTAGATCAACCACATATTAATCTTTTCATAAATAGTCAAATTCATATATAGACTGTTGTTTTGTAGTTATTATAATTCTATCATTCAATTTAAAATCAACAATATGAATCTAATTATTCAGGAAAAGTTGAAAATAATAAAACAAGCTTTTATTTAAAAGTTCGTAATGACCACAAGGCCTCAAATGTTTGAGTTCACTTTGGGCCTCCAAAAACAACGAGTCACCCCCACTTCCGCCTCTCACTGTTGTCTGAACTCTTTCATCTTCTCTAACCTTGCTTATTTCACGATTACCAATTTGTTTCCGATTTGGCGTACCTGATTTCATTGCGTACCAAGAACAATTAGAACATTAATCCATTTTAAAATATCATTTTATTACGAACCAATAACCGGTCACAAAAAATTCCTACGACCCCCCTCTCTCTAGTGAACTAAAAGAACCTCAATGACAATAGTTTAATTCTTTGTTTTCTGGTAGATATGATTAGATTAAAGTGACTAGCGTAAATTTTGGCAACAACTGCCTCCAGCAACATTCACTTCTTTCATTCAATGCCCCTCTTTCAATCATGAACTATTTCTTGTTTATATTCTACATGATGGTAACATTTGAGGCTTTCGAAACTGATGCAGTTTTTGTAGATATCTATATTCTAGAACATAAAAACGAACCAAAACATATCCAGATCAGATTCAATCTTCAAATACAAAAACAACTTGGATTATCCTTTTAATCGTGAACCACTATTAAATAATCTATTTCGTAAGTTATAGGCGAATGATTAATCAGATTAGATAAAAAAATCCTCAAATAGTGGGATTTTCAATTTCTTGATTATAATCGAGATAACCTAGACCACAATCCCCTTTTCTTTATTATTATCTGATCGAGAGTACTCCAAGGAATTTGAAACCCTTGGTCATCCTAATAATTTAAATCAGCCCAATAATAAAAGTTTGTATGCTCATTTATATGACAAATAATTATATGAATAAAACCCAGAACTTAATTGAATTAAATTCATATTTTTAATAAAAGGGTAACTTTATAAAATAATAATCAAGTTCTTGAATTGTTCTAATTAGGTCATTCATAAAGTTTTTTGTTTTAATCAGGTTACTCGTAAAATTTGTGTCCCAATCAAATTACTAAAGTTTCAGGATTGTTCTAATTGGGTCATTCATAAGTTACAAAAAATTTAAAAAAATTGAAGTTTTTTTTAAAAAATAAACAATATTTATACAAAAACTGAATTACATTAAAAATTTTGTGAATTATTTAAAACAATAAAAAAATATGAGTGACCTGATTATAACACCTCTAAAACTTTAATGACTTGATTTGAACAAATAAAAATAGTAGTGACCCAATTAGAACACTCTAAAACCTTAGTGACCTGATTAGAACAAATAAAACTATGAGTGACCTAATTGGAATACTGTTAAAACTTGCTTACTATTCTGTGAAGTTTTTTCTTTAATAAAAACCTAAATAACAATTAGAATTAAATCGAGCTCGTACTCCCGCGACACCTAACTTGCTTAATCTTTAATATTATTTTCTCGATCAACAAGTGGATTTAATACACTAAAATTTGTGTTAATAACACTAAAATTAGCAACATTCCTTCCCCGTTTTAGTAATATCCATAATTTACTTAACCATTCTCACAAAACACAAACGTATACATAAGTAAAAAATATCATGCAGATTGAATTTCCACCTAGTATATTACACGATACAAATATAAGAATTACTGGATATCACAATGGATTGAACCCAAAATATCCATTTAAAAAAATATAAGTAGCATACTGTGACATCCGGTGATTTTCCGTTACCAAACTCCGTTAGTTCCGTTAAGTTTTGCATACACGTGTCGTAAGCACACACTAGTTGTCGTTTGATGTTGGTGACCTAATAATAATTAATAATGTTAATTTAATAATAATCTAGTTGATTAGATGATTATTGTGTTATACTTATATGTTTACGCGATTTAAAGACTATTTGGGAATTTTATCGCGTAACGTGGAAACGCATGTGTTAATTCGTATGTCTTGTGTTTTTATAAAATAAAATATACAAGTGTTACCATTAGTTTAGATGTTAATATTATTAAATTAAAAACACATTACAAATAGTTTAAAAGCTTAAACTTTATAAAAAAATACAAAATGCAAGTTTTAGAGGGGGTATTCTTGTAAATCGGTTAAAACAAAACACCACAAACCAAACCCTTCCCCCATTCGATCGTGACCTGCAGCCCCATCCCCTCTCCCTGCGATTTTCAGCCTAGAGCAACAAATTAGCCACGGTTTTGATCGATTTCAAGCACTAGAACGCTATTTGGACCTTCCTTGACAAGTATACACGTGAATTGAAGGTTAGTTTTGTTGTTTTTGTGGGTTTCTCATTAGGGCCGAACCCTAGCTGCGAAATTGGAAGTTCTTGGTGCTGAAATTTGATGTTTTGTTGATGTTAACATGTTAGTTAGGTTGTATGTATGTTGTTTAAAGTTGATTATGCAAGAAAACTACGGTTTTGATTGATTGATTATGAACCTTGATGAATATGAACCCTAATTCGAAAATTTTGGGGCTTTTGTGGAATTGATTGTTGTTTGATGTTGTTGGGATGTTAATTAGTTAGTATGAATATTAGAAACATGAATAATGCAAGAAATTGGTAAATTGAGAACCTTGTTCATACCTTATATTAATAGTAACTTTGGTGCATGAACTTGATAATTCAATGATGAATTGATGGTATTACGGTGTTAATGATGTTGTATGAATATTGGGATTATGATATGAATGCTAGATTGTTGCTAAGAATGCTAGAAATCTTAGGTTGGATGTTGTTGTTCATATCTTGTCAAAAGTAGAAACTTTTTAGATATGAATTGATGAATTAGGTTGGTTTGATGTTGTTGATCATGCTTGGATGTTGTTATGAGCTTGAAATAGTATATTATTGATGAATTGTATGTTCATTGGGTGTTTAGTAGGTTTTGGGATAGACTTTCCCAAAAGGGAAACTTTATTTTGGATGAACATTGGATATTGGAAATTTGACATGTTTATGACATTAGGATCATGCTAGAATGCTTGTTGTGGATGCCTAATGTGTTAGAATCTGAAAATTGGGTTGTATGGAATGTTTAGTAGGTTGTTGTGTGATTTATGCACTTTGATGATCATGTATGGTTTGGTATGTTGATTAGTAACTAGGACATCATGTTTGGGACTGGAGATCAATCATCTTGATGTATGTGGTATGTATTGGACATATTGAATGTGTTATGATTAGTATGGATGATTATTTGGTAGATTATCTGTTATGACCCATATATGCTAAATCATGGTTATAGGTTATATAAGTAGGTTATGCATGATCTAACCTATTATATGATACACTAGTTGTATTATGAACACACTGAGTATGCAAGATGCTAAGAACTTACATGACTTGTATGATATATGCTCATGTCTGTTTAAATGGTTTACAACACATAATGTCACCAACGGGTCAAACGGGTCAACTGGGTCAAACATGTCTATTCTTCTAAAACCTTGAGTCCTTGGTTATAGTGCACTTAGGGTTTCTCATATTCACTGTTTACACAAACTCATGTACTTACATGATCTAGGTAACCTTTGAGGGTTGACTGTCCACTTTGTCTTTCAAGTAAACTCTAGTACTCAATACGCGTATCAGGTGAGTTCATGCCCCACTGTTTTACTTAATCTCTTTTGGGAAGATAGCATACTGGTAACTTTACAAATGCTTTTTTATATTTAAGATGTGTATGATATTAATATAGTGCTGTTTACCATGATAAAGTCCTCACACTTTTGAATTGTTAATATTGAATAGCGGGGAAACTTGGGTAGTACTACTGGGTCTGACGAGCCCCACCTGTGTGACTCGAGGTCAACCGGGTGCAATTTGTCCTATGTACATTTGTCACGATATGGTAAAGTCGTGACAGGAGGCAAACATATCACAGTCAGCTTCAATTGTGAAATCACTATGTATTAATATCTATTTGTTAATGGACTAGCTATCTATTACAATGCACATGCTTATATATATCATAATTGTTAAACTGTTATGTTTAAACGCAAACTCTTGAACTCACCGACCATTGTGTTGACTTTTAGTATGCTATTCTCAGGTCGATAATCTGGATTGCCGATAGGAGCACTGCACGAGTCAGCATGCATACTAAGACATAAATAATGACACATTTGTTATCTTTATATTTTGGGTTATCTTAACAGTTGGTTGGCGCATGTTTTGCCATGTTATCTACTTTTACGTTTCGGGTTTGTTTTAATTACTATACGCTTCCGCACGATTTTAAAAGTTTGAACTCTGGTTTGGTTTATGTTAAATATGACATATAGAGTCGTTCCGAGTAACTATTGACTGTGATCCTGGTTTGTTCACACGTCTCGCGGTAAAACTCCGTATGTGGATTTTGAGGGTGTGACACATACATATACGTTTACACATCCAAACTCCACTTGGCGTAATGTTTTACTAAAGTGTGTCCCAATCCTGTAAAGAATATATCAAAGATCAAGTCCAAATCTTCTTGAAGCGGTTAAACTTCATATTCTTATAAGCAGTTCATTACTCGTGCATCTACACTACAATTAGAAATTAAATTTTAATCTCTTTTATCTTGCAGCCTGAACACAAATCTTTCATGTGTTTGAATATCTTTATGACAAGCTTGTCACATCAAATTCAACATCTAACATTGTATTAGATGAGTATTAAGTGTTATGGCATAAGATTTTTAAATGGACTTTAAGCTTATTCTTATAGCTAAGTTATTCACGAGATATCTTCCTAACTCTTAGTTAGACGATCGGCTGAATTAAGATCAAATTATACAAAATCAATTGATCACACCTTTAACGATTAATTCACTAATCAAGTCATGTATAACACCTAAGTAACTAGACTTGTCATTGTTTATCCGATAATAAGCCTTAGACAAGATATTAGCATTATCACATCTAATAGATATAAGTGATATCAAGTTTGACCATAATAAAATCTCAAAGATCAAGTTTCTTAGCCATTCATCTTCTTTTTTGGTTGTTGCTAAAACTACAAATTTAAATTTTATTATTGAACTTGTGATGCAAGTTTGCTTCTTGGATGCCTAAGAAATAGCTCATCCATTAAGAAGGAACACCCAACCACTAGTAGAAGAATAATCTTTCATATTTGTTATCTAACTTGAATTAGAATACCATTCTATTACCGAAGAAGATCCTAAATAACATATATTATAGTTTATGGTTCCTTTCAGATACTAAACAATTTGTTTACTATCTGCCACTGTTGAGCACTAGGATTACTTATAAATCCACTCAACTTATCCGTGACAAATGTTATATCAGGCCTTGTACTAATCGAAGCATATATTAAACATTCAATTGCCTTTGAGTACACTAATTGTGATGCTAAATCAGCCTAATTAGTCATAAACCTAATACTAGGATCTATAAGAGTACTAACAGGAGACGAATTAAAATGATTTAATTTCTTTAACAGTTTCTCAATCTAATAACTTTGTGTCATGGAGATGCTATTATCACTCATTTAAATTCTTATACCAAGTATTGCATCTGCCTATCCCATATCCCTTAATTTAATATGACAACATACTTTTTATTAAGTTAAAATGAATGAGTTATAATATCTTACAATTTCTTTAACATCTTTAATGGTTTCTTGTAATCTTAGTTAATTTACAAGTATGATATATATTATGATCATATCAAAAGCCTATATTAAACTCATCTTAGACATATAATTCATTCTAGAATAATTCACGTGTTCTAATATAGCATGTCACAAGTTAAAAAGATAATCCACTTTGCTACAAGATGATGATAACATACAAATAGATTCAACACCAAACGAGACATTAATATCGAGTTTAAATATGTCATTACATAATAATCCAAATCCAACACGGGTTTGTGTTGAATTAAGATAAACTCATCCGACTTGATGGTCTATTTATAACCATATTTATTTAACATAATACAAGGCAAAAAGTTGTTATGAATACTCGAAACATACAATACATAATTTAATAATAACTGTTTTTAAATATAAATACAAGTCTAGCTTTTTCGAATCCTTTAATAGACTCAGTTGCTACATTTTCCATCCTAATACTAATCCATCTTCAACTATTCTAAATTCTTCAAACCACTTTAGATCCTCACACGTGACATGTAGCACCCGAGTCTACCCACCATGCAAGCATATCATCTAGTGCATAAAAGGATTTAGAAATAAATTAACCAAATTATTTTTACTAACCATTAGATCTTTGAATCCAAAACAAGACCCGAAGACCGGGTTCCATTTATTCACAACCCTATGGGGTTTTCCCGACTTGTAAACACCCAATAGATTGGTTGTACCCTGAACCGTGGCTTAGCAAACCCACTTAATTATGTGAACAAACACATTTATTGTTAACTTTATTTGATTTAAAACTTTACCTTTTATGTGTTTGTTATTCAAACTATAAAGTAAACTGTTGTTCTTTGAATCATATCTAGTTTTTGTGTTGTGTAAATAATTAACATGTCTCGAATGAGTCCGTGAATCAATTACAAAACTCAAATATTTTGTCAATTTTAAAGTCAAATTAGTAAACGTACCTTGTGAAACATTCGGGTCTTCCAACCCACTAGGGCCTGCCATATTGGTCTTGTTTGCACCTGCAAGCTTCAATCGACAATCTTTCTTGTTATGTCTTAGTTTTTGTTGGACCAAAAGAACCAATGAGCCAATCAGAAAAACCTTTAAATCCCACAAGACATCACAAAAACTGCTGAAGACATCATCAGCTGTTTGACAAAAACTGAAGACTTCAACAGCTGAAGACTAAAGTACTGAAGATCAACAGCTGAAGACTAAAGTGCTGAAGACTTCAACAGCTGAAGACTAAAGTACTGAAGATCAACTGCTGAAGACTAAAGTGCTGAAGACTTCAACAGCTGAAGACTAAAGTACTGAAGATTAACAGCTGAAGACTAAAGTACCGAAGACCATCAGCTGAAGTACAAAGACTGAAGACAAAGACTGAAGACATCAGCTGATGACAACAACTAAAGACATCAGCTGATACAACAACTGAAGTTCAAGTCTGAAGTCCAAGTACTGAAGCCTTCAGACTTTATCACAATAGCTGAAGAAGTATTCTTCAGTTGTTGTGATGGTTTCCCTTTCAGTCTTTTCTTTTCAGTGGTTTCTTTTATATTTCAGAACTTGTAAAACGACTGAAGAGCATGTTCTTCAGTCGTTGTAGTTTCAGTAGTTTCTTATCAGTAGTTGTAGTTATAGTTAACACTTAGGTTTTTTGTAAGAAGATGTCAGCTGTTTGACATCTTCAGTAGTTATGTTAACTCTTCAGTAGTTATGTTCATTTCAGTAGTTTGTTGAATAACTATTAGATGTCACTATCAAGTGACATCTGCTGACGTCATCTTTCCCTATAAAAGGAAAGATGGCCTAATTGTAATGTTGTCGAAGCATATATTGAATGAAATACATCTTTTGTGTAGAAACTCTCTCTCATTCTATAACCATACTATTACATTGATATTGTGTTCTTGTTTGAATTTGTCTAATTCGTGTGCTAATTCCGCTGCAAATCTAATCTAATGGATCAAACTAGATGCTGAGATCCTTACAAATGGTATCATAGCTGGTTAATCATTGATCGATTTAACAATTGATCATTGAAACTGCTCTTTTGCTATCTAAGTTTGATCGAATTAGCAAATTTGCAAGAATTGGTTATAGAGATTGAGTTTCTGCTGCTTCTGGCCATTCAATTTGAGGTTTACGTGGTTTTGAGCTAGATTTTCTGAAATTAATTTGAATTAGCTTGAATTTGTTCAATGGCGACACCAACAAATGATCCTCACAATACTGGCTCCTCAACAAAGCCTCCGATGCTTGTTAGGAGTGAGTATAACATATGGCAATGACGTATGCTCCATCATCTGTCCATCAACAGCGCTGGTTGTTGGAAATCAGTGGTGCATAGACCATACAAGCCTATGGTGAGCGTTTCTGAATCAAATGAGAGGGTTCCGAAGAAACCTGATCAATATTCGGACGAAGATCTAAAGCTGTTCGAAATTGATGCTAAAGCCCATGGAATTCTGGCCATGACACTGCCTAATGAAATCTATTCAGGGCTCATGCATCATGAAACTGCTCATGATCTCTGGGTTGCTCTGAAGGAACAATTCAGAGGAACTGATGAGATCTTAGCAAACACTAGGGAAATCCTCGCCCAACAATATGAGACATTCTCTCATAAGAAGGGTGAGACTCTGACTCAACAGTTTGAGCGATTCTCTTGTCTGATTTCTGAGCTGAAAATGGTTAAACAAGAGTATTCAAACAGCCAGATGAACAACCGATTCCTCGGACCCCTGCCTGAGAGATGGGACACATACACTATTGTCCTACGCTCTAGTGCAAATCTGAGCACTTTATCTCTCACCCAACTTCATGGGAAACTGCTTACATTTAAAAGAGAGATAGAACATAAAAGGAAGTTATCATCATCTGGTAAGCTCACTGATGACTTTGTATTAGGCAATACTGCACTGATCGGTCAAGAGTCAGAATATGCTGCATCAGAGAGTGCCTATGATGAGCATATTGATTTCTCTACCAATGTTGAACATGCTTTTGTTGGTGTTGATGGTAGTTCAGGTGGTAGCAGTGATAACTTGTGTTTTCTGATGGAGGATCTGAAGGGCATTCCAGATGATGATCTGGAAGAGATGGATATTTTGAGCCAAATGGCAATGATCAATATCAGATCTCAAAATTTCTACAAAAGAACTGGTAGGAAATTCCCTGGACTTTCTGGCAAAACCAAAGTTGGTTTTGACAAGAGCAAGTTGAGGTGTCACAAGTGCCATAGGCTTGGACACTTTGCTAGAGAGTGTAGATCATCTGGATCTAACTCATCTGCACCCTTTGTGACTTTTCCAAGCAATAGCTCACAAAACAAAGGGCAACATTCCACCAGTTCTGGTCATCCATCACAAGCTCAGTCATCACCTGCATATTTTGTCCCTTAAGGTCATATGTCATATCCTTACCCCTGTTTCTACATGCCACAGACCAGTCAAGTTCAAGCACCCATTGCTCAACAACCACATGCTCTTCCTGAGCCTCAATCATCCCAATCTCATTAACAATCTCAACCTCAACAACACAGCTTCTTCACCCCAGGAGTTGTTGACTGGAGCAGTTTACCAGATGATATGTCTGGTCATGAACAACTGTTTCCTGGTGCTGGTCAACATGGTGGTGACAATCCTTTTAGGAACCTTGCTCTCATGGCCCTGGAGTCTGCTGATGACTCGTCCTCTAATGCCTCCACATCACAGGTATCACAGGTATCTTTAGAGGCCAAAGCCAAGTTATGTTCTGAATCATGCATAGCCACATTTGCATCTATTAGAGAAGCAAATGTAGCTTTAATTAACAAAAACATTGAGCTAGAGCAAACAATTTCCAAAAGAAAAGCTGAATTTGAGTCTGTGCTTAATGATAAAATGATGAGATTTACAAACTTAAATGCCAAATCACTGATGATAAGGCTAGGGAAGAGGTACTTCTAGAGAAGTACAGAGACCTCAAGGAAACACTTGCAGCTACCCAGGTAGAGTGTGATCGCTGGGTACAATCCTGTAAGGGTTTTGAAATGCTTCTTAGCAAGTAATCTGCTTCCAATGTGAAGTTTGGCATTGGCTATAATCACACTGCTCATCCCACTGATTTTACTTCCAGAGCAGAAGTAGAATCTGAAAGTGAAAGCAATAACCAATCCTTTTCATCATGTGATCTACTCTCTGATAGAGCACCATCAGAAGATGAAGTCAGCATTCATGATTCTGAGAACCAATCAGCTGATATTGATGGTTCAAATGCTGACACTCACATGATCAAAAAGTTGATCACTTCAGGTGTTATCTCACAAAGTACTAAAAGTACTGAAGAGCAAGTTATAACACCTGAAGCACAAACCCAGACTACTGCATGTACTGAAGAGAAGAAAACTGCAAGTAGAAAGGGTGGGAAAACTACTGAAGAAGATATCAGGAAAGCATGTACTGCAAGGAAGAAAACTGCAAGTACTGATAGAAAACTGCTGAAGAACAAGTCTTCAGTAGTTTCATCTTCTTCAGCAGATGATCAACTTAAGATGACGAAAAATCCATGTGAAATATGTGGCTTATTCAATCATCTTACTGATGATTGCTGGTATAAAAAGGGTTCCAAACTCAAACAGAATGAGAAAATTAAAAAGAAAATGAACAAAATGAAAACTGAGTTTGAGACCAAGTTTATACCAGCCACATCAAAACCTGTAACCCCAAAGTCCAAAAAGAAATCCAAAAAGGAAGGGGTTAATCAGGCAACAGCTGAGGTTGCTCAAAGGAAGATGGTTCAACACAGGAAGCCATCAAACTCAAGTACTAATATGTCTGATGAGCTGAAAGCTTTATCACAAAATCAGACACAACTTGTTATGATGGTTCAACATCTATTGGGGAGAGTTAACCAATTAGATGCTCCTATGTTGAAACCATAGAAAAGGAAATCCAAGCCAAAGGAATCCTCTTCCACACCATCTCCCTTACATCAGGCTGTTACTCATAACAACCAAGTTAGTGTAACATCTGTTGATGAGAACAGACCCAAAACCAAAAAGGTTTGGGTCTCAAAAACTAACTGATTTGTTGTGAATGCAGGGTTCTTCAGCATGCCAAAGAAGCATCTGGTATGTAGACAGTGGAGGATCCATGCATATGACAGGGAGCAGCTCTCTTCTTCATGACTACTCTCAAGGAAAGAATGGGTTTGTCTCTTTTGGCAATGATGCTAAAGGTTACATCATCAGCAAAGGCTTTGTTTCCAATGGGGAAATAAGGTTTGATGATGTTAACCATGTGGAGAATCTCAAGTACAACCTCTTGAGTGTCAGTCAAATGTGTGATAAAGGCCATATTGCTCTTTTCACCAGTCAGAACTGCAGGATTCTGTCATCCAAAGTTCTGAGTTTGATTGACAAGGTGTTGGATGATCATACTCTCCTGAAGGCCAACAGGATAGGAAGAGTATATGCCTTAGATCTTTCCAAGAGAATAGATCTAAAAGGCCATCCTTGCCTATTCTCCAAGGCTTCTCCTCAAGAATCTACTCTATGGCATAGAAGGCTGGGTCATGTGAATCTCAAAAACAGAACCAACTGATACACCATGGTTTAGTAAGAGGGTTGCCTATGAAGGAGTTCAAATGTGAAGACAGCTGCACTGCTTGTTTAAAGGGAAAGCAACACAAAGTTTCATTCCCTCCAATAGAAGAGCCAAAGTCCACTGCCTGCTTGCAATTACTGCATATGGATCTTTTTGGTCCTGTTAGAGTGATGAGCATGGCAAAGAAGAAATACTGACTGGTAATTGTGGATGATTACTCCAGATTTGTATGGACTTTCTTCTTGCATTCCAAAGATGAAGCTGCAAAAGCTATTATGAACTTTGTGTTATATATGGAGAAGCAGTATTCCCTTCCAGTCAAGCGTGTGAGGAGTGATAATGGCATAGAATTCAGAAATCACACACTTGATGACTTCTACCTGTCAAAGGGAATCAAGAGGCAGTTTAGCATTCCAAGAACTCCTGAACAAAATAGAGTGGTGGAGAGAAAGAACAGGTTATTGAAGCTGCAAGGTCAATGTTGGCTGATTCAGTTTTGCCACTGACCTTTTGGGCTGAAGCTGTCAACACAGCTTGCTATGTGCACAATAGAGTGTTAGTGAATCAAAGGTTGATGAAGACTCCTTATGAAGTTCTACATCATTTGGCCCCTCTGATTTCATTCTTTAGAGCATTTGGGTGTCCATGTTACATTCTCAACACAAGCAATCCACTCCAGAAGTTTGAATCAAAGGTGGATGCAGGGTATTTTATTGGTTATTCATCAACTTGCATGGCATACAGAGTTTTCAACTGCAGAACAAAGATGGTTGAAGAGACTTTGCATGTGAAGTTCAATGAATCTCCAAAGGACAAGATTCCACAAAACCCTCTGGAGTTATTTGATTTGGACATACTGCAATATGTTCCTTATCAAGCTCCAGCTGTTGCTCCTATCAACAGTTCTCCACCTGGTGGTACTGATGATGATGTAGCCAGTACTTACCTTTTCAGGTTTAGTGACCATCTGCCTGAGTCATCTAAACCTGATGCTCCTCAACTTAATTTGAGTTACCATCACCAACCTGGTTTCAAGAATCTTCATCGACATCTCTTGCTGCTGAAGGTCCTACAAACACTTGCACAGATCTCATTGTGTATCAAGAACTGAAGGATCATCCAGTGTCTCAAATCATTGGTGATATCAATGCTGGAGTCTCAACCAGAAGTCAATTGTCTAATTTCTGCTTCTATGCTCTCTTCATCAGTCAGCAAGAGCCAAAGAACTACCATGTTGCACTAAGAGACAATGGATGGGTTGAAGCCATGTAGCTTGAGCTTCTTCAGTTCAAAAAACAGCAAGTGTGGGAGATTGTTCCTTTACCCCAAGGTAAGTGTGCAATAGGCACTAAATGGGTGTTTAGGAATAAAATAGATGAAAAGGGCCAAATTGTTAAGAACAAGGCCAGGCTGGTTGTACAGGGGATTGCACAAGAAGAAGGTATTGATTATGATGAAACCTTTGCCCCTGTAGCCAGACTGGAGGCAATTAGATTGTTTTTAGCTTATGCTGCTTTTCATAATCTTAAAGTTTTCCAAATGGATGTCAAAAGTGCATTTTTATATGGTAAAATAAAAGAAGAGGTTTATGTGTGTCAACCACCAGGCTTTGAGGATAATAAGCATCCAGATTGGGTATATAAGCTTGAGAAGGCTCTATATGGGTTGAAGCAAGCCCTTAGAGCCTGGTATGAAACATTGTCTAACTTCCTTTTTCAAAATAATTTCACTAGAGCCTCCATAGATAAAACTTTATTCATTAAGAATGTAAGACAACATAAGCTACTTGTTCAAATTTATGTTGATGATATAATTTTTACATCTTCTGATCCACAGTTGTGTGATGAATTTACAAACTTAATGCAAAAGAAGTTTGAAATGAGTGCCATGGGAGAATTACAGTTCTTTCTAGGTTTGCAAATCAAACAAAGGACTGATGGAATCTTCATTCATCAGTCTAAATATACAAAAGATCTTTTGAATAAGTTTGATTTACAAAACTGTAAGCCCTGTTCTACTCCCATGAGCAGCAACACACAACTGGATGTTGATCAGAAAGGTAAAGCGGTTGATGAAACCCTTTATAGATATATGATTGGGTCCTTGATGTACCTTACAGCTTCTAGGCCTGACATTATGTTTGCAACATGTGTTTGTGCTAGATTTCAGGCTGCACCTAAAGAATCTCATTTGATTGCAGTCAAGAGGATCTTTAGATACTTGCAAGGTACCCAATCTCTAGGACTTTGGTATTCTACTGGGCACTCTTGCAAATTAGTTGCTTTCTCAGATAGTGACTATGCAGGATGCAAAGTGACCAGAAAATCAACTTCTGGAGGATGCCAATTCCTAGGCAATTGTTTAGTTTCTTGATAGTGTAAGAAACAAACATCAATTGCTACATCCACTACTGAAGCAGAGTACATTGCTGCTGCAAGTTGTACATCCCAGGTACTCTGGATTTAGAATCAACTATTGGATTATGACATTACAGAGACTAAGACTCCATTAGTAATGGATAGTGCTTCAGCTCTTTGTATTGTTAAGAATCCAGTCCAGCATTCTAGGACCAAACATATTGAGATCAGACATCATTTTATAAGGGATTGTTATAAAAAAGGTCTGATTGATCCAAAGTTTGTGCCTAGTGCTGGTGAGCTTGCAGATATATTTACTAAGCCTTTAGATAATGCAACTTTTCAAAATCTTGTACTAAGGCTTGGTATGCTGCAGCTAGAATAAGTTGACTAATACTGATGCTCTCAGGTCACAAGAAGCATTTCCATGATGCGGAACGTCTTATCTTCCATATGGTGAACGTCTGCTTGGCCCCAAAAACCTCTTCATGGGACCAAATGTCCTCCAGGTGGCAACAGGTATTATTCTCTATCCTTGAACAACAAACTTTAAATTTTCTGAAATCATATTTTTAGAACTCAAGGATATGGCCTCAAAACCTATTGCTAACCGATGGATATTATATCCACGGTTCATAATGGCCATCATAGAGAATTAGCTGAAAGCTGAGGGACTTGTTGGTCTCGGGGTCCCTGCCATGGCTGTATTGCCTGAGGTATACTCCAGGCACAACTCTGACCAGACACTGAAAAAGGCTGCCAAGCTGCGTAAACCCACGCAGCTGGAACCCACAGCCTCCACCTCCAAATCCAAAGTCCCCACCAAACCCAAATCCAAAAATCCCAAAAAGGCTAATCAGGGAGATGAGTCCCCTGAGGATGCCCCTGCAACACAAAGGCAGGATATATCTACTGGCATTGATCCCCCAGTAGATACAAGGACTCCACCAACCTCAACCGCTCAGGCATCCTATCAACAGGAGCCTGAAGCAACCACATCAGGGGCACCCACACATCTGGAACCTTTTTCTCTTGAGGAGGTTGCCATTGAAAAGCACCAATCTCCCCGGGTGCACACTGCTTCTACCCCATCTCCCAATGCAACCGCCCCTCAAAGCCTAACACTTATTATTGCAAAAATGCTGACTCAGCTTAACACTCCACCCTCTCCCCAGAAACCTATAACAACTGTGAAAACCCCAACCAATGAGAGGGAGGAACAAAGTGTTGCTGAGAGCCCACAGCATAGGGATTATCATGTTCAATCTCCCAGTGTGGCAGAGGAGATTAGAACATCTGGTAAGGCTGCCACTTCCCTTGCTTCAGCAAATGAGCAGGATGAAGCTGGTAACATAACTTAGTCCTCACCAGAGGCAACTGCCGATGAAGGTTCTAATCCTGAGGCAGGAAGTCCCCAGTACCAAGAACAAGGGGCACATGCGATAACTGAGCCACACTCAGCACATGTTCATCCTGATTTAATCAGGAGGTCAGGTGATTCAGCTACAATTGATGATGACCTGAGCTTCTTCTTTGACGTTTTAGCTCATAACACCATTCTTGAGGATGAGGTGAGTAGACTCAAAGAGCTACTTTCCAAGATGACTCAGGAATCAAGTCCATCTGCCACCAAAAAAAACCCAACAGATGGCACCTTCATTCGAAGGTCTCACAAACACAGAGCCACTCCTAAAATCTCGACCACCACCCTCTGCTTCTAGCACTATTTCTCAGGGACAGAACCCCCCTGAACAAATAGCTGCTATCTTTCAAACCTCACTGCCTCTCATCACACCCATTATCACTGACATTATAATGAAAACCCTTGATGAGAGGCTTCCTTTTGTTATACAACCCCTGGTGGAGGATGTTGTGACGAAGAAGCTTTCTGATAGTCAAACCCTTGCAACCAATGCAACCAAAAAGGGGGAGACTCAGTCAGTGAAAGCAATGAAAAGAAAGAGGATTGAGGAAGAGAAGGAGAAAGAAACAGAGAAAGAGGTGGAAATAGAGAAGGAGTTGGTAGTGGAGACTGAAATGGAGAAGGAGAGGGAGAAGGAAGCTGACATGGACAAAGTGGCTGAAAGTGCAAAAGACTTTCATGTCACATACAAGAAAAAGAAGAGTGGAGAGAAGGAGAAGGAGAAAGAGCTAGCAGTCCTTGTCAAGGAGGCTGATGCTGAACACAGCAGGTCAATGGATAACATCATTGATCAGCTATTCAGGCAAGGCTTTGACACTGCTGAGCTAGATACAGAGATAAGAAGGTTGGAAGTTAAGGAAATTGAAGCCCGATGGTCTTGCTATAGCCAAGAAGAGAAGGAGAGACTTGAGGCTATGGCAAGATTCACTTCGAAGTATCTGGGGAGATCAGTCTCGGAGATAAAATCATGGACCAGGGAAATCATCTTGGCAATAACCACCAAGATCTGTTTGTCTGAAGCATTTACTAAGGGGCTGATCATAGAAGCCCTAAATGAATCAGGTGCTGGGAACAGGACTGCTCTAGCCAAGCAAACCAAAGCCTCACTCACATCCATACTGCTAGAACAGCCTGCCAAAATTCCCACACTAAAACAACCACTACCACAACCCACAAAACAACCTCCCTCACCCACAAAACCAATAGCCGATGATGCACCCTTGAAGAGGAAGAGGAGGGTGTTGAGGCTAGAAGAAAAGATGATGATGATGATGAGGAAGAAGACAGGCTACCAATCTCAGCTGTCATTCAGTTGCCTAAGGCCAAAAGTCTCCCTCTGACAATTACTCCTGAGCTCCAAAGACAAACAGTTAAAGTGAAGCTAGAAGAAGAAGAGCATCACAAACTACATGATGAGGAGTTGTTGAAAAGGGTAGACAAAGCATATGCAGCCTCCTCATCAATCATAAGCATGAGGAAACAAGCTCAGAGGCTATATACTCTCAAGCATACATTCCAATATCAGAAAGAGAGAGTGAGGATTTGGCCTGATCCCAGGGTGTCTCACAGGATCCAAAAGAGGGACATTCCTCAGAGATACAATAGGCAAGTGAAAAGGATTGTAGATGCAGTGATCACACTTGCCATTGTAGTATCACCCTGGGAAATCCTTGAAGATTTCAAGAAGGCCTATACAACCAATATGCCCCCACAAAAGATGCTGGAGAATAGAATGGTGAAAAAGGGGCTGGTGTATAAGAGGCTTGATGAAATCAGGAAGGATGAGCTCCAACTGTTACTTGAGGGTAATCACCCGGATGAGTTTGCTTACAGAGAGATCATAACAGTGGAGCTTAAAAATGAAAAACAGGTCAAATTCCTATCTGAGTTCTATGGGCCTGAAGGATTCTTTGAGGGTGAGGCTGAAGAGCTAACCATGGAGGAACAGATTGTATTTTTGGAAGCCTACACCAAAGAATCATATAGGCTCATAGTTGGGAAGTAGATCTCATGGATGGGGTAACAGCTCTGTGTCCAGTTCCCCAAGACAGAGTTCCCATCCATCCTTTGCCAATCAGATTCTTGAGACTTCTTCCCAGGCCTGTGCTGACAAGGGTCACTTCTGAGCTGATCTAGAAGACAAAAGACCAATCTTCTGCCTTAATAAATGGGACACTTCAATAAGCTTAAAGGTTTTGGCTGCATTGGTTCAGGGGAGTTTGTTGGACCAAAAGAACCAATGAGCCAGATCAGAAAAACCTTTAAGTCCCACAAGACATCACAACAACTGCTGAAGGCATCATCAGCTGTTTGACAAAAACTGAAGACTTCAACAGCTGAAGACTAAAGTACTGAAGATCAACAGCTGAAGACTTCAACAGCTGAAGACTAAAGTATGAAGATCAACTGTTGAAGACTAAAGTGCTGAAGACTTCAACAGCTGAAGACTAAAGTACTGAAGATCAACAGCTGAAGACTAAAGTACTGAAGACCATCAGCTGAAGTACAAAGACTGAAGACAAAGACTGAAGACATCAGTTGATGACAACAACTGAAGACATCAGCTGATACAACAACTGAAGTTCAAGTCTGAAGTCCAAGTACTGAAGCCTTCAGACTTTATCACAACAGCTGAAGAAGTATTCTTCAGTTGTTGTGATGGTTTCCCTTTCAGTCTTTTCTTTTCAGTAGTTTCTTTAATATTTCAGTACTTGTAAAACGACTGAAGAGCATGTTCTTCAGTCGTTGTAGTTTCAGTAGTTTCTTATCAGTAGTTGTAGTTATAGTTAACACTTAGGCTTTTTGTAAGAAGATGTCAGCTGTTTGACATCTTCAGTAGTTGTGTTAACTCTTCAGTAGTTATGTTTATTTCAGTAGTTTGTTGAATAACAGTTAGATGTCACTATCAAGTGACATCAGCTGACGTCATCTTTCCCTATAAAAGGAAAGATGACCTAATTGTAATGTTGTCGAAGTATATATTGAATGAAATACATCTTTTGTGCAGAAACTCTCTCTCATTTTATAACTGTACTGTTACATTGATAAATCTATTGTGTTCTTGTTTGAATTTGTCTAATTCGTATGCTAATTCCGCTGTAAATCTAATCTAATTGATCAAACTGGATGCTGAAATCCTTACAAACCACATCTTCGGCAAGATAATTTGAATTGTTGTATCAATGTGGGCTGCTAGACTTTATTTGATTTGGTGTAGATATTGCCCAAGAGATTTATTTGAGTGGGCTATTAGGCTCATATGGATTCATTATAATTTGTTGCAGATCTAGTCCACAAAGGTACCAACCATGTAAAAATATATTGGTTGAAAGAATCTTTCAAGGAAACTCTTGTTTTGCTTTCTCTCGATCAACAGGGGCGGAGCTTGACAAATTTTGTAGTGGGGGTGGGGGCAAAATAATTCTTTTAGAGGGGGGGGGGGGGCGAACTCCAGTTTTATATAAAAATTTACACTACCGGGCAAAAAATTTACACTACCGGACTAAAGTTCAACACTACCGACGAAAAAAAGAGGGGGCGCCCCCCCCCCCCCAATCCTCCACCCTTGTCGATCAAGAAATAGAAACAAAGGTTTTTTTTTCCTTTATTTGAC
Organism: Flaveria linearis; assembly: GCA_024085815.1. NCBI lineage: Eukaryota > Viridiplantae > Streptophyta > Magnoliopsida > Asterales > Asteraceae > Flaveria > Flaveria linearis. The sequence continues at coordinate 63,719,825 of CM044004.1, read as the reverse complement.
CATTAAAATTAATTGTTCTTTATTTTTCGAAAAACAACCCAAACCACAGTTCCCTTTTCTTTTTTATCATCTGATCGAGAGTACTCCAAGGAATTTAAAACCCTTGGTCAAACGTGTTTTTGTGATCAATGCATGACCCAATAATTTAATCAGCCCAATAATAAAACTTTTTAAGCCCATTTCTATATTAAATAATTATATGAATAAACCTTAAACTTGATATAATTAAAATTAATAATTTAATTAAAATGCAAATAATAGTTTTCTCCCTATTTGTTTTGTTTCTAACGACAATTCATATCACTAGAAAAATAATCATCAAACCTACACACTATATGATTTTAACACAACCAATTAGTTGAAAAACACACCATTTATTATCATGTTATCTCTTTTAGTACTCTCCAATTGTTTTGTCATATCGAGGGTCTGAATTTTGAAACCAGCCATCATATTAGTCATTAGACAATCATTCAGAGCTTACCAAGAATAAGAGGTTATTTATCAATTCACGAAAATGGAAACCTAGAATCCAGTATAATCGGCAATCCATTTCACTATCAATTCAACCCACATCTATCTGATTGTTATTGTTAGTAGACAAACAGTCATAAATATATGATATGGGCCTAAATGATATTAATGGTAGCACTAGCACTCTAACTATTGGGTTACACATGGGTTGAATTGGCCAAATTAAATTCCTCACCCTATTGAGTTATTGTGATTCTAATATGATTATGTATGTTGTTAACTGTTGGGGTTACATCGTTACTATTTTTTAAATAAATCAAAAAGATTTAAACAAGTCTACAAATACAACCATTGGCCTAATAGTACATTAATAAAACTACGATTCTACTTATCGATAACCTGAAGTTCTTTCAAATGTATACGTGAACCTTTTTTTTCCTTAAACTATAATGAATCTTTTATTATCAACATAATGCAAATATTTTTAAACTTGTCTGTCATATTCGATATACACGGGCACAACTACCTATCCTGGACTTTAGATGCCAAAGCCCATTTGACCGTAAATATCCTGGATATATAAGTCCTGACGAGAACAAACGCTTCCCAATAACCAAATGCTAAAGCCATCATTTATGTGCTACCATCTTTAAGAGGGCCTAAATTTGTGAATTCCTCACCCTTAAGTACTCTTCTGACATATGTTAAAATGTTAAGTCGAATGATGATCCTAGACGTTGATCCTCCTCCCAAAGATCTCACTATAAGTTTCTCTTGTAATTTTGAGAGACTTTAAGTCGAATAGAGAGTACATTTCACTCTTATCCACATCACCTTTTAAATTAAAACTATACGAAAAAAAAATCACCAATGATGACATAATACAAAAGGTCTCCACATTCTATGGTTTTATCCTACTCCTTTCGCAATAATAATGAGTAGGTGAGTTCACAAATACTTAAAACTTATTTCATGTCATTTGGTTCATGAACAAAATAACAAGATCCGAGGTAATAAAAACACAAAGTGATACCGATCAGTGCTAGCCATTCCTTAAAAGGATGCAGGTACTTTACAACACAAATGGGGAGCGGAACATGGTACGCCACCATCAAACGTCATGGGTGTTGGCGAAGCGGCTTAAAAGCAAGATATATACAAATGCATATCTAAAGGCTTTAGAGGAGCTTTTAAAATACAAGGGATAAACGCTTCATTACAATGACACAAACTAATATTACATTAAAATAAGACATATCTTTAGTCAGTTTCTTCGGTAGAGATAATTAAGCATTTATCATCACTACTTCAGGTGTTGTTAACCTTATTAAAAGCTTTGAAAAAGCATGTGTTATCTTACCTACATGTATCAAAATCATGTCTTATATTCTAGTATATCTTGAAAAAACTTACAATGCTTCAAAGATATGATATTCAATAAAAAAAAAAAAATCCTACAAGAATTCTTATTGTACTTGAAATTAATCTTACATGACTTATTGAGGCCCATTAATATCTATATGAAGTATTTTCATAATTTATTATCTTAATTGATATATCTGTATATTATCACGTATGAGTCTTATAGCTACTCAAAATATAGCATTTTTTAAAATATTAAACCCAAAATCCTACAGTCAAAAGTTACTTTCGGACGATATCATTAACGTTTTATTTTTAATTGATTAAATAAAGATATGAATACAAAATTGATTGATAAAATGCCTAATATGACAGTTTATATAGTAGGTTTTTACAGAATATAACATCGTGTCATGAAAAAAATTAAATAAATATTCAAATTGAACAATAACAAAACAACCCTATAAGCACAAAAGAAACGGATAATGAAGACCTTCATGGCCAGTATCTACGTTATTCTACTATAATAAAAGAGTATTTTCTTAGGACATGTGGCAACACCAGATTTATTCTCACCAAAACTTTCCCGCTTCTCTCTCATATTTAATAATTACCTTAATTATTAATAATAATATTTAACTCTTATTTAGATTAAAATGTATTTTTTAAATAAATTAAGAAAGATATCTTCTTATTAATGTTTTTTATAAAAAATAATTTTTTCAATAATAAGAAAATTTTCTAAAACATCACACTTTTTAACCAATGCAAATTATTTTAAAATTATCGGTTGTCTAAGGTGCATATGCCCCGTGAAAGGCCTTAAGCATTGTATTTGGATATTGTATATACATCTGGGGGTACATATAACACGATGAAAAACAACCAAATTAACTCGTAATAGCATTTAAAACATGTAGCAATGTATGGTTTGTTACACGATGGCGGTGTCAGATTTTTATATTTTAATTTTTTTATGTTTTCTTAATGACTTAGTATACGTTTATGATAATCACTGACAATAAATTATCAAACATTTCTAAGGAGTGACGGTTCACCGTTCACGGTTGTAAGATAACATCAATGAACGAGAATGCATTAACATTTTGAAATGGTAGATCTAGCTTTAAGCTTTTCTTTTGAAGTTTTCAAGTCTTAATTTCTTAAACAATTGCGTCAGTATTTATATTATTATTGATTTTGGTTTCCTGATAAGGACTCCCGCTGAATCATTAACTTCCAGCTGGCAATTTCAGCTATGAACAAAATCTGTAGATCAAAAGTTATATCTTTACTTATAAATAAATTATTATTTATTGATAACAACAAATTGTTTTTCTTTACTAGGACACCCAACCGCCCTTCACTTTTTCTATTACATAACTAAGGAATAATAGAAAACATTACAAAATATATTACTATCAAGTATATTGATAGTTATATAAAATAATATATGGCTTTTTATTGATGTATTGATATTTGTTCTCAGTTGTGTTTTATATGTTGTCCAAGATATCATCATTCAATATTTGATGCAGTGATAATAAACAGATTCTTTTTAAAAAATGTTCTAGCTTCGACTTTTGTTTCAGTTGTAATATTTTTATAGGGCATATGTTGAACACAAACTATGATTTATCTGATCTTATTAAGTAGCAATTTATCAACGGATCCCAAAAGATTATCAGTAAGTGATTATTATAGCCAGAGAAGAAAATATATGTGGTAACATATGATATTACATTTTCGAATTTACTAACTGTGTTTTTCTGTATTAGATTTTTTTTCTTTTCTATAGTTCTATGAACATTGATGTGATTGCTTAAAATCATTTATTAGCTTCATATCCTTTCCCATCATCTATGATTCAGCTGTGACAAAAAAAGGCTATGCGTCACATTTTTAATTTTAAATTAAACAGGAAGACAAATAGAGATAGTTATTCCTGATTTTCACTTTCGATACAATTAAATCTGATTCCTGATATTCACTTTCCATCTCCATCATAAGGAAGACATTTTTACATTCTCAATAAACATAAAATAATTTTAAAAAACTTACTAAATATTATAAGGAAGCCTATTAAGTAGCTCAAATACACGTAAAAGGTCCATAGTTAACTACAACATCGATTAAAAACTGAAACAATTCAAAAATCAAATAATATTAAGGCAAATCTGACATGTGGATCCAATAAAATTGACCATTGCGGGTTTTATTTTATTTTGTTTTGGTTATATTTGACTAATATTATGTGTGTTAAGACACACACTAGACCATACCGTCCAATTTTGGCATCGTTTGAAGGTGTGTGATTGTATGCATTGAATACAGGGCATATGGGGTCATTGTAGCAACATGAAAAGGATATGACCATACCTGATAATGCCTTAAGGAGAAACAAACAAAATCAATAGAATAGTTAAAAGTGATGTGTATATTATAAGAGATAAAAAGTTACATTAATGAGTTACCTTTTTTGACATGTACTTGTTATAATTTCTATTGCCAATCACGTAAAATTGAAACTAGGTTGAATTGCAGACATATTTTGATATGGATGCATGCAAGCATGGATCGAGCAAGTGACGTGTCATGGGATGTAATTTATTACTTCTACACTTTGATGTTTTGCTTTGTTCCTACTTTGTTTAGTTTAGTGAATTAAGTAAAAATTTTTTAATAGAAAAAATTTGATTTTTTTATTAGAATTCCAGCAAGAGGATAGAAAAACCAGACTAACAACATTACAATTAGAATCTACACCATACATACGTTATCTAGCTTTCCCCTATACTTAATCCATAAAAAGTTATATATATATATATATATATATATATATATATATATGTATGTATATATATATATATATATAGAGGGAGGTTCCCCTAAAAAATAATGTTTGCCTAAGTATGCTAAAAAGTAATCTTAGCCTTCTAATTATCTAATTAAGGGCTAAGATTAAAGTGTAGAAAAAATAAGTAATCAAGGATAATTTGGGTATTTTATTACATTACCCACAATTGTTGACTTTTTAAAATTTCCCCCCTATTTTTTTAAATGCTAATAACTTTTTCATACGACATTATTTTTTTAAATAAATTACACCATAAAATCAAGCATTTTTTTCTCTTTAATTTGAGTATAGTATTACTATAGTTTTTTTTAAAAAAAATCAAATTATGTGACGTTGTGCTACATTTTTAACGTTTTTGTGCTGCATTTCATAAAACAGCACAAGGCTGTGCTGTATTTCATAAACAGCAAAAGGCTGTGCTGCATTTTATAAAACAGCACAAGGCTGTGCTGTATTTCATAAAACAGCACAAGGCTGTGCTGCATTTTATAAAACAGCACAAGGCTGTGCTGTATTTCATAAAACAGCACAAGGCTGTGCTGTATTTCATAAACAGCACAAGGCTGTGCTGCATTTTATAAAACAGCACAAGGCTGTGCTGTATTTCATAAAACAGCACAAGGCTGTGCTGTATTTCATAAAACAGCACAAACGCAATACGACCCAAACGTGACACGCACGTAATATATATTACCCCATAACATATTATATATATGTTCTCG